>CM046035.1:9307513-9694237 GCA_025215565.1 Flaveria ramosissima
CATAACTTGAGTTAAAGGTAATGCCACACGAGAGAAACCTTCCACAAAACGTCGGTAGTAGCCCGCTAAACCAAGAAAACTACGAACTTCAGTGACGGTGTTGGTCGAGGCCACTTAGTAATAGCTTCTACCTTTGCTGGATCCATAGTGATACCTTTAGCTGATACAACATGGCCTAGGAATGCCACTTGTTCAAGCCAAAAGTCGCACTTAGAAAATTAAGCATATAACTTCTTTTGACGTAAGGTCTCCAAAATCGTGCGAAGGTGGTCTTCATGCTCCTCTCTATTTTTAGAGAATACCAAGATGTCATCGATAAAAACAATTACAAAGCGGTCCAAATACTCATGGAAAACTCTGTTCATGAGGTCCATGAAGACAGCTGGAGCACTGGTCAAGCAAAAAGGCATGACTAGAAACTCGTAGTGACCATAACGGGTGCGAAACGCTGTCTTAGGAACATCTTGATCTCGGATCCTCAATTGATGGTATCCTGATCTGAGGTCGATCTTAGAGAAAAACTTTGCCCCTTGTAGTTGGTCAAAGAGATCGTCAATACGCGGTAACGGATAGCGGTTCCAGATAGTAATCTTGTTAAGCTCTCGGTAGACGATGCATAGACGCATACTACCATCTTTCTTCTTCACAAACAATATTGGTGCTCCCCATGGTGAAACACTTGGTCTAATGAATCCGAGTTGTAATAGTTCCTGCAGTTGTTCTTTTAATTCTTTCAACTCTACTGGGGCCATTCGATAAGGTGCCTTAGAAATAGGTTCTGCCCTGGGAATTAAATCAATAGTGAATTCCACTTCACGCTCTGGTGGTAACCCTGGCAGTTCTTCAGGAAAGACATCAGAGAATTCCCGAACAATAGGAAAGTCTTTGATATGAGGAGTATCCACAGATGTATCTTTGATAACAGCTAAAAATCCCTCACATCCATGGGACATAAGCTTTTGGGCTTTCAGAGCAAAGATGATTTTGAGAGACTTCCGAGGTAGGCTCCCTTGGTAAACTAAATCAGGATTCATAGGATCACCAAATAGCACACGACGAGTTTGACACTCTATGGTGACTTGGTGTCATGTTAACCAATCCATGCCGAGAATAATATCAACATCACCCATGTGCATAGGAAATAGGTCAGCCTCTCTAACGATTGATTCGATCTGAATAGGACAGTTTTGGTACACTTGAGAAATAACAAACGATTCTCCAACAGGAGTAGAAATCACCAATGTAGGCTCTAGAGCAGTAGGCATGATCATAAGGCGCTTAGTGAATAGATGAGATACTATCGAGTGTGTAGAGCCAGTATCGAACAATACAGAAATATCATAGTCACCATAATGAAGTACACTACAAATCATACCTATGTATTGATAACTAATGAGATACTAACGATGGTAGAAACTAGAATCACTGAAAGTAGATCATGCTTATTAGAAATGCAATAGTATGGGAACATGTACCTGGAGTATTAGCAGCTTCCCCTGCAGTTAGTGCGAATACTCGACCTCCAGTAGTGGGTGGCGCATTAGCTCCCTTAGCAGCATTCTCAGGTCGGTTCCTCGCCTTTGGGCATTGACTAACCCTATGCCCCATATCCCCGCAACCAAGACAAGCTCCTGTAAGTCGACGGCAAATTCCGGGATGAGGCTTTCCACAATGAGTACATATCGGATGTTTAGAAGGATTGCCTTTTTGATTCACCGTTTGAGCTGCAATTGGTTGCTGATAGGACATCATTTGACCTTAACTTCGAGTCTTACCATGCCATGGCTTAGTGTTCTTCCCCGATGCTTGATTTTTCTGACGATCATTTCCATCTCGGTCAGATCCTTGAGATGACTCGCCTGATTACGAGTCTCATCTATTATTCTCAAATTTTTCTAGAAATTCCTTTCTCTCCAGGTCTACCCATTTTGCAGCCCTGACTGCTTCCTCAACATTATTGAAAGTGGAATGAATAATAGCCTTACGAATCCGATCACATACCGCCCATTGATACTTTTCGGCATGTTCCTCAGGTGGTCCAGCAGAAGCACCTAAAAATCCCAATAGTCGGTAAAATCGGTCTGTAAAATCAGTGAGTGACTCATCATTTCGTTGACGGATGTTATCGTATTCTCGTCTATATGCTGCTCTATCCATATTAGTAAAGTACTTTTCGAAGAAAATGGCACGAACATCATTCCAAGATAGGCTCTCAACGAAGTGTTCACCTCCTCTTTCAGCTACCACATTTTCCCACCACACTTGAGCATCTTCCTCCAGCTTATAAGCAGCTAAACCTGCCCTATATTGCTGATCAACTCTAAGCACATTGAAAATTTTCTCAATGTGAGCAATCCAGTCTTTGACCACTACAGGTGTAGCCGCCTTAGTGAAGGATCGTGGTTTTTGCTTATGAAACCGCGCTAACCAAACATCTGCACCAGTCGGGTTTGGATTCGGGTTCAGATCTGGGTTTGGATTTAGGTTTTGATTGGGGTTCAGATTTGAGTTCGGATTTGGGTTTGGATTGGGGTTCGGATTTGAGTTTGGATTACGTACTGCATCAATCAAAGTCGGTAGTATATCAGTAAGTGCTTGAGTCATAGCACCGACATGATTTGGATCAGGTCCATCCGACCCGCTAGAATTTCGTGAAGTGCGACGGATAGGCATCTAGAATTAAACATATCAAATTAATCAGAAAAAAGTGAATTAGAAAATAAACATATTATATATAGAGAACCTAACCCAACGTCTACCCAATGCTCACATGTCTTAATTATTTAGTTTAAGTTTTCTACAGGAAGGAACATGATACCATAGCTGTAACACCCCAACCCGAGTAGGGCTGACGTCTCACACAAACAGTAATAAGAATTTCATGAACGATAGAATTAAGTACTAGGAAACATTTAAATCCTTACAAGGTCCAAATAAATCAAATAAAGTCTAAAAATTATAATACTATTAAGTCTTATTAATCCAAATGTTCTCATCCTAACTGCTGGAGTTAACTCTTTTCACTCGTTCCCTTGAGCCCCTTGAGTACTTGCTATAAACATAAGAGAAAAGAACAAAAGAAAACAGGCTGAGCCAAAGAATGCTCAGTAACGGAAGTAAACAATAGCAATACAGTAATCAATAACGATAAAAATAAGATGATCAAGTAGAAAATCAAATAATAAGGATCATCAAAAGGAATACCTATATGCGCCAATGACAATAACACTAGACAATGTGTACATTAGCTGCAGTCCTAATGCACAAATATATGAGATAGGAATGTGGGCACACACACCTAACCATCTCACCAATGACAATAACAATAATATCCTAGGATCGATCCATACACCTCCTTTAACACTAATAAGTATGTGCAACAACTTAGCACACAATAATAATGTAGAGACGATGTGGTCTAATCGCTCTGCCATATATAAAGCACGTCACTTGTGCCACAATGACGCCCTATGTCCCCATAGGTGGATGTGCTCGGGTAGAGGTCAATAATACAATACAATCAAGTCAATATAACACAATAAGTTACTCATAACCCTTAATCAAGGTCACTAGCTAAAATCAATAGTTTAAGAAGCATGTGACAATGAGTACAAAGCAGATAAATCCTATCACATGCAAACAATGTCAACTATACCATAAGCACTTATAACAATAATCTTATGGATTTAATAACCAACAAGTCAAGTTACGAATTCAAGATAAAGATCAAGAACGAGAGGTATTCATGCTACGAGAGAGGAATGGTCGGAATCCGTACCTTATGTAATAGTTATTATATCTATATATTGATAGCTCATTTCCTTCCAAACGATCACAAGAACCTACATACGTACACACTTACATTAGATTTGGGTTGTGATTTCATGTGTTAGTTTGGTTTATTAGTTTGTATGTTAAGTTTACCTATAATATTTCACCATTGTGCAACTACTGCATTTTTTACAACGCTTCTAATATTACAAAGCTTTAATTTCATTATTTAAATGATAATAATACTAATAATAATAATAACAATAATTAAGTTATGCATTGAAACACAAATCGATTTACACATATTATAAGTTATTATATTAATTAATTCTTTTCATAACACCCATAACACAAAAAAATAATATCCAATTTATCATTTATATAATAAAACCATGTTTCTGTTTTGTCATAGTAGAAACTATTCAAAATTATAGATAATATATAAATGCTTAAGTTTAAATATTAACCATGTCATGCTTGTTTATAAACATGACCCACTATAGGAGTCATCATATGCATGAATTCAATTTACAAAAGAATCATTCCATGAATTTAATAAATATTAATGTTCTCTGTTTCGTGCATCTATATTTAGATTACTTAATTATAATGTTTATGTTTGTATCACAATGGTTAAAGAACTATGTGTTTACCTTCGTCTTCTACACTAGGATCACAACATCTTATATTTTCTTCATATATCATTATCTTGATGTATCATAAAAATTTAAGAGAGACTAATGATACCTTATGTCAAGTAAAACTCTTGATCGCAAGAGTCACCGGAGACCTTTGGACGATAAGTCGTTCGATTCTGTGAAGGGTTTGACACTCGACAATGATGGTCACCAATCAACGGAGACTCCTCGGGCCTTTAACGGTTTAGCATTCAAGAGTGTTATTTGTTGTATTATCGAGTTACGAAAGCGAAAAGGATATATAGAACGCAAACTAATGGATATTACGGGATCGTTAACCGTCACAATGCAGCGTAGGTGTTCCGCAAGAGTTAAAAGAGGTCGACAAAGTTGCTACGGTGTTTCAGCGGCGTTAACCTTTGCAGCTACAAGTTGGTGGCGGCGGCTCGTAACGCGGGGAAGACGAATGACAGCTTGTTGGTTTACCGGAGTTGCGCGACCGCAAGGATGAAAGCAAATATTCAAGAAAGCAGTGAAATATGTGAAGATTTCATGGGTTTCGGCAGTTGCTCGTATTCCCTATTTAATGGAGGATTTGATCCCTTTAATTATGGGAACTTGTTGAAGAGATAATGATTAAATTCAACTAAATTTTTTTTAAAGTTAATCGAATTTTAAGAGATAAGGTCACCTGATTTGATTATTTAATGGAATTTAAAGATTTTTTATTTTTTATGGATTAATAAGGTTGTTTTAATTATTTTTTATATTATCATTTGTTAGTTTTAAATTTACTTGATTGTTATCAGATATTTTACCAAATCTTTCACAAGGTACGGAAATTCAGAGCCGATTATCAGTTGGGCGTACGATGAGGAAAAGAAGTTGTATATGATCAAAAGATGTGCTGGAGCGATAGAATATTTCCAACATGAACACGATTTTCATACTCTGAAAGCATCAGATTTGTATGCCATGGGACGTGTTCCATTCGTTAATCCATGTTACTATGGGAAGGGTAATTGGATTAGGAACATGATTCGGATACAAAGCAAAACCAACTTCAAAGACTTTAAGACAGCCAAATCCAAAGTCACTAAAGATGAGAACCGTATTGATCCAAACACGTAGAAACCAATGAAGATAAGGGTTTATAGACATCCTAGATATGTGAGAAAGATCCCTATACATGCTCCAGTGCTAGTTAACAACTTGTCAAAGCTAATAGGGTGGAGTTGTGAAAAGGAGACGGGTCACGCGTTGATAAAGTGTGTAGATAAGGAGTATCGTGTTATCGACCCTATGGATTTGCTAAAGTTTGGAAAAGAAGATTTGATGAGGTTGCAGGCATGTCCGATTGCAGCTGATGAATCTGTTCATTTACTAGCAGCACAGTTCAGTTGGTTGATCACGAAGGCCCTGGACAAAAAGATGTATGCTTATGGGGGCAGCTACAAAGTTGATGATGTGGACTTCTAAAGAAGATTGATTTACCGAGCCTAGGGGGAGATTGTAAGGGTTGAACCTAGAGGCTCAGGAAATCAAATCAAGTTCAAGGTAAAGTTCAAGTTTTCAAGCGAAAAGTAGACTAGCTGCGCGACAACTGTCTGTCGTGTGAGAACTAGGTTCTCGCGCGAAACGTTATATTCGCACGAGAACATTTTTGTTTAGTATAAATACATAGCTTGTTTTGTATTTAGGTAGATTTGATCATTTTCCTGAATTTTGTACTCATTGTAAACATACTAATTAGAGAGCAATACAAGTGAAGTTGACTTACTCATGTGTTTCATGTGATTGTAACTACTTATTCTTATTCCATGATCAATTATATTCCACATTCACATCACGAGATCGATCTTTGTTATTGTAACGATCCTTACAACATGATATCAGGTGTGCTCGCTGTGAGTTACATTCGAGACCCAATCATAGCCCTGTAAAGATTTTCATCGACACACTTCTCCTCAATATCAGGTCCAAGGGACTGGTTTCTGGCTATGAGGGTCTTTGCAACCTTACAATCAGTCATGTTGAATCTTGTAAGTATGTCTTGTACATACTTTGAATGACTTATAAATATGTCATTTTCAACTTGCTTCACTTGAATTCCTAGAAAGAAAATGAGTTCCCCCATGGTACTCATTTCAAATCTATTCTTCATCAGCTTCTCAAAGTCTTTACAAAGCTTTGGATTAGTTGAGCCAAAGATAATGTCATCCACATAAACTCGAACCAACATCAAGTCATTTCCTGTTCCTTCGATGAAGAATGTTCCATCAATAGTACCCCTCTTGTAGCTATACTGACAAAGATACTAAGACAGTGTCTTATACAACTTTCTTGGAGCTTGGTGCAACCCATAAAGAGATTTATCAAGCTTGTAGATATAATCAAGATGATCCGGGTCTGTAAAGCTGTGTGATTGTTTGACATACACCTCCTCTTCAATCACCCCATATAAGAAAGCACACTTGAAATTAAGTTGGTAGACCTTGAAATCCTTGGATGTTGCAAAAAGCAAGGAATATCCTTACAGCTTCAAGTCTTGCCACTGGAGCAAAAACATCTGTGTAGACAATCCCTTCTTCCCTTGTGTACCCTTGAACAACTAGTTTGGCCTTGTTTAATGATAAGTCCTCTATCATCGTTCTTGTTCCTAAATACTCATTTGGTACCTATGGTGGTCTTCCCTAGAGGAAGAAGACATAAGTTTCAAATATTTTGCCTTTTGAATTGAAACATCTCCTCCTGCATAGCTTCAACCCAACTACCATCACTCAAAGCTTCATCAACTTTCTTGGGCTCTATCTGGGACAAGAAACAAGAGTGTAGCCAAAACATTTTGTCATGGGTTTGTCCTCTTGTACTCACCTCTATATCAACATCTCCAATTATGTTTGTGGTGGGGTGTGACTTATGGATTTTGAGTTGAGGAATCATATCAAGTTAATTGGACAAATCCAAATTTGTGTAATTCAGATCTGGCAATGGAGTGTCACCCACCACATCAACACATTTATCAATAGAAGCTTGATCCAATGAGTGTGTGACATCATTGATGTTGTCTTCTATAGAATGGTTATCAGTATTAAGAAATTCTTGATCACTATCACCACCTCCATGTCCTCCTACGTTTGAAGCTTGATCATTTGAGTTTTGTGCCTTTGAGAAGGAATGTGTAGTTACCTCAGATGTATCAGCTGAATTTGTCTTAGTTGTGCTGATAGAACTCTATCTACAGGGTTAGTTATCACTGGAGTTGAAGTAGTTTTCTTGCTTAGTCTTCTCAACTAAAACCTTGGGTCAGGATCTCCTATTGATAAGTTATTCATAGATCATGAAACATTCTCACAAGATTTGTTAAAACAATTGGTAACTAAATCAATATCAAATAGCCAATCATGACCAAAACCTGTCATACTAGGAGTGCGCTTATTGAAGGTCACATTGGTTGACTCCTCAACTACTCTAGTTCTGAGATCGTATACTCTTTAAGCCTTAGCTTGAGAATAGTATCCAATAAAGTTTTTGTCATCTGATTTTTCAACAAATTTGGCTACTTGATCTTTGGTATTCAAGATGGTGCAAGGACATCCAAATGATCTAAGGAAACCAATGAAAGGTCTCCTTTTATGGCACAGCTCATAACGAGTCTTACCATGAGTCTTAACAATTACAACTCTGTTCTGCACATTTCAGGCAGTGTTAACTACCTCTGCCCAGAAGGTGATGGACAGTTTAGAGTCAAACAACATGATTCTTGCAGCTTCAATAAGTGTCCTATTTCTCCTCTCAGCAACACCATTTTGTTAAGGAATCCTGAGAGCACTATATCGTCTTGTAATACCCTTTTCATCATAAAATGTATCAAGGATTTAGTTCTTAAATTCTGTGATCACATCTTATGGTTTTGACCTCGTGATCACATTGATTCTCAATTTTAAAAGTGAAGTTCTTTAAGATCTCAGGAGTCTCATCGTTCTAAGGAAAAGACCCAAGTGAATCTTGTGAAATCATTTATGATCATCAAATAATATGAGGTTCTTCGTAGACTTATTACACTGGTTGAGCTAAAGAGATCCATATATAACAAGTGTAGGGGTGTAGTGATGGAGTTCTTTTCCTTTGGCTTGTGAGACACCTTGTGTTGCTTCCCTTTCAGACATGCAACACAATGGTCATCACTTGTAAACTCTTTTTTTTGGCATTCTAGTTACCAAATCATTTTTAATTAATTTATTTATGTTTATAAAGTTTACATGGCACATTCTTTTATGCAAGAGGAAAGACACATCATTATTTGCTTTGGATAGAAAGTAAGAAACTTCCCCTGCAGGGGATGTTTCCTGCAAATCCATCTTGTACATGTTCTATTTCCTGGGGGCTTTGAGCAGGATATGCTCTTGAGGAATGACCACCCTGGGCTTGAGAATAATGCACTCATACTCAATGAAGAGCATGTTGTGTCTCTGATTACAAAATCGGGATACACTCAGTAGATTGTACCCAAGCTGTTTGACAAAGTTTATATTTTCAATGTTGAGCTTACCATTTGTGACCCTGCCCATTCCAGTAATGTGACCTCCTGAATCTCCAGGAAAAACAACTGGCCCTTCATTAATTTTCTCAATGTTTTGAAGTAAAGAGCCAGTGCCTGTCATGTGCCTAGAATAACCACTATCAATGATCCATACATTCCTATTGGTCTTTAGTTCTTCCTGCACAAAAAGAGATAGTTACATTTGGAAACCCAAGCCTTGTTGGTCTTGGGCTTGTCGAAGTGAACTGAAGACTATGCAACAGTAATTGATCCTTTATTCAAGCTTTGGGGATCATCAGTTGTTGTTGATGAAAAACTTTCAGTCACATCGTCTTCCTTTATCTTCCACACCATCTTTGGAAGATTAGACTTGACCTTCAACACTTCAGAAGTTTTGACAACTTCGGAATTTTTGGAGACTAGAACTTCAGAAGATCTCGCTTTCACTTCAGCAGGCTATAGTAATTCGGAAGCATTCCTTTCTTCCGAGACCAAATTTCTTTTGAATGCAAGTTTTCACTTGTCTTCTTCTTCACTTTGGAGCTTTCAAAAGGAAGAGATTTTCCTTCCGAAGCTATCTTATTCTTCTTCTTCTTCTCAGAAGGTTTCTTCTTGGTCATGTGGATAGTACCTTTAGGATTGTAGATGCAATCCTTAGCAAGATGAGAAGTACTACCACACATGATGCAGTCAACTAGCTTCCTTCTAAGAGTCTTCTTATGAGTAAAAGGTTGAGCTTGATCACTTTCCATCTCCATCTTCATCTTTATAGAATATGCAACAGGCTTCACAGGGTGAGGCTTGCTTTTCGAACTGGATGGTCAGGCTGTGTAGCAGTGGTGAACAACTAACCAGCCTTCTTTTCTTCACAGGGTTGAGCTGGACATAAACTTGAACTCCCGGTACTAGAGTCCATAGTTGAGTCTACAGCCTTTACCACTTCAAATCTGTAGAGATAAACACTTGTTTCTGCTTGGAGTTGAAAGTGACCTTGATCTCTTGAGCCTTCTTTGATATTCTCTTGGCTGCTTTGATCAAGTTCTTTCTCTGGGACTTAGTCATCCCCGATTCTTTCCTCTTCTCAGGAGAATAGTGACCCTTCTTAGGATGATCTTCTTCACTCATCTCAGATCCATTCTTCACTATCTCCTCTTCAACCTCTTCATTAACAGGGTCTATGAGGGGAAGCTCATCTTGACAAGTTCCACACCTTGAAGATCTTACAGATAGTAGAGTGTGTGGAGGAGCTATCTCAGTATATCCTAGTCCCTACTTATTCAGATAACAAATCTTGGCATGTAAGGACGAGGATATAATGTTCTTGAAGGTCTCTTCTTCAAGGATACATTTTTCTTCCCTGGCTTTGCTAATCATAAGCTTAGTCTGGCATTTAGTTAACTTTGTAATGAGATCTTTGATCTGAGTCCTGTAATTGGTGTGTTCATGCTTAAGAGTTGAAATAGTTTTCTCTAGATCTTCTATTTTTAGTTTATAATCATTTTTAGCTCTTTTAAAATCAGCTTTTAAGATGTTTAAAAACTTAAGATCAGATCTTATTTCCAAGTTATAGGACCTGTATCTGTTAACTTTAGTAATAACTTGGTTTCATCATGTTTAGCCATCAGTGCTTGGTTTGGAGATGCATCTTCAACCTTAAAGTACCAATCAAAGCCTCTTTCTTTAACAACAACTTTAGCTTGCTGCTTGGGCTTCTCAGTCTTTGGAACTCCATCAGTGTTGTTTGGTCTGGTTAAAGCTTGGCCACCAATTATTCTTGGTGCCTTGCACTCTCTAGCAAAGTGTTCCGATTGGTTACAGTTGTAACACTTCACCTTGCTTTTATCCAGCCTAAACTTTCCACTAGTTGTATTCTTGGGAAACTTCCTCCCTACTCTCCTGTAGAACTCCTTGGCTTTGTGAGTGAGAAAATCCATTTGGTGGATTATATCCATGTACTCCAGATCATCTGGATGGATACAATCCAAGTCTTGAAAAGTGAAGAGAAAGTTACCACTACTTTCATCAGCAGACACAAAGGTGTGTGAAGAGCTTTTCTATTAGAATAAGCTTCCTTGGATGTAGCTCTCATTTGGTGTCTTCAAGAAGGTGATGAAAGTACCCTTTTATGAGTTGTCAGGGTAGCAGATGAGATGATGTTGTGGTTCTCTGCAATCCCTTTCAACCATATGAAGGGTTGAACTCTGCCTATTGTTGGAGTTGCCAGATGAATTTTGTATGTTCATCTTCATCTGGTATCCACTGAGGATACCATACAACTCAGTGAGAGTAAGGGTCTTGAGGTTTTCAGTCCTCTTAATAACCACACAATAGTGTGTCCATTGTCTGGGAATAGATTACATGAACTTCCTCATAATGTCCTTGTTCTCAAGAGTTACTCCACATCCATTAGAGTATCCACAATCTCAACATACTTGAAGTATTGTTGAGTCATGGTTTCACCTCTAAAGTTCTCAAACTACTACTTTAAGAGGTTTTTCTTGTTCACTTTTGCTTCATTAGACCCCTTATACATAAGCTTCAGTGCATCCTATAGTTGCTTAGCAATTTTGCACTTCTTAAAGCCTCTATAGATAGAGTTTGGAAGAGGAGTTTGTAGGGCGGTCATGGCTTTCTGATCTACATCAATCTTCTTATAGTCTTCTTCTGAGTAGTCAGCCACTTCCTTTGGTATCATGCCACCACCAGCAGCAACTGAAGTGGTGTATGGTACATGAGGTACTAAGACAACAGATCCCTACATCTTAGAGTCTTGCAACTTGATGAAGCCTTGCATTCTTTGGCACCAAGTATCAAAGTCATCATGAGTGATCAGTGGAGATTTTGTCATAGTACCGCTTTCCATATCAGCCTTGGTGATAGCTGCCATTGAGTTGTTAAGGGTGTTTTGTGAAACTAAAGAGATTTAAGATGGTGAGATCTTAAAATCAAGAGCCTAAAAATCTCTAATACCAATTGCAGGACCATAGAAGGGGTTCAATACAATTATTTTTACAATGAGGAGAGACTCAAAATACTTAACAGATCAAATACGGAACCAGATTTTATGTTGATGATACTAAGAACACAAGTAAGTAAGCGACAGAACAAGAATAAGAACAAGATAAGTATGGTTTTCAAGAATATTGTATATTGCTCTCAAGTTCTATTACAAGTGTTACAAAACATAAAAATGCATACAAGAACCTGAGACACTTTATACTACATCCTACAGTCGGCTATACTTTGAAGGCCAGCTAGAAACACTAATCTAGACAACAAGATCAATGTAAAGTCAAAAGGCAGATTGCCTTTGACTAGTGACTATGACATACCATAGCTCAAATCCTAATATATTGCAAAAAGGATAAAAGGTACAAAAGTAAAAAGTTACAGACCAATGAACTTAATCTACAGTTGATAAAAGCATTGACCTTTTCTCCAACTTGTCTAAAGTTTTTCAACTTTTTGTCAAAAGTTGATTAGAGAAAGCTTGTCTTCTCTGTCTTCGAAAAAATTATTCTTTGGCTTCAGAAGACTTTATCTCCGAAGCTTCGGAAGACTTCATCTTTGACTTCGTTAGATTTGGTCAATTGGCTTCAGAAGATTTTACACTTAGCTTATTTCCTTTGAGTTGTGTAAAAATTCCGAAGTAACTCTACTCTGTACTTCATGCTTGCATGCTGGGAGCTCTTTGGTTGCATCAGCCTTTAAATATAAACCTTACAGATTGGTTTTCAAGGATGATGTATATTGCTCTTAAGTGCTTACAAGTATTACATAGCTTAGTCCTAAGACTGATTCATGAGATACCTTATGCTATATCCTACAGCCGACCATACTTTGAATGATAGCTCGAAACTAATCTAGACAATAAGATCAATGTAGAATCAAAAGGCAGACTGCCTTTTGACTTGTCGTTGTGATATGCCATAGCGCACATCCTAGGGGGAGTTTGTAAGTTCAAGACTCATAGTAATCTTCAAGTTTTGATAGCATCAGCCTAAGGAGTTTGTAAGAGTGTATCTTAAAGACTGATGCTAACCAAAGATTTCTCAGCATGCTTCTGAAGTACAAGGAAGTTACTTCGAAAGATTTGACAATGCATAAATAAAATTAACTAAGTATCAAATCTTTCAAAGCCAAAGATAGAAATCTTTTGAAGCCAAAAGTGACGTCTTTGGAAGCATGAATACAAAGTCTTTCAAAGCCTGAAGACGGATTTCGTTTGAAGATAGAGAAGACATGCTTCTCTAACATACTTTTGACAAGTGAAGGATCAAGACTCATAGTAATTTTCAAGTTTTGGTAGCATCAGCCTAGGGGGGTTTGTAAGAGTTTATCTTAAAGGCTGATGCTAACCAAAGATCTCTCAGCATGCTTTTGAAGTACAAGAAAGTTAATTCAAAAGATTTGATAACGCACATAGAAAATTAACTAAATGTTAATCTTTTGAAGCCAAAGAAAGAAATCTTCCAAAGGAAAAAGTGAAGTCTTCCAAACCTGAAGACAAAGTCTTCAGAAGCGTGAAGACTAATTTCTCCCGAAGACAGAGAAGACATGCTTCTCTAACATACTTTTGACAAAATCACCACCTTTCCGCAGCCAAATCTTAAGACTCATCAATGTATATAATTTGGTGATTACCTTTTACTTTGGTCAATTGTTTAGTATGGTGTCTTTGTGTATAACTTTCTACTTTTATACTTTTATCCTTATTATAATACAGTAGGATGTGAGCTATGTCATATCATTGTCACATGTCAAAAGGCAATTTGCCTTTTGACTTTACATTGATCTTGTTGTATAGATTAGTATTCAGCTGGCGTTCAAAGTATGGCCGACTGTAGGATGTAGTAAAAAGTATCTCATGTGACCGGTCTTAGGACTAAGCATTGTAACACTTGTAAAATACTTGAGAGCAATATACATCATCCTTGAAAACCAATTTTTTTATTCTTGAGTTCTTTACTAGTTTGTTCTTTGTTTCCTTGCCTGGTTCACTATTTGATCTAGTAAGTGTGTCATCTCCAACTGTGAGACTGTTGTTGAATAAACCATAACCGGTCATACAATTGGTATTAGAGCTTTTAGGCTCTTGATTGTAAGATCTCACCATCTTAATTAACCCTTCAGTTTCACAAACACTCATTTGCTCAAATGGCAGCTTTCACTAAAGCTGATATGGAAACTGACACCATGACTAAGTCTCCACTCATCACTCCTAATGAATTTGACACTTGGTGTATGAGGATGGAAGGCTTTATCAAGTCTCAAGATAGAGGTATGTGGACATTTGTAGTCTTAGGACCCCACATCCCAAGTACTACTTCAACAACTACTGGAGGTGGGTTGATATCAAAGGAAGTTATTGAGTATTCTGAAAAAGACTGAAAGAAGATTGATATTGATCAGAAGGCCATGGCCGCTCTAAAAATTGCTATTCCCAACTCCATATAAATAGATTTTTTCAAGAAGTGCAAGACTCTAAAAGAACTCTAGGATGCACTGAAATTTATGTATGAACGATCTGTGGAAGCTAAGGAAAACAAGAAAGACATCATGAAGCAGTTTGAAAACTCCACCTTCAATACAGGTGAACTATGACTCTATAATACTTCAGGTATGTTGAGATTGTAAGTACTTTGTTGGATGTTAAACTTGAGAATAGGAACATAGTGAGAAAGTTCATGTTCTCTCTTTCTAGAGAATGGACACACTACTATGTGGCCATCAATAGAACTGAAAACATCTCTAACTTCACTCTTACTAAGTTGTATGGTATCCTGAGCCATTACTAGATGGAGATAAACATGCAAAACCCATCTCACAGCTCATCGAGCACCCAAAAGAGTTTAGCCTTCATGTGGTTGAAAGGGATAGCAGAGAACCACAACATCATCTCATTTGCTACCTTGATAACTCGCAAAAGCGTCCTTTTATCATCTTCTTGTAGACACCAAGGGAGAGCAATCAAGCAAGCCCATTCCGAGACCCAGCTCTTCTTAGGCCATTTTGTCTTCAAATGAAAGTTATGGAAACTTTCTATTCACCCTTGAAGACCTAGACTGTATCCATCTAGATGATCTAGAGTACATGGAGATAGTCCAGCAGATGGCTCTTCTCACTCTTAGAGGCAATAAGTTCTAAAAGAGGACAGGGAGGAAGTTTAAAAGCAATGTGTCCAGTGGAAAGTTTAGGCTGGACAAAAGCAAAGTAAAGTGTTACAACTGTAACTAAATGTGCCACTTTACTAGGGAGTGTAACGCACCATGAACAAATGGTGGCCAAACACAGCCTATGCCAAACTACACTAAGGCATCTCCAAGAACTGAGAAGCCAAACCAACCAAAGCAGCAAGTTGAAGTTGTTGTTAAAGAGGGAGGCTTTGACTGGACCTTTCAAGTTGATGATGTCTCTCCAAACCAAGCACTGATGGCATATCATGATCACACTAAGGTATCGGAACATATTTTCACTCCTGAATGCATTGCTAAAGTAAAACATGTATAGGTCCTACAACTTGAAAGAAAGATATGATCTGGAGTCCTTGAACATTTTAAAAGCTGATTTTAAAAGAGTAGAAAATAATTATAAGCTTAAAATAGAAGACGTAGAGAAAACCATCTCTACTCTAAAACATGAGCATACAAATTACAGGACTCAAATCAAATATCTTGTTGCCAAGTTAACTGAATGCCAGGCTAAGCTTATGATTAGCAAAGCCAAGGTAGAAAAATGTGTTCTTGAAGAGGAAACCTTCAAGAACATCATATCTTTATCCTTGCATGCAAAAGTTTATTATCAGAACAGGAAGGGACTGGGATCAAGTGAAGACTTAACTAAGCACTTGTACCAATAGTTCTATTTCAAGTTCAAACCATCCTAGTCAGGAGAAGAAGGGTGAACCATTATGCACCACTGCTGCACAAGATGGACCATCCAACTCCAAAGGCAAGTTTTGCCCTTAGAAGCATGTTGTATCATATAAGAAAATGAAGAAGGAGCCAAAGAAGAACCAAAACAAACCTACTCCTCAAGACAAGTCTCTTAGAAGGAAGCCTAAGGAATGTATAATGTGTGGTTGTATAACTCATTATGCTAAGGATTGCATTTACAATCCTAAGAGTACCATCCACATGAACAAGAAGAAAACTTCTAACAAGAAAAAGGAAGGTTTGTCACTTAAACACTTGTATTTCTCTCAAACTCACTTATGGAAACACTCAAATCAGATGAAGTAATGTCTTTTACAAGAGTTGATAATAATATAATACGTAGCAAAGGAACAAGCAGTGATATAGTTTTCAAGGCACTTGTATATATTACTTCTCAACTCAAGATATTACAAGACTCTTACAAGCATGAAACAAGAGTTACAATAAGAAACTATATATACTAGATCCTACAGCCGAATATACTTTGATACAAGCTAGAAACCTAAGACTAAAGCATATACTACAATGCTAAAGTTAAGGTATCTTGGATAAAGTATTATCTAAGATATGGTAGTCATGACATGTCCATGACTTACTTTTTGTCACCAACTAAAGATGGCAGCTGTACTAACATAAAAAGGTAAACAGTGGATTAAAGTATGGTAAACTACATGGCTTTTGAGAAAACGCCATGCAGTATCTCATAGATTTGCAGCGGAGTGTCAGAGAGGCCATACTTATGTCCACTGGATAATAGGAGTGTCTTCCGAAGGTTAACTGGCTTTGGAAGAACTTGTTCTTCCGAAGCCACTTATACTTCGGAAGAGGCTTCTATGCTTCCGAGGCTTTGAGGACTTCTTGTACTTCGGAAGTTGACTTCAGATCTTTCTCTCTAAGTCTTGATCTTCGGAAGTAGGTTCTTTGTCTTCGGAAGTTGGAGTTTTCCTTCTGAAGTGTGTTTTACACTTAGTCTTCGGAAGAGCTCCTTCTTCCTTCGGAAGTTCCATACTTAGCTTCGGAAGTCCTTTGTTTGTTGTACCAAAATCTTCTAAGTGACTTGGTTTTGGTTGCAACAGCCTTTCTAGATCCATCAAACTCCCCTTAGGCTGATGCTACCAAAACTTCACTTATTTCTGCTTCTTAAAGCCTTCAGCACCAGGGACAAAAGGTATTTGTCTGTCTCTTTGTTCTTCCCTGAAGTAGTGCTGAGAAGCTTGTACAAGTCATTGGTGGATAGGAGATCCAGTCTATCGCTTTGAATGACATGTACCCTCTGTTGTGTCCCCCTGAAGAGAGTTAGTTGACGGGAGTTATAGTCATACTCCCATCTAACTATGGACTCAAGTTCAGGACCTTCAACCATTTGTAGAAAGGCTTTGCCTTTGGTTGCTGATCCTTTCCTTTCCTCCTCCTCTCTCAGTTTCAACTCCTCTTCAACCTTGCTTTTAGTAGTAAGCTCGGCCATATGAAGGCTGCCTAGATGATTTCTGATGTGGGCAGCTATATCGGAGTTTGAAGGGTTGGAGAATGGCTTCCCTGCTAACTCAGCAATGTCAAACCTGCTCAAGTGTAGCAGAGATGTGGCACTCAGCCTGTTGAGCTCTCCATTCTCTCTTTCAACAACAAAGTTGTGAGAAGAGTCTTCGAACCTCCACTGGATGATTTTCTTTCTGGGTGCAAGAGGTTGTCTTGGTACCCTGTCTCCTTTCTTTGTATCCAGTAGAGTCACCAGCTTTCTCCTTAGCTTCTTTTCTTCCTCATTCAACGTGTCTGAATTGAGGCCAAGGAGGTTTGCAGCTTGGTCCAAAGTTCCTCTGGGCAGATCAAGAAATTGATCTCTTGTGAGGGAACTTGAGGATCCGTCAACATAAGTCAAGTTGACTGAATCCTCCTCACAAGAGATGTCGCTCAGTGTAGTGCAGTTTATGAGCTTTGTCTTGATTGCTTTGAATTCTTCCATGGAGAGATGTTTAGAAGGCTGAGGGGATGGTTTGATGGGTTGGTGGGTAGGCTGAGGTGTTTGGGTTCTGGCTAAGGTTTTGGGTTGGAGGATAGGTAGTTTAGGTGGTTGAGGTGAGGAGGTTGGTAGGTGTGATGGTGTGGGTTCAGGGGTGAATGGTTCAGAAGTTGGTTCGGTTTTGTTAGGACCTGGTATTTGAACGAAATACCGAGTGATTAGCGTGTAAACCAAACCAAATAGTGCGGAATCCTATTTGATTGGCAATCCAATTAGTGAGAACGCACGAAGAATCAATAAAGTATTGAATCTAACGATAAGAATCGATTGGGAATCGATCTAATGCGTTCTATGAACTTGGAGAACGAATTGGGAGGCTTCTGGACGGCTAGGGTACGTCTGGAGTCGAAATAGAATGAATGCTTACGTTTTTCCACGAATTGGGTTGTATTTATAGGTTAGTATTGTTCATTCGTGCGACTGGACCATAAGTATGGTTCAGTCGTGCGATTGAACCATGCGGTTGATTCATTCGCACGACTGAGTGTTCAGTCGTGCGACTGAGCCAATCTTATGTGTCAATCATACGACTGATCCAGTCTCCTGGTTCAGTCGTGCGACTGAGTCAATCGTATGAAGTTATTCATGCGTATGGTCCATTCGCATGGGCCATTCTCATGAGAACTTCATTGTGTTAAGTTTGAATGTATTAATTAATATAATATTATGTGTAACAATTTAAACAACCAAAAACCTAATTCACCAATTCAACATCGACTCATTAATGAAATATTAAACATTATAAATCACAAACAACCAAGATCATTCAATTAACAATCCAAACATTACATCAGAATCAGATAAGCAAGATCTATTACATTCATATCCTGATCTAGGGACATACATGTATCAACAAACTCCCCCTTGGACCTAGATCTCTCTAATGTCTTGTTTTCTGCATCACCTCCTCTTATTTCTTGTACTTATCCTCTTTTGTGACTCCTGCATGAATCTCGAATGCAAAACAGAGTCTTATGACGTTCTGGAACTGGAGGGCTTGTACAATATCCTGCGTATCATAGAACAGTGGCCACTTGTATAAGGTGTAGACATCATTGGCTGACAAGTTGGTAAGCCACATTGGGTCGAATACCCTGATAGTATCCATTTGGCCCTCTTTGTTTAGGACTATGACCGCTTCTCCTGTCCTTCAATCGTAGTACCACCACTTAAAGTGTGGAGTGAAGTCCTGTGGCATTTCCCTGAGCGGGATTCTTGACATCGTGCACGAAGGACTCCACTTCAACACAATCTTTGGCTTTCCAGTAATGGTATCAACTTCAGACCTTCTGATATACCTTGTAGGCTGTTGGGGTCTGAAGTTAACCCACCTGGTGTGGTACTCCTTCCTTAGGGCAGCCTCAAACCAGCCTGACATCTTTCTCGGGTCAGCATACAACAGCTTTAGTTTAGCCAGCTGGTTGAGCTCAAAACCTGGTAGTCTTCAGATCATGTGGGAATCTGAAGTACTCTATGCCCTTCTCCCTCTTAACTGCATATACGTTAAGGTCCTCAAAATACGCCCACGCTATGATCCTGCCCGACACCTTATGATGTTTCTTGACGCTGTAGAGTTTGGTGTAGGCATCCTGTTTAGGTGCAGCGTGTTGGGCTCTAACTTCTTCAAAACACGTAGCCCACTCAGCCTTTCGGATATCGACATCATCATTTGAGGCTTGGGTTGTTCCCTCTGTTTTCTCTGACTCTTGCTCCATCTTGTCTAACACCTCAAAAGTATCGCTAACAAGGGATTCAACCAGATTGGGGACCACATTTCCCTCATTGTCAGCATACTGAGGGTAGTGCTCTGCAGTGACATCTTCAATCTCTATTTCATCAACGTCGTTGAGCTCTTCGTCACTAGTCAAGTCGCACGTCGGAGCATCCTTCACAATCTCATCTGGATTTAACTTGAATATCTCTGCCAGTTGCTCGTTTGATAGATCGTGAATTATTTCCCCTTCTTCAGGGGTATAACTCACTGACCTCCTTACGATCCCTTGCAGATCAAGGATCATAGTTAGCTGAGTCTTGACCTGCTGAAGGGGAGCAACATCAAACTCATCTCTCTGATAGTTAGGATCTGTTTAATTTAAACATTCAACACATCAACCATTAGTTAATAATCAAAACAGACATGCATTAAACTTTAATAAAAACATCAAATACATCAGTTTAAATACATGATTCAAATACAAAAGTAATTAAATACATATACATCTAATCTTTACTTTTCTCTTGGATCATGGGATCGTCGCTTGGTGGAGCAGAGGAGGAAGCTGGTTGGTCTTGTCTATTCTTGGATCTCCTCTCCTGACCTTGAGCAGAGGCCGATGCAGCTGCATCTCCTCCTTCTGCATCATCATCTTCATCCTTCTCCTCTGTCCTTTCTTCTTCAGTCCCCTCATCCTCCTCAGTCTCATCTTCATCATCCTCATCGTCATCCTCATCATCATCATCACCATCATCTTCGTCTCCCTCTTTTATCTTCAGGGGCTCCTCCTTAGAACCCTTTAGCTTTAGCATGATTGTCTTCTTTGCCTCCTCCAACTCCTCTATCCTCTTGGCCGATGTGACACTGTGCTCTTGGAGTTGGGCTATCTCATGGCTCTGAGCAGCCTTTTGTTGGGCCTGCTCCTCAATCAATCGAGCCTGCTCTGAGATCTAGCGTGACTGTACAGCAGTAAGATCAGCCAGTTGGCGAATCTGAGCCGTCTTCTCCTCATCCGCAGCTAATAAACGCATCACCATCCGGTTAAGCGCAGAAAGCTGTTCCTCTACCCCAATTGGAGGTAGAGATGATCCATATGTATGTGAGGGATGGGCTGAGGGTCCTGCTTGATGGCTAGTGGTGGCGGTGGTGGCTGTAGTGAAGATGGGGCTGGGTCTGTGAGATAGTGGAGATGATGTGGGAGTGAAAGATATGGTGGTGGTTGGCATATGTACAGTGGTGGGAGGTGTGGTGGTGGTAGTGGTAGCTGTGGTGGTTGTAGTGGTGGATGGTGAGGCTGTGGAAGTGGTAGTGGTGGTGGCTGTGGTGGTAACGAAGGTTAGTCGTCTCTTCTTCTTCTTCTGGCCGTGGGGCAGAGCCATCCTTTTCCTCCTCGTTCCCGTCGAGGTGGATGCTCCCCCTGGAACACAGCTAGCTGACTCGGGTGCATAGCTGGGATCAGCAGCTGTCTCTCCTGAATCTCTTGGGCGTTCACCAACCGCCCTTAGCCCATACTCTGTGGGAACAACCTTGCTTCCCACAGTTCTTGTCAAGGGCTCCTCGTCCGACTCCTCTTCCTCCTCACCAGGAACAAAGTCCTGATGGAAACCAGCAGACTCAGTTGTGTCACCAGCTGGGGTAGACACTGGAGGTATAACATCTGAAGCTGTGCCCCTTGGTGGAGTAGGCATATCATCCCCAGCATCCCTGCTGTCGTCATCATCGTAATCATGCTCTGGGAGCAATAGCCTCTCGTCGTCTGAATCACTATCATCATGACACCACTTGCGTCTCCCTGGCGCCACATATCGCTCATTGGCCAAATGGCCAATCAACCTCTTCACCTGGGGCTTTACCTGCTTGCCCCTATACACTCTCATACGACCCAAGGTCGTGTCATCCATAATCTCAAGTGCCACAGCATCATGGCTCTCCTTAGGAAGTGAAGGGAGCTTCTCGTTGAAGATCAGCTGCAGAAACCTAGGGTACATACAAAAACCCTCCTTCCCCTTTGCCTCCAGGTTCTCAACCAGATATGAGAAAATCATGCTCGAGAAGCTGAAGGGGAGGTTCAGCACCAGTGCCACGTAGGCATTCTGAATCTGGTCTGATAGGTCATCGAACCCACCCCTCCTTGAAGCAATACACTTCAGGATCACATGCGCCAAGTACTTGTACTAGGGGCACAGGTTGCTCTTGTTGAGCACACATGAGTTTATGTCCCCAGTGTACTTAATCCTGAGAAAGCAGCCTCTAACAGTAAGTGGATGTAATCTGATGGGGTGATCAATATCGTCCCCAAAGTCAAGAACTCTCTGGATATCAGCTGCTGTAACCTCAATATCATGACCATGAATGGAGCTCCGTATACTGTAAGGCTCACGAGAACGATCAACGGAGGCATTCTCCCAGAATGCCTGATGTAATGACCTGTAAGGCGTACACGGTGTAGAAATGGCTTTATGTATCCGAGAACGTCGAAGGAAAGCTATAATATCTGTAAACTCGGCCCCATTCCGAGTCATATGATCCAAATGAGCACATATGTTGTGCTTTGGATTAATGGACCATCTATCAGCCATTTGCCTGAAACACAAGACACAGAACCATTAGTACATAATACATCGAAATTCAGTTCTAAGTATAAAATTTAAATTCAATCTGATTCATTCGTGCGAATGAATCATGTGACTGAAGTCAGTCGGTTGTCCTTTCATGCGACTGAGCTCATTCGGGTGAATGAGACATGCGACTGAGTTCAATCTGCTGACTGAGTCTGCGATTGGTTCAGTCGGCCGACTGAGTTCATTCGCATGATGCATTCGGCCGATTGACCCAATCGCAAGATTCAGTCGTGCGATTGGAGTTCATCCGGACGACCAGTCGCCTGTCCCACTGTTCAGTCGCCTGCTGTTCGAATCTTGACCAAAACAAGTGATTTAACATGGGTTAACGGTTCAATAGACTCGCCATCTTGTCACTAATAACCTATTAAACTTAATTTTAACATTTTGCTTAGTTTAGGTTGGTTATTAGGTCATGTACAGTCCGTTTCTTGTTTTCACTCGAACATCATAAAATTAGGGTTCCATTCTTCAGTTTTCGGTGAGATTTCACTGCATTCTACCTGTATAAACGTCGACGAATGTCAGAAGATCAATAACAATGTGAAAACACGGTCTAGAGGAATTTTTGCAGAGTATCGGTAAGAAGTGCGATTTAGTAGCGATTGAGGGTGATGAGTGAAATGCGATCGACTGTGGCCCTTTAAATACTGAAGCTGAGTTCAATCGGCCGACTGGCCTCATTCGCTCAGTTCATTCGGGCAACTGAGGCTCAGTCGTGCGATTGGCCCAGTCAGTCGTATTTAGTTGGCCGACTGAGGTTCAGTCGGTCGACTGACTCATTCGTACCCTTTCATTCGCATCTTCAGTTGACCGACTGAGTCTCAGTCGGTCGACTGACTCATTCGCACCCTCTCATTCAGTCGAATGGATCAGTCTGATAAGCCATTCGGGTGAATGGCTCAATCTCATGTCCAGTCGTGCCAATGGGACCCATTCGCATGGTTGGTCCATGCTTATGGTCCAATCGTGCGAATGGGTTAAACTTATGAAATTTTTCTGCCATTTTTACCATTTTAC
Source organism: Flaveria ramosissima (assembly GCA_025215565.1). Lineage (NCBI taxonomy): Eukaryota > Viridiplantae > Streptophyta > Magnoliopsida > Asterales > Asteraceae > Flaveria > Flaveria ramosissima. Next base: position 9,330,773 of record CM046035.1, read on the forward strand.
ATTTAAAACCCTTTTAACTATTGAAATTAACATTATGAGCATGTGATCATCTCAGACATGGTCATTTTAACTTGAAAATCTTTTGATCACCTCAGACGTGATCCTTTTAAACAATTTAGTCACCTCAGACGTGACCCTTTTAAACATTTTGTCACCTCAGACGTGACCCTTTTAAACTTTGAAAACACATGTGGTCATCTCAGACATGACCCTTTTAGTGAGTTGATCCCATACTGATTTTCATGATGTAGTTCGACAAACAAACAAACTAAAATGACTAACTAACTAGAAAGTTAAAATAAAGTACGAAAATTAAACTTGTTTTTGGCTTTTTGTGAGAGATAAATCCTAAGATAGAAATCTACTGGATTTGGTTCCGGAATAGGCAGCTTCTACTTAAGTTGACCACACCTGGACCAATTCAGTTTTGGAATCATACAAGCAAATAAAATCATTTAGGACTTGTTATCAAAACCTTTTGATGCTTAATTCTTGTTTTCATCCAGAGTCGTTAGCAAATTTAGGAAATCATACTGGAACTATTCGATTCCCACATTGATTTGAACTTTCAAGAATTGCAGCCACAATGATTGTCAATATGTTTGTCCTTTTAAATCCATACACAGACTTTAGACACAAACTGGTGATAGTTTTAGGTTTAATTATTTCAACTAACATTTGTGGATCCCACACTTATATGGTAATCAACATTCCTCAGGAGCTTTTGAGCGGTCTACGGGTATTGTTACAAGAAGAGACTATTCTTAGAGCTTTCAAAGAGAAGCCAATCCTCAGGTCAGTGCCATCGCACAGCAGAGAGGAGGCAAACAACAATGAATTCTAGAATATCTAGGTTATGCTTATCCTCAGGTCAGTGCCATCGCACAGCAGAGAGGCACACAACCTATCTTCTTGTTAGAGCAGCTTAATTTTCTTTTGCACAAAATGCACCAACAACATAAGTCATTAGCTTGATAGCATTTGTTTTTCATTTTTTTCGTGCTTTGCTCTATTTATGGTCATCCGCACACATTCGTGGCGTTTACATGCTCATTACCCCTTATTAGAATATTGTTGATTGTGTTAACCAGTGATAAGATAGAAGCCCACAGTCAGTTGAACAACTTAGTTTGATCTTGAGATCACCAGTTAGGTCTAATCATCTATTGTGTTGAATCTACCGACATATCATTTGTGGTCTAGCAACCTCTAGGTCTACTCTCGTTGTGTTACCTTAGTAGTTACCAGTTTTTCTATCATCTTTCCTTTTATCTTGCTTAGACTACACAGACTTATACTTTGAATCTTTGCATCTTTTCTAAATTAAATTTTAAAGTCCTTGATTTGTTCCTGTGTACTATCATTTTCCAAAGGGTTTGAATCGGTATCACAGATACGATCTACCTTATATCAGCTTTCCACTCCTTCTCCCTCGTTTTTTTTTAATTTTAATGTTATTGGCTGACTTATTCTCCCTCTAAAATACTAAAATCATAACTTGTTTAATTATTTTAGAATTTTAATAAACAGCGAAATAACATGAATGTAATAAAATAAACAAGGAAAATACAATAAAATAAAAAAAATAAAAAATTTAACTAAAACGCATCGGACTACACCTGATCATCATCAGGAATAACATCACTTTTCTTTTTAACGCCGTTGACCTCTAACAAATATTGAAAACGTGGTTTATCAAAGGCTTTAGTATAGAGGTCAGCGCGTTGAAAATCAGTATTAATTTTACCACATCAATTAAGTTCTTTTCAAAACAGTCTCTTATGAAATGGTATTTAATACCGATATGTTTGGTGTTTGGAAGTTGGACCGGATTTTTAGTTACTGCAATAGCAGCAGAGTTATCAACAAAAATAGGAGTAGAAGAAAACTTTAAACCGTAATCCCGCATTTGCTGTTGAATCCAGATGATTTGTGAACAGCAACTTGCAGCAGCAACGTATTCGGCTTCACAGGTTGACAATGCAACCGATGTCTGCTTCTTACACTGCCAGGTAACTAATCTTCTCCCAAAGATTTGACACCCTGCTGATGTAGAATTGTAGTTCATCTTGCAGCCCCCGTAATCCGAGTCACTATACGCCGTGAGCTCAAAGTCATCATCATGAGGATACCACAACCCAAGTGTGGGTGTACCCTTCAGATAACAAAATATCCTTTTGACCCCGATCAGATGGTTAACCTTAGGCTTAGCCTGATATCTAGAACATAGACATGTAGCATACATGATATCAGGTCTTGAGGCAGTGAGGTACATGAGGGATCCAATCATTCCTCGGTACATTGTGGCATCTACCACATCTCCATTTTCATCAGGTGCTATATCATGATTAGTAGCAAGTGGAGTCCCAGCAGTAGAAGCATTCTCCATGTCAAACCGACTAAGAATGTCTCCCACATACTTGGTCTGATGTAGAAAGATCCCATTCGGTGTCTGATCCACCTGTAACCCGAGAAAGAATTTCATCTCCCCCATAGCACTCATCTCAAACTCTTTCTTCATAACTGCTTCAAACTCTTTGCATAAGTCTTCATTCTTTGAACCGAAGATTATGTCATCAACATAGATCTATACTAGCAGTAGGTCTCCATCTTTTTCTTTGATGAACAGCGTGCAGTCAATGACTCCCCTGCGAAATCCGTGTTTCACAAGATGAGTCGAGAGTTTCTCATACCAGGCTCTTGGAGCTTGATGAAGCCCGTATAAAGCCTTGTCGAGTTTGTAAACTCTGTCCCGATGATAGGGATCTTCAAATCCCTCGGCTTGACTGACATAGACTGTTTATCTGATTTCCCCATGAAGGAATGCACTCTTCACATCTAATTGGTAGACTTTAATCTTCATGTACGATGCATAGGCAAGGAAGATATGAATGGCTTCCATCCTTGCCACGGGTGCAAACACTTCATTGTAGTCAATCCCCTCGACTTGGCGAAATCCCTGAACCACCAGTCGAGCCTTGTTCCTAATAAAGACCCCTTGGTCATCCTTCTTGCATTTCAAGACCCATTTAGTGCCAATGACCTTAGCACCTTTAGGTCTATCTACCAGAGTCCATACACCTAACTTCTTGAACTGAAGAAGTTCTTCTTGCATGGCACTCACCCATGCCTCATCATTTAGTGCATCACTGACATATTTTGGCTCAAACTACGAGACAAAACACCGATAAGCACCATCATGAATATATCCCTTTTCCATTACAGAGGCATAATCAGCTGAGTACAGCTGATTTCGGGTTTGTACTCCTGATCTGACATCCCCAATGACATTGTCTAAGGGATGATAGACGTTTAGACGTGATCCTAGAGTAGTAGGAACAGCTACCTCAGAGCCAAGATTATGAACATTTGGTTCTACATCTGAGGTAGTTGGAGTTTGAGGTTCCGAAGTCGAAGGTGCATCACTGTTAGATGCTTGTGGACATTCAGGAACTGGAACCTGTTCCTCCTGATTGTTCTGGTCATCTTCTTCAGATTCATCTTCTGAGGAGGAGTCACTGTCGTCGACTACTCCCCCTGACTGAGTAGATGATTCTCCCTGTGAGCTAGATGATGTTGAATCCTGAGATGGTGTATTCAAGATATCATACATCATTCTAGTAGCTAAATCGTCATCCGAAGGAGAGATAGGGATGTTGAAGGACTTGAAGAATCCATCATAGTCGAAAAAGTAGGCGGGTCCTTTGCCAGTAGGTGGTGTGGTATATCTCTGAACATCAACGTTACACCACACTTCTACTAAACCCGTTGAGTTGTTGTAAACTCGCTTGTTCGGTATGTTGTATCCTAGGAAGATTCCTTCATCAGCCTTCTCACTGAATTTGCCTTCTTGAGTCTTCTTCAGAAGTGTGCGCGGCGCGCCAAATGGTTCGAGATACTCCAAATTCGTTTTGCGTCTTTGTAGTAGCTCGTAACATGTCTTTCTGTGGCGCTTGACTATCAGAACTCGATTTGGTGTATAACATGCATTAGCCACTGTCTCATTCCAGAATTGGATAGGCAGTTTCGAGTCTGCCAGCATCGTTCGTGCTGTCTCTATCAAGCTTCTGTTCTTTCTCTCAGCAACGCCATTCATCTGAGGCGTGTAGGCAGAAGTAAATTGATGCACAATTCCCTTTTCTTTGCAGTATGCCTCCATCCACTGATTCTTGAATTTCGTCCCGTTGTCTGAGCGTACTTGTCTCACCTTCAGCTTGTAGAGAGATTCCAGTGTGGTTACTAACTCCTTGAATGACTCAAATGTTTCTGATTTGGACTTCAGAAACATTACCCAATAGAACCTTGAGTAGTCATCAGTAACCACAAAACAGTACAAGTCGCTTGCAATGCTCTTTGTACTGACTGGACCAAACAGATCCATGTGAAGAAGTTCAAGAGGAAGTTCTATTGAATGAACTTTCTTTTTCTTATGAGACTTCTTCGTCTGTTTGCCTTTCTTGCAAGCTACACAAAAATCAGGAAGTTGGAAATTCTTGACGTTGACTCCTCTCACGAGATCCTTCTGGATCAAGTGATTCATCTTCCTTTGATTAATGTGTCCCATTCTCCTATGCCAGGAGATGGAATCCTTCTCAGTTGCTTTTGAGAGAAAGCACTAAACTTCATGATCCGTTGTAGAAGCTGTTGACAGATCCAAAACATAAAGATCTTTATATCTTGAAGCTGTCATCAGAACTTGGTCCTCTGGAATCACGTAGTCTTTCTGTAGCACGTAACACTTCTTGTTGTCGAATATGACTTTAAATCCCTTATCACAGATTTGGGAAACAGAAAGTAAGTTGTTTTGAAGTTGTTGAACGTAGTTCACCTTATCAAACTTAACTTTCTGATTTCCCACTTCTCCCTGAGCTGTGATATAGCCTCCCTTGTTTCCAGCAAATGAAACATGCCCTCCTTTGATTTGTTTGACGTTTGATAGAAGAGACCTGTTTCCTGTCATGTGCCTGGATGCCCCGCTGTCTACAATCCACGTGTTGGTTTCAGCACTGTAGCGAACACCCGGAGGAGGTTCAGAAGAGTTAGCCATCAACGCATCATCAGATGTCTCTGGTTCTGGTGATTCTGTCTTTGCTGTGGAAGTCCCTTCTTCAGGCTTGTAGCTGACCTCAGTTGCAGTTGTCTCTTCAATATTTGACATCGCTATCTCAACTGCAATATCTCCTTCACTCGCGGAATCATCGTCTAAGTCTTCTACACTTGCAATGTTTGATTCCCCTGGAGAGACAAACCGAAAGCTCCAGTCCTGTCCTTCATCATCATGAGCAGTCAAGGCTTTTGGATCCTTGCTTGATGAAGTAGAACTAGTAGCTTGCTTGTCTTGACGAGTGAAGGACGAGAATGGGTTCCCGTTACCCGTCTTCTTTGGCTTTACACATTCTCTTTTGAAGTGCCCCTTCTCTCCACAGTTGAAGCAGGTCACTTTGCTCTTGTCAAAGCCAAACGTGGTGTCCTTAGTAGCAACCAAGTTCTGTCCGGTCTTTTTCACAAACTTCTTCGCCCTCCGAACAACACTAGCTAAGGCCCACATTATGTCCATCCTCTCCAGCTCCATTTCATCCACCTGCTCGTAGTCCTCATCTGCCAGATGGCCGTTTCCAATCTTTCCTGCAACAAGTCCATCATAAGAATGAACCACTGCTGCCAAAAGATCCATGTGCTCTCGAGCTACTTCCACAGTCACATTACCGAGGTTCTCGGTCTTCAGTCTAGTAGCATTCGCTTCAGATCCAATATAATGGGTACACGAAGACCCCGACGTGTCTGATCCTGAAGGAGAAGCATGTGAAGGACCCGATGAGCTAGACACAAATGCAGTCTGGAGAGGTGCTCCAGATGTCTTAGCTTGAGGCGTGGCATTGTACAAAGCTGGAATCTGAGTGTACGAAGACTTTTGAGCTCTGTACTTCATCCTAAGTGCTTCTTCTCGCAACTTTAGAATGAAGTCATTGATATCCAGCTTTGCCAGCATTTCATTCTGTCTCAGGTTAGACACGAATGAAGCCCACTTTTCCGGCAATCCGTCTGCAAAATTAGTAACTTTTCTTCCATGGTAGTAGCAACCCCATGTGTATGCAGTTCACTCATCAGATGGTAGAATCTATCTATAACATCGTCCAAACTCTTGTTTCCCATCGATGAGAAGTTATCAAATTCCTTCTTTAACTCCTTAGCCTTGATTGCCTTCAGCGAAGCATTCCCGTCGTACCTCTTTTCCAGCTCATCCCATAGTTTCTTGGCCTGCTTATTCTCTGAGTACTGGTGGAAAATGTCTTTAGGGATAGACTGTGTGATCAATGCATAGACTCTCTTCTCTGCATTATACTTAACCTTCTGCGCGTCTGTCATCCCTCCTAAGGTAAGCTTTACTCCATCGGCTCCCACCGGCGTACTATACCCAATCTCGATAGCTTCCCACAGATTTGGATCCACTCCATTGAGGTAGATCTCACAACGTTGTTTCCAGTGGGGAAACTCATCTAACGTTAAGAGCTTTGGTGGTTTATTATGATTACCCACCTCACTCTCAAGTAGCAACAGATTCTGGATCCTTGAGTCCTTACCAGCAGTAAAGGCTGACATTTGATCTTCCATGTCGAATAACTTTAAGTCTACTAAAACAAACTGTCAACTGGTGCGACTGAAGGATGCGATTGGGCTATCCATGCGAATGAACTATGCGACTGGTTCAATCGTGCGGCTGAACTAAGCGATTGGTTCAGTCGTGCGAATGAAGCTGATGCGTATGAACGCTGCGAACGAACGGTTCAATCGTACGAATGGAGATGCGACTAGGTCCAATCGTGCGTCTGGGCAATGCGAATGAAGTCCAGTCGTGCGAATGGCTCACTCGTGCGACTGAAGCTGCTGTTTTGCGAAAATTTCTAGGTTAAACGTGTTTTAGCCGTAAAAATTCGAAATTTCGCAAACCCTAATCGCCTAAGTCTGTAGAAACTCAAACTTGATGAGCAGGGAACGTCCAAGATCACTTTTGACACAAAAGATTGCGTTTTTAGAGCAAAAAACACAACTTTTTATCAATCTTGATTGAATCACACGTAATCAAGAGCCAAAGCTCTGATACCACTTGTTAGGACTTGGTATTTGAACGAAATACCGAGTGATTAGCGTGTAAACCAAACCAAATAGTGCGGAATCCTATTTGATTGGCGATCCAATCAGTGAGAACGCACGAAGAATCAATAAAGTATTGAATCTAACGATAAGAATCGATTGGGAATCGATCTAATGAGTTCTATGAACTTGGAGAACGAATTTGGAGGCTTCTGGACGGCTAGGGTACGTCTGGAGTCGAAATAGAATGAATGCTTACGTTTTTCCATGAATTGGGTTGTATTTATAGGTTAGTATTGTTCATTCGTGCGACTGGACCATAAGTATGGTTCAGTCGTGCGATTGAACCATGCGGTTGATTCATTCGCACGACTGAGTGTTCAGTCGTGCGACTGAGCCAATCTTATGTGTCAATCATACGACTGATCCAGTCTCCTGGTTCAGTCGTGCGACTGAGTCAATCGTATGAAGTTATTCATGTGTATGGTCCATTCGCATGGGCCATTCGCATGAGAACTTCATTGTGTTAAGTTTGAATGTATTAATTAATATAATATTATGTGTAACAATTCAAACAACCACAGACCTAATTAACCAATTCAACATCGACTCATTAATGAAATATTAAACATTATAAATCACAAACAACCAAGATCATTTCATTAACAATCCAAACATTACATCAGAATCAGATAAACAAGATCTATTACATTCATATCCTGATCTAGGGACATACATGTATCAATAGGTTTGATTGGGAAGGGAAAGGGTATAGGTTCAGGTTGAGGTTGGGTTTGGAGTTTGGGTTGAGTGGTTGCTTTGAAGGTCATCCCCTGTCCCGTTCTATACATCTCCTTCCATTTCCCCGCGCGAATGTCAGCCTTGATGTCACTGACATGTCGCTGGAGAGTCTTTTCCGACATGGGACCCACCTGCCTGCCAGAGAAGCCATGAGCTTTGCGATAACTCTTCATCCAGGCCTTCTCACCTATCTTTTTGGCAGCAGTTAGTCTAGCTTCCTCTTCCTTCTTCTTCTTTTGCAAAAGCTTCTCCCTTGCAGTTCTCTTTCTCTCTTTCTCCATTTGATCTTGCTCTTTGTTGAAGAGCCACAAGATCGTATCATTGTTATGTGGAGACAACTCTTCTTGAGAGAAACCTCTGGAGAGTAGGAAGGTTATCCTTTCCCTCCTGAGCTGTAGATCAGCTTCTCTTTCCTTTGCGAGTACTGACTTGTTCGTAGAAAAGAAGAGTCCTGACTAGTATACCGTCTGCTCTCTCCCTTCCTCTTCTAAGGCCAACCTTGCAGCTTCTTCTTTTTGCTGTATTAGCAGCAAGGTTGCCTTCTCCAGCTCTATTAACTCCTCTAATGGTAGCAGGAGTACATCTTCAGTTGCAGCCCCTAGACCAACAAGTCTATCTATGACCTCTACTCTTCTTCGGTTGTTGACTGCCTCCTGGTTGGCTGTAGCTGCTTTGGTACTTGCAGCTAACAGTTTCCCAGTTGGAAGCCTACCTTTTCTTTTAAACTTCTCCAACCTTTCTTCCTCCTGAAGCTCTTCCGAAGTCATCTTCCTCTTTCCTTTGATGTCTTCGGAAGTACTAGACTTTGGGGGTTCTTGGATGGAAGATCCAGGTTGGGTAGTAGAGATGGGAGCTGGAGTCAATGCAGATGTCAGAGCTAATGGTTGGGTGAGAAAATCCTCCCTATTAACCTCAGATGCAAGTTCCAGGATTGCATCTGTGACTATTAGATCACCGGATAATAAGAATAGTCCTTCTGCCAGCAGCAATCTCAGCTTCGGAAGTTTGAGTTTGTTCTTCCGAGGCTTTGAATTGTGCTTCGGAAGTCTGTGAAAATACACTTTCTGTCCCAACTGTTTCAGTTGCTGGGCCATCAGTCCTTGTTTCCTCTTCGAAGTTAATCTCAGGTTCCACTTGGACCTTAGGTTGACCAACTTCCTCGATAGTGGTAGAAGGTGCATTCAACCTCTGAAGCTCTTGAGCTCCGAAGTAAATCACAGACATATCAGGGCTGGGCTGTTCTATGAGGGATTCCAGTAGGAACTTGTTAAAAAACCTATTGAGATCCTGGAGCATCCTTTGATCCACCTGAAAAACAACTGGAGGAGGCTCAGGGAAAATAGCAGCTTGTTGCACAGGATACTTTAAGCTCAAGGAAGTGAGAGCTTGACTTTGAGTTTCCTCCTGTCTTTGACTTTGTCTCTGAACGCTCTCCCCCTTTTGGTAGCATCATCCTGAGAGCTTGATGAGCTGGAGGAAGAGGTCAAGGAGACCTGAATTGGTACATGCCTAACAGACCTCTCAATCTGTTTCTCAGCTAGTTTGGCCTTGAGAGTTTCAATCTCAAGTTGCTGAGTGGCAGACCTATCCTCTAAAGTCCTAACCTTTGATTCAAGGTTTGAGACTTTAGAAAGTAGGTCTTAAATGGTGAGTTGCATACTTCCCTCATCTTCTTTTGAAGAATCATGGGGAGATGAGGTAACATACCTGGTATGTTCATCCTCACCACCAGATGTGGTTTCTTGGCGCCCTGGTTTCCCTTGCACAATGATGTCTCTTTCAGAGTCATCAAAGGGCATGGTTGCCGTAGATTCAGTCTTAGTTTCGTTACCACTGTCCTGAGGATCCATTGAGGCTCCTTCAGAAGTGGCAGCTGAATCTACATGAGTCCCCTCCACATCAGTGGGACTCACCTCAGTAAGGCTTTACTGATGGGGGCTAGAGATAAGGGGTCTCTCTAGGCTCTTTTGATCCTTGAGAGGGTGTTGTGGATCAACTTCATTGCCTTTAAGAGACATAATCTCTTCACCAGCTCCAGTCAAAAGGTCAGTAAAGGATAGGGAATTAAAACCTAATGACCCGGGACTTTGATCAATGTCTAGAGGCATTGAGCTGTCCCTTTTTGGCTGCTCAGGGGAGTATAGAGACTCTCCTTGAGGGCTATCAGCTTGGGTTTCGGGCTCATGGGTCTGAAACTGAGGAGACTCAAGACCCATATTGAGGTCAATTGTGAAGAATGGTTGGACCTCAGGCTGAGTGGGAGCCCTTTGTTCCACTCTAGCCTTTTTGGATTAAACAGGAGGGGCTTGTTCAATCGGAGTAGCTTGAACAAGGGTTCGTTTGGGACGTCTCTGATAGGTAAATGTAATGGGTGGAGAAGGTAGATTTAGCAGGGTGAGGGTAGTTGCTGGTGTGGGTTCATCACCTGTGGGGTTAACAGGGATGTCACCAGGAGCCATTGGCTCAATCATACCTGGAAATAGTGCAGTATCTCTTCCAGTGAAGTTGGTAGACACTCTTTTCAAGGTCTTGAAGATGGTCGGCCTCATTTGAGGAGCATTCAGAGCAGCTGCACAGATAAGCTTGCCTGGTCCAGCTCACAGTTGATTATGTGCTAGAAAAACCTGGGATACATGAAGAATGTGTCCCTTTGAAGATTTCCCATTAGGTTAGTCAGCACAAACCTTGAATAGTTAAAGCGGAGGCTTTGTACCAACCCATGAACTAAGCACCCAAGTTCATATGGGATTTGATCCCATCCCCCAGATTTATTAGACAGGCAGTGAAGAACCACATGCAGCAGGAACTTCCATTTGTATGAGAAGTTGAATTTGTAAACAGTTGACCTGCTGACATCTCCATCGTATCCCATTCGGAGATAAGAATTGTCCAAATCTGTTTTGGGGGATTCCGTTGGAGCGCCCTCATCATGAAGCTCGAGATGCTCCCTGATGATCTGTTCAGAGATGACCAACTCCTGCCCACAAATGCTCGACCTTATAACACGAACCCCATTTTGGTTTGAATAAATTTTAGGGTTTACAGTCAGGGCACTGTAGTATGAGGATTGGGTCAGAAAAGAAATGATATCTGAGAAGTCAACATCCCTTGAAGAATCAAGGAGTGCGACCTGGTTGTGCTGAGGGTTTAGTGCCATTGAAGAAGATGACAGAAAGATAGTTCGGAATAAGGTAAATTGGAGAAGAAGAAAGCTTTTAGGGCAGTAATTTGGGTAAAAAGGATGTAAGTGATTAACCGGAAGTATTTAAATGGGTGAAATGGCGGTTTAAAGGGGGTTTTGGATAAGATGATGTGAGGTTTCAGTGGATGATGTGACATGGGCGGTAAGGTTAGACCATTTAAATAATCCGACATCATTAACAAAATCTTTACTTTTTACAGTGTGAGGCCCAAAAGATTTCCGTTACACAGTAAAATCTTTCTTCCGAGTATAAAGCATTTCCGAAGGTAATATTCTTCCGAAGGCAAATTTACTTCCGAAGGTAAATTGATTACTTCCGAGAGTATATGTTACTTTTCAGGTGGAGTGTGTTAAATGCTTCGGAAGTAGATCTGATATGAAATCAATCGCTTCTTCTAAGACTTAACACTCTTCCGAGAAGAAAATTATCCTGGGAGAAATTTGCTTCGGAAGATATGCAAGATATCTTCCGAGGGTTAATTTCTCTTCGGAAGAATTCATACTTAGATAAAATTTAGAAAAAGATCTTTTGTAACAGGGCTTAGATTGTTTTGACATGAGACTTTACACATTAAAAGGTTTTCAAATGAGATTAACTAATCAATGTTTATCATCCCAATAGTTGTAATGAGATATTTAAATCTTTGTTCATCAAAGGATTTGGTGAACAAATCAGCATATTGTTCATTTGAATCAACTTTGATTAGTTTGATAAGATTTTTCTCATGAATATCTCTAATGAAATGATACCTGATATCAATATGCTTTGTCTTGGAGTGCTTTACTGGATTTTCAGTAATGGATATAGCATTGTTGTTGTCAATATGGATAGGAGTGCTCATGAAGTTGAATCCATAGTCTATCATCAGGTTTTGAATCCACAGCAGCTGAGCACAGCAACTAGCAGCAGCAATGTATTCAGCTTCAGCAGTTGATGTAGAGACACAGGATTGCTTCTTGCATTGCCATGAGATGATCCTTCTACCAAGAAATTGACATCCACCTGATGTTGATTTCTTGTTGATGTTACAGCCACCATAATCGCTGTCAGAGTAAGCATAGAGATTAAAATCACTATTTCTTGGATACCAGAGACATCAGTATAATCGATTCCCTCCTCTTGAGTGTATTCTTGAACCACCGGTCTTGCTTTGTTCTTGATAATCAAGCCTCTATCATCTCTCTTGTTTCTGAATACCCATTTAGTGCCTATAGGTACTTGACCAGATGGTAGCGGACATAGGTTCCAAACCTTTTGTCTTTTGAATTGAAGCAGCTCCTCTTGCATTGATTCAACCCAGCTACTATCTTTCAAGGCATCTTCCACCTTCTTGGGTTCCATTTGGGATAAAAAGCATGAGTACAAGCAAACATTCCCATTATGAGTTTGTCCTCTTGTTCTCACACCTTCAGAGACTTCCCCTATGATGTTTTCAGCTGGATGAGTGTTATGAATCCTGAGTCTAGGAATCACCTCCAATTGTAAAGATAAGTCCAAGTTGGACATATTTTGCTCAGGAGCTTGAATACTTGGTCCAGCTGTTGTTTCAAACTCATTCAATGAGGACTGATTGAATGAAAGAGAAACATCATCATTTCTTTGCTATGAAACATCATTAACAGTTTCCTGTTCCTTCAAGATGATGCTTTCATCAGTTTGGTGTTGTGCAGGGTCACCTGAAGAGATTTGAAAATCAGCAGGTGAATCCCTTGTTGAAGTACCACTATCTCTTGAAATGGTTATACTGTCAGATCTTTCAATAGTGGGAACTTGATTTGCTGCAACTCTTGGAGAACTTGGAATAGGTCTGGGAAGCTCAAACAGTTGATCTTCATCAGAATCACTTTGAACACCTGTTCCAGCTGAAACATTCTCACAAGATGGTTTAGAATAGTTTGGAAACAATTCTAAATCAAAGATATGATCAGGGCCATTCCCCCTAACACAAGGAGTGTGCTCATTAACTACAATGTTGGAAGATTCCTCATATTGTTGGTTTTTAATATTATAAACTCTATAGGCTTTAGAGTAGGAGGAATATCCAACAAAGATAGCATCATCTGACTTTTCAGCAAATTTTGCCAAATTGTCTTTTGTGTTAAGTATGGTACACCTGCTGCCAAAGGACCTTAGAAAGCCAATGAACGGTGGCCTCTTGTTCCATAACTCATAAGGGGTTTTTCCATGTGGCTTTACTACAAGAACTCTGTTCTGCATATAGCATGCAGTGCTGACTGCATCTGCCCAGAATGTTAGAGGCAGCTTTGAATCAGCTAACATAGTCCGAGCAGCCTCAATAAGTGTCCTATTTCTCCTCTCAGCAATACCATTTTGTTGAGGAGTTCTAGGAGCACTATATTGTCTAGCAATCCCTTTTGAGTTACAAAATGAGTCAAGAACTAGGTTCTTAAACTCAGTCCCTTGATCACTTCTAATTATTTTAACCTTGTGATCAACTTGATTTTCTATTTTAAAAATAAAAGATTTTAAAGTTTCAGCAATTTCATATTTGATTCTTAAAAAGAATACCCATGTAAATCTAGTAAAATCATCAACAATCACAAGGCAATATGATTTCCTTCCAATGCTCATTATACTTGTGGGATCAAATAGATCCATGTGCAATAAGTGTAATGGAGTGGTGATAGAGTTAACAACTTTGGATTTATGAGAAGACCTGTGTTGTTTCCCTTTCAGACAAGCAACACAGTTATCTTTGCAGAAAAATTCCTTTTTAGGCAAACCATGTACCAAGTTATTTTTAGCCAATTTATTCATTGTCTTAAAATTGACATGACACATTCGTTTATGCCATAGTGTTGACTCATCACCATCAGCTTTGGAAAGAAAGCATGATACTTCTCCCATTGGGGAAGCATTGTTCATATCTAGCTTGTACATATCCCCTTTCCTGGGAGATCTAAGAAGCACCAATTCCTGAGGAATTGTCATCCCGGGTTTGAGGATAATGCACTCATGTTCTGTGAAAAGCATATGATGCTTTTGATCACAGAATTGAGAAACACTTAACAGATTGTGTTTAAGCTGCTTGACAAAATTAACTTTGTCAACTTTTAACTTTCCATTGGATATACTTCCTCTGCCAGAAATATATCCTCCGGCCTCACCTCCAAACTGGACAGGACCTCCATCATAATGTTGAAATTGTTGAAGGAGAGATCTGTTCCCTGTCATGTGCCTGGAGCATCCACTATCAACAATCCAAATGTTGTTATTCTTGTCATATGGATGTCCCTACACATAAGGTGAGATAATTAGTTTTGATTGGAAACCCAAGCCTTATTGGTCTTGGGTTCTTCCAATGATAATGACATAATTGAACCAAAGTTTATGCATGGGGGTTCAATGGATGTTTTTGAAGAAGAGGTTTGGGCTACAGCATCTTCCTTGATCTTCCATTCCATCCCTTGGTTGATCATAGAGGATGAGCTTGTTGAAGCTTTTGTAGCTTGGCATTCTTCCGAAGCTTCTTTCTTTTCGGAAGAGACCTTCACCACCTTTTCTTCCGAAGCAGTCTTCTTCTGGGATGGTTTCAAGGGAACTCTTCTGCTTTTCTGAGTTTTTACAGCTTTAACTTCCGAAGCCTTTTTCTTTTCGGAAGAAGAATTTTCTTCTGAGAGAAGCCTTGCTTCGGAAACAAGCTTTCCCTTTTTCATCACTTGAACCATTTGATATGGTCCAAATGAGAAACCTTCCCTGACTCCTTCTCTTTTAACATTATTTGCATAATGTGTGCTAGCAGGATTGTAGTAACAATCTTTAGCCATGTGGTTTTGCAGACCACACATTATGCATGCAATGTTAACTTTTTGGGAATGAGAGGATTGCTGTTTCTTGTTCTTTTTCTCTTCATCAGCAACCTTTCCCTTTAATTTCTGATCCTTTGGTAGGATAGGAGTACTGGTACTGCACTTCTTTCCTGAATCAGAATTTCCAACCACCTGGAATCCAGCTGAGATGAATACACCCTTTTGCTTTGGGTCTATCTTTAGCTTGGATTCAGCCACTTTCTTGGCAGTTTTTCTGGCTGCCTTAGCTCTGCTTCTTCTGGCTTTGGTGGTCAGGGTTTGATCATCATTGGCTGGGGAGGGCATAATTACCTGTTCCTTCCCTATGATGGTCTCCATAGTTGCATCATTCTTTGACTCATGAGAAGGTGGGTCAGCAGATGGAACCTCTTGCTCTTCAGTACCACACCTTGGTTGTCTTATAGACTCATAAGAATGTGGTGGAGCAATTTCATTGGTTCCCAACCCACCTTTGTTTTGATAACAAAGTTTTGAGTGAGAGGATGATGCAAGAATGGCTTGGACGTTTTGCTCGGAAATAGCATACTTCCTGGATTGAGCCTCAGCAGTGACAAGCTGGGCTTGAGCCTCAGTCAATTTGGATATTAAATCCTTGATTTGAGTCTTGAAGTTTGTATGTTCATGTTTTAAGAGGGACACAGTTTTCTCTAACTCCTCAATTTTTCTTTGGTAGTCAGATTCAGCCCTTTTAAAGTCAGATTTTAAATTATTTAAAGACTCAATATCATATTTAATTTCCATATAGTAGTCCTGATACAGTTTAACCTTAGCAATACAGGCAGGAGTACACAGATGTTCATATACCTTGTTTGCATCTTTTCCGGCCATGAGTGCTTGAGCAGGAGTCACATCCTGAACCATGAAGCTCCAGTCAACTTCTTGAGCCATTGCAGCAGTCTCTGTTGACTTTTCGGTGGGCTTTGGTGTAGAGGATGTGTGGAGGCCTGTGGGGTTCCCGGGTTGGACTTGGGAGCCTTGCATTCCCTTGCAAAATGACCAAGTTGGTTACAGTTGTAACATTTGGCCTTGCTTTTGTCAAACCCAAATTTGCTGTTGATTGGGTTCTGAGGGAATTGCCTTCCAGTTCTCTTAAAGAACTTCTTTGCTCTGTAGGTTAGAAGAGCCATTTGTTGGACTTTGTCCACGTACTCTACGTCATCCGGCTAAAACACTCTAGATCATCAAAGCAGTATTGATAGTCATTTGAGTGTCCACTTCCTGAGACAAATGCACAGTTGTCCTGAAAGGAGCTTTGCTGAGCTTGTTGAGACCTTGGAGTCTCAGGAAATTTGATGTAAGGCCCAGAGGAACAAATGGCTGCTGGGTGTAGGTCAGGTATTGCTGAGACTGGGAGATTCCTGAGCCTTCAGCAACCATTAAAGCGTTGCTAGCAGGAAGACTCAAGGGTCTGCTTGTCTGATGACCCCTCTTGCTTTCCATTTCCAAACGGTATCCATCAAGGATCCCATAGAGTTCGGTCATGGTGAGTGTATTCAGATTCTATGTTCTCTTGATAGAGACACAGTAGAATGTCCACTCATTGGGTAGAGCACTCATAAACTTTCTAGTAAGGTCTCTGAGTTCATGAGTGATTCCCACAGATTGAAGGGAAGAAATGAGATCCATGTACCTGAAATATTGCTGGCTAAGAGTCTCTCCAGCAACATAGGTGAAGTTCTCAAACTGCTGCTTCAGTGAGTCCTTCTTGGAGTCATTTGAGCTTGAGTACATTTGAGCAAAAGCATCAAAGAGTTCTTTGGCAGACTTACAATGCTCAAACCCCACCATGATAGAGTTCGGGATTGCAGTCATAAGAACAGTCATAGCATTGCTGTCTATGTCAAGCTTCTTCCTGTCTTCATCAGAATAATCTTCAACGGCTTTCTCAATCATGGCACCGTTTCCACCAGCTACTTTTGGCTTATACGGGCCATTAACAATGGATTGCCACATCTTGCTGTCTTGATACCTGATGAAGCCTTCCATTCTTCTGCTCCAAGACCTGAAGTTTTCAGGGGTGATGATGGGAGCTTTGGCCATCGTCCCCATCTCTAGTTCAGATTTGTTGAGGGCCATTTTGAGTGAGGTATAAGGAGGAGTGAAAAACTGGTTGATTAGGATGGTAAGATCTCACAATCAAGAGCCTAAAAAGCTCTGATACCAATTGCAGGATCGGGTTTGTCACTTAAACACTTGTATTTCACTCAAACTCACTTAAGGAAACACTCAAATCAGATGAAGTAATGTCTTTTACAAGAGTTGATAATAATATAATACGTAGCAAAGGAACAATCAGTGATATAATTTTCAAGGCACTTGTATATATTACTTCTCAACTCAAGATACTACAAGACTCTTACAAGCATGAAACAAGAGTTACAATGAGAAACTATATATACTAGATCCTACAGCCGGATATACTTTGATACCAGCTGGAAACCTAAGACTAAAGCATATACTACAATGCTAAAGTTAAGGTATCATGGATAAAGTATTATCTAAGATATGGTAGTCATGAAATGTCCATGACTTACCTTTTGTCACCAACTAAAGATGGCAACTGTACTAACATAAAAAGGTAAACAGTGGATTAAAGTATGGTCAACTACATGGCTTTTGAGAAAACGCCATGCAGTATCTCAGAGATTTGCAGCGGAGTGTCAAAGAGGCCATACTTATGTCCACTGGATAACAGGAGTGTCTTCCGAAGGTTAACTGGCTTCGGAAGAACTTGTTCTTCCGAAGCCACTTATACTTCGGAAGATGTTTCTATGCTTCCGAGGCTTTGAGGACTTCTTGTACTTCGGAAGTGTTGGTCCATGTGATCAAAAAACAGTGCAAATGATGTGATGAATTGCTCAATATCTAACAAGCATGCTAAACAATGACAATAAAGAAGATTGAATACAATTCTAAATCATATTTGATAACAAAAGGAACAATGACAATCAATAACATGAAGCACAATGATATTTCTGTGTAATAACTGCTTGGAATAGGTAACTTGCAACAATGATCCACGATTAGGGATTTGCAAGCTTACCTTACAATGAAAATTAACAAAAGTATATATAGCAGTCGTAGTTTCGCAGACAGTTTTGCTACCAGCGAAACTGTCATGCCGAAACTACAGTTTCGCCCAACAGAATATAAGTTCGCCGGGTAAACTAGAACAGCAAACTGTGAGTGAATTTACAGATTCGCTCACAGTTTCGCTGGACTGCTAAAAACACACAAATCTAAAAACATACAAAAGGAAACTAACAAAAGTCCTATTACAAGTAAAGTAAACAATCTATACTAAGGTGAGTCCAACCTATACATGATCTTCAATACTCCCCCTAGGTTGGATCTCACCGTCTTCACTATTCTTGATTTGACTTGTCAGCTCCAGTTTCCTCTGCTGCCATTGATCTGTCTTCATCACCTCCTGAGATCGGAATTTAAAATGACGAGAAATGATTGTATATCCTCTAAGTATGTTCTTTATACATGACGGAATTTGGGGGAGTAATTTCATATCCTGAGATCGGAATATAAAATGACGAGAAACGATTGTATATCCTCTAAGTATGTTCTTTATACATGACCGGTGCTTCAATGAGAAATGACAGTAACTGATACTGGATTCTGATTCACATAAAATTTTTAAGAAGAATCGATCAGATTCTTTAACGATATGCTTGATAGACTCAACCTGACGAATAAAGTAGACAGCAGCTCTATGATTAAATTAAACATCATGCTTAAGAATGTCAGGATTTACTCAATTGTTTTGGCTTGTACAAAAACTGAGTCCTGATAAAAATTGGATTGAGAATGAATCTTTCACCCATTCTGCTCTTATATGTCATCTCCCTGGACCATATCTAGAATATTCTTGTATTTGTGTATCTTGTGTCTATGCTAATCTCCTCTGCTGTACGAAAGTACTGACCTGGAGTGATGATCTCCTCTGCTGTACGATAGTACTGACCTAGAGCTCTCATCAGCACATGTTTAAATGGTCATCTCCTCTGTTATACGTGAGTATAGATCTGGAGCTCTCACCATTTTGATATAATTATGTCAAATCATCTAATCGATGAGTTCTTTTCAGAATGAAATATTTTGTTCATAATCATTTGCACACTAATGCACAAGCCTTGCTCTGTATAAAATTGATTCAAAATTCAAGAAATCCTGAGGTTGGGTGAGGGTTTTTGCCAAATAATTGTGGGGTCTTAACATTCTAAAGCATCTAATTGAACCTTAATAAATCATAAGCTGTTTGTCGAAAAAGGATAAGGCATGAGTTTAAGAGGATAATTATATCAGAAATCATTATTGATTTGTTCTAATTTTAGTTGTTCCTGTGCAGATTGTGATAAGATCTCGTATTCAGTATGATCTCATTGCTGGTCGATGATTTTTGATCATCTTTATGTTCGTAAATACCTAGAGGATGTGATCTCTGATTAATTTAGATCTCATTATGTGACGTTCTTCATTATTTAAAATAAAAAATATATAAAAAAAAAATAATAATAATAATAAATATATATATATATAAAATAAAAAAATAAAAAATAAAAAAAGGTGCCGAAACTATTCTTTCGCTAATTGTTTCGCAAGGCGAAACTGCAATTTTGCTAAGTTTACTAATTAGTTTTCAACTGGCTATCTCTTAACGAAATTACAGTTTCTCTGGGCGAAACTGTAAATTCGCCATGCGAATCTATAGTTTCGCTCACTACGAAACTATTTTCTATTTAAGTCGTTTTTGCGAAATTCTTCTCACATTTCCGCAAGATCGACATGTGTAGTGTTTTAGGGCTTTCCGTGACTTTCGTGGGCGATTCCGAGTTTTGTTTGTGTTTTGAACCGATTGATTGTTTCTTGTGCTTCGCATGTGAGTTTCGAACCGTGTTCTATCATTTAATCTGGTTAAAATTAACTTCTTTTAAGACATTTGGATTTTGACCCTTTGGTGTCTTCGTTGTTCATCCAGCGAAACTGCAGTTTATTCTGCGAAACTGAACGAAAGTTCATTACTTCTCAGCGAAACTGTAAAGTTATGCTGTCCGCGCGAACTTAACAGTTTCGCCAAACTATTTTCAGTTTCGCAGAATCTGGACTTAAGCTTGTACAGTTTCGCCTGGTCATGTTTTCTTTTTGAACAGCGAAACTAATATGTTTTTTGCCAGCGAAACTATGTTTTTGCTTGCCGAAACTAATAGCGAATCTATTTTAACCTATTTTCGCCTATTCGAAATTGTCTTTTGTTCAGCGAAACTAACATGTTTTAATGAGCGAAACTATTGTTTCGCTTGCCGAAACTGTTAGTTTTCATTGTTTTAGTATTATTTTCTTCTTTTCTTAATTTCTCATTCAATTTATCTAATTTCTTCATCAGGATATCATGGCTAATCTCAAGTTTGATGAGCGGAATAATACCACCGCTATTTTAGATGATACTCATCCAAAGGCAGCTGGATTTAGAGATTGTATCAGATGGCTTCAAAGATCACCTACAGCTCATGCCATATCTCATTCGCCTACGATCTATGATCTTCATATTAGAGATTTCTGGCGATCTGCAGAGTATGATACTCGAGGAGATGTACAGCGGATCACTGCTAAAGTCGTTGATCATGAAGTGACGATCACTGCTGTGACTGTATCGAGGATTCTAAGACTTGAAGAAGATTCAGGAGATGAAGTGACTATGACAGATTCTGAGGTGTTCCAAGCCTTTAGAAGTATGGGATATGAGGGACCAGTCTTTGGTTCCCGTAAGGAGATCAAGAAGTCATTCTTATCTAAAGAGTGGAGATACATTGCTCATGTTTTTATCATGTGTCTTGATCACCGTAAAGGTGGATCCGATGGTCTTAACATTGATTGGGCTAAGGCAATGGTGTTATGTTGTAAAGGTGAAAAGGCCAATATTGCTAGACTGATTTTTGCGTGCATGGCGGAGAATGTGATGGCATTAAAGAAAGACAAATGGATGTTGTATCCTCGTTTTCTTTAGATGATTTTTGATGATCTTATACCTCATGTTCCGAAACATGGCGAGATCAAGAGGCTGGTACAGATGACTCCCCGTATCTTTGCTGACTGCTGTGCCATTCGCTACGACTTCAGTGGAAAGATCACCCATCTTTGGGAAAACATGTATCCTCCAGAACGCTGGAGCTATATTAGACGGGTGGATGAATCAGAAAATAAACAAGCTGAAGAAACAAGAGTACAGCAAGCTGATGCTACAAAGAAAAGAAAGAGATATGCCAAAGAAAAAGACTATGATTTTGAGGAGGATATTGCTGCACAAACTGAGGAAGTTAGGGTTGAAAAAGAAAGAAGGTCTAAGAAGAAAACTGATTTTGCTGAGCCTGAGCGACGAACCAAGCATAGACATGAAGGATTTACAACTAGAAGAGAGGCTAGTGAAAACCTTGATGAGGATATGATACGCAATTTGAATACTTCGTTGGGTAATGAGCTGAGTATGATCAAGACTAAACTCACAAACCAGGAAATCAGAGAAAAACAAAAAGATGAAGTGATTGAAGGTATGCAGAGGATGTTAGTTGATCAAAACCGACTGGTGAAGAAGTTGTTTGAGGAGATTACACAGCTGAAGGCTGCAGCCGGTCTACCTAATCAGCTAACTCAATCTGAGTTAGATGATTTGACTGATACATCAAAGTACTCATTTCTGAATGTGGGTACTTCATCTAAGGTAGGAGAGGGCATTTCTGGTGCAGCATCTACTGATGCTGGAGAGCGGGAAGCTCCAGGAGAGGATGTTGGAAGAAATGATGAGGAGGAGATTATAGACGCTGGGTTTGTAAACATGCAATTTGACTTTGAAAAGGATCTGGTTGGTGAAGAAGTTATTGTAACAGCTACTACTGAAGGAGTACCTGAGAAAGGTAAAGGGTTGGTTGATGAGGAAGAGGAAGATGAACAGCTCATAGACTATGATTCAGAACCTGAGTTCTATGAAGTTGATGAATGACCATTGATCTATCTTGCTAAAAAGGGAGAGGATGATGCAGATGTATTTGAAATGGATAAAAATGATTGGTTGGTGAAAGAGAAGAAGGTAGAAGAAATCACTCCTCTTTTCCAACACTTGGAGGGATTAAGCAGGAAGGAAGCTGACAAGAAAATCATAAGCTGGTGTTATAATTCAAGCTTAAAGATGTTTATGATCAAGAGACGGGGAGGCAATATCAGTTATATGCTTAAAAGGAAGGCTTTTAAGACCTTGCCTAAATGGGATTTAAGGCGTTTGGCAACTCTACCTCTGATCAATGCTCATTTGAGTGAAAGAGCCACATTTCTTGAAAAAGAGATAAAAAAATGGGCTTAATGACAACTTTGAGTCTTTCAGGTATATGAAAGCAGAAAGAAAGAGATCAAAGAAGGATAAAGACTGGGAGACTGGAAAGGGAAGGATTGTACTAAGAGTTAAACCTCCAAAGACTGTAAATCGGGTAAGATTGGCTGATCCTCTTCCCCAACAACTACAGGACTTTAAGAAATGGTTTTATGATAACAACACTGGAGAAGCTATGATCAGGGTTAAACATGGAAAGGAGTTTAGAGTATTTGATCCGATGGAGTTGTTTAGTTTTTGTGATGAAGATCTTCTGATATTATGTGAAAATCACATTAAGGCTGGAGCTGGAGAGGAAACTAGGAAAGAAGCAAGTTTGTTTATGAACGTTGCCAACAAGATCAAGGGAGTAAGGTCTGAAGTAAAGAAGTTAGCTGAAAGGGTAAGGGCTCAGGATGACTTTAATATGGATGTTCAAGACCTGACCAGGCAATTTGCAAAGGCTAGTGGTCATTCCGAAGAAGCTAGTGATGCGAGAAAGGAACATGGAGGATCATTTGCTGAAGCTTCTGAGGACGTAGCTGCAGGAGGTGACGAAGACAGATCAATGGCAGCAGAGGAAACTGGAGCTAACAAGTCAAATCAAGAAGAGTGAAGACGGTGAGATCCAACCTAGGGGGAGTATTGAAGATCATGTATAGGTTGGACTCACCTTAGTATAGATTGTTTACTTTACTTGTAATAGGACTTTTGTTAGTTTCCTTTTGTATGTTCTTAGATTTGTGTGTTTTTAGCAGTCTAGCGAAACTGTGAGCGAATCTGTAAATTCGCTCACAGTTTGCTGTTCTAGTTTACCCGGCGAACTTATGTTCTGCCGGGTGAAACTGTAGTTTCGGCATGACAGTTTCGCTGAAACTGTCTGCGAAACTACGACTGCTATATATACTTTTGTTAATTTTCATTGTAAGGTAAGCTTGCAAAACCCTAATCGTGGATCATTGTTGCAAGTTACCTATTCCAAGCAGTTATTACACAGAAATATCATTGTGCTTCATGTTATTGATTGTCATTGTTCCTTTTGTTATCAAATATGATTTAGAATTGTATTCAATCTTCTCTATTGTCATTGTTTAGCATGCTTGTTAGATATTGAGCAATTCATCACATCATTTGCACTGTTTTTCGATCACATGGACCAACAATATGGTATCAGAGCCTTAGTGCTCTTGATTTGTTGAGTTTTTGTGGTTTTTGTTCAATATCTAGTCTCAATGAATTTTCATTGAATTATACGGTGTTTTTGACATGGAAATTGATTGAATTATGCTAGTTTTCGTTTGAGGAAGATCCTACAATCATCATATCTCAAATTCATTGAGTTTTGGATGATTTCAGATTGATTTTGAGTTGAAAAAGGGTTTTGAGATCGATCAGTGAATTTACTGTTCTTCCAGCGAAATTGCCATCATCTTTCAGCGAAACTATGAGCTATTTTGCATCAGAAGTTGTTTTCTAGTGGTTCTGCGAAACTAATCTCTTGAACGAAAGTTCATCAGAGTTTGTGAACGATCAACAAGCGAAATTGCTGCTGAATTTGTTTTTGAACGAAAGTTCAAGCTTGTTTCGTGCGAAGTTATCAGCAAAACTAAGCCAGTGGTGTCTTTGGACTAGCGAAAGTGCTGCTGAAATTGCTAGCGAAATTAGCTTTCTCAGCGAAATTGTCAGCGAAAGTAATTCTTCTGCAAAACTGTCATCAAAGTCATCTTTTTCTGCGAAATTGTCAGCGAAATTATCATCTTCTCTGCCGAAACTACAATGTCGAAGTTAACTACTCTCACACTTGCTGATCTTGAAAGTGTTGCTCCTAATAGGCCTCCAAGAATCATTAATGGAGATAATTTTGAAGATTGGAAGAGATGTCTCAAAGCTTTCTTCTTCTACACTGATCATAACCAATAGGAATCGATTACTTCTGGTCCTCACATACCAACGGTTACTGTTGGTGATGTTGTCTCTCAAAACAAGGACCCATCTTCCTATACTGAAAGAGATCTGAAATTGATTGATCGTAATCAAAAGGCTTTTGGTGCTCTAACTCTCTGTTTAGCACCAGACATCTACAACCGTTTTGCAGAGCATAAAAATGCTAAATCTCTTTACGATGCTTTATGTGAATTTTATGATGGTAATGCAGATTTGGTAAAGGATAAGAGTATTCAGGCTGAAAAGGAATTCAATTCATTTGTGGGATACAAGAATGAGAGTCTGACAGATCTCACAAACCGTTTCTTAACTGTCTCAAGTACCTTAAAGAAATATGATGAAAGGCTCTCCTACAGTGAACAAGTTAACAGGCTTCTCGATTCTCTTCCACCCCAGTGGAGTCTTCAGGTGAGAATGCTTAAACAAGAGAGAGGATTCACAGATTACAAGCTGATGGATATCATCAATAAGTTGAAATCCTTTGAGTTGGATATGAAAAGACGGGAATTTAACCAGACTATGATGCCCACATCCGGTTTTTCTCAAAATGTTGCTTTGTTGTCATCCGCTGCAAACTCTCAAATACAAAATCCAATTCAAGGAGGGAGCAATACAAGTACTTTCTCGAGTGGGAACAGTCATGTTGGAAGAGATTTGGGTAATTCTAAGGCCAATGTTGAAACTCCAATTCCATCAGAAACAATGGCTCTTTTTGGAATGTTCGTTCAAAGCTATGAAGCACTTGTTGTTGGAGAACTGAAAGGAAAGGGAATGACTATGGAGGACATGTACCAGGTTGATCCTGATGATCTTGAAGAAACTAATATTCAATGGCAGATGGCGATGTTAACTTTGAGGGCTCGGAGATTCATGGAAAGAACTGGACGAAAGAACTTTGGTGGTCAAACATCTACTTCAAAACTGGGATTTGATAAGTCAAAATTGAGATGCTTTAATTGTAAACAATTGGGACATTTCAAACGTGAATGTCCATTACCAATTGTCGCAGATCCTAGTAATTCTGGAGTACCAAGACTGACAGCAGAGAAAGAAAAGGAAGATGTGAATCTAAAAAAGGAGTCTGCTTTGATTTCGAACTTTGACTAGAGTGCCGAGGTTGAGGAAACAAGAACTGAGATCAATCATGCGTTAGTTGCTGAGTTTGTGGAAAGTAATGAAGAGGTAGATGGTAAAGATGGATTTGAGCTGTTCAAGGAATTCAAAAGAGAAAATGTGTCATATGTAAATGGGAAAGAAGAAAAAGATGATGGAAATGGGGAAGACGAAACTGCAGGTTTAAGTGAGAAAAGAAGTTCAAGAGCTGGGATAAGAAAGGATAATGATGATGATGCTGCTACTGTTGAGGAAAAGAAGTCAAGTACTCCAGTATGCCTGTGTGACAAAGCCTTAGCTGCTGAAAGGATGGTAATGGGACTTCCATATGAGGTAATACAGGATATGTGCTCACCTACTTGTAAAATTAGATTATTTGGGATTTATAAGGCTAACCGTTTATTAATTGATAATGAAAAGGATTTAAAGAGAATTAATGATGAACTTAAAATCAATGAATCAAAATATTATGTGAAATTAAATGAGGCTTTAAAAGAAAATGATCATTTAAAACGAATCGTTTTGGAAAGAAATGTCGAGATTAATACTTTGACTGAAAGGGTTGCTCTTGCTGAATTTGAAGCAAGCAAACTTCAGTCAAAGTTAGATAAATGGAACTATATCAGGAATGAAACATGATGATCTTTGTAAATCTCAACGGGGAGCTAGAATTAAAACAGGTTTGGGTTATGAAAAAGTAAAGGTTTATCCTCCACCTAGTACATACTGTTATTCTCCTACCATGTTCCTCATCCTTCTAATGATTTAATCAAAACAGATACTGACAGTATGTCTGCAGGTTTAGAGGGGATTAACTCTAAGTACATTCGTGAAGACTACGACTATGGACCAACTAGTGGGCTTGGATGCACTAGTACTAGTACACCTGATAATCAGCAGTCTGTTTTAGTTCATAAGTTAGTTTAAATTCTGTTTTTGTTTCTAGTTCGACTGTAACAGACTCTGATGTCTCATGTTATCATGATAGTTTTATTTCATCTTGTAATTCAGATCATGGTAGTGATGATATTTGTTCTCATAATGATTGTAATGCATCTGATCTTTCTCCAAAACCAACTGAGCAAATTAAAACTAATTGTTTCGAAAAGTTCTTTTCTCATCCTATTCCATCTTTCACTCCATTAAATATGACCTCATCTGATGAACGCATTTCTTCTTCATCTGACACCAGTAACTGTGGAATTAGTTTTACTGATATGTCAGATGAATCTTCTTCTAATTTTGTAAATAATAATTCTTGTTCAAATAAACATCAAACTCATGGGTTGTATGAGACATTCATTGATATTGATTCTAGTTTGTCTGAATGTGATGAGCAGATTATTATTGATCCTATTTTTACTCCATCACATCACAGACCTAGATTCAAACCTCATTGTTTCAGGTGTGGTCAAGAGGATCATCTTGTCAAGAATTGTCCTTCTTTGATTCAAGGATCCTCTAATAGGAACTGTTTTGGAAATAAATTGACAAAATTGGTTAATAATTTTTTCTGTAAAAAATCTGCTTCTTCAAAAAGCAAAGTTGTTCAATCTTGGGTTCCTATTACTCCTGGCTAATTGATTTGTTAATTCTTTTCAGGAGTCCTCGTCAAAGATTGTAAATAGTTTATGGCATGTTGATAGCGGGTGTTCCAAACATATGACGGGATTAAAATACTTGTTGACCAATTATCGGATTATAGATGGAGGATATGTTGCTTTTGCTGGTAACAAAAAAGGTGGAAAAATGATTGGACAAGGAGAAGTTACCAATGGTTCTCTCACTTTGGAAAAAGTCAACTATGTTCCCGAATTGGCTTTTAATCTTCTGAGTGTTTCTCAAATCTGCGATAAAGACATTCCTGTTCTATTTAAATCTGATGAATGTCTATTTTTAAAATCAGAGATTGTAATTTCAGACGATTTGATTCTCATGCGTGCTCCAAGAAAGCATGATACGTATCTTCTTGATATGAACTCAAGCGAATCAAAGGCTACTGCAACTTGTCTTCTTTCAAAAGCATCAACTTCTGAGTCTCTCTTATGGCATCGTCGATTAGGCCATGTTAATTTTAAGATAATTAAGAAATTAGTAAAGAACAATCTTGTTAGAGGACTTCCTTCAAAAGATTTTTCTGTTAATGAAAAATGTATGGCTTGTGCCAAGGGCAAACAACATAAGAAACCTCATAAGCCCAAACTTCTAAATAGCATATCTTGTCCTCTCGAGTTGTTACATACTGATTTATTTGGCCCAATTAGTGTTAAATCTATTGCTAAAAAATCATTTTGTCTTGTTGTTACAGATGATTTCTCAAGATATTCATGGGTGAGGTTTCTTGCACACAAAGGCGAGGTTGCAAAGGAATTGCAGAGATTAATTCTTTCTATCAAAACAATTAGTAAGAGAAAAGTTATGGGACTGAGAAGTGACAACGGCACTGAATTCAAAAATCAGATTCTCGATTCATTTTGTGCTCAAAAGGGGATTGTGAGACAATTTAGTGCTGCGAGAACTCCCCAACAGAATGGTATTGCAGAACGAAAGAATCGCACTCTCGTTGAAGCTGCTCGTACAATGCTGATAGAGTCTTCATTACCCATTATCTTCTGGGCTGAAGCTGTAAACTGTGCTTCATATGTTCTAAACCGGGTGTTGATTGTGAAAGATAAAATGAAGACTCCTTATGAACTTTTTCATAAGAGAAAGCCTCTAATTGATTTCTTTCGGCCATTTGGTTGTTCTTGCACTCTTCAGAATACTCAATCTCAAAAGACAAAGTTTGATGTTGTTTCTGATGAGTGTTACTTTGTTGGTTATTCTTCTTCTCAAAAGGCATATCGGGTTTATAACAAAAGAACACGTATCGTTCAAGAGTCGTTCTATGTTGATTGGCAGGAATCTAACTCTTCTGAAGTTAGATCTGAACCAGCATGGTTCTTTGACTCTAATATTGTGTTTAATTCGTTCAATTTGCCAGTTTTCGATGATGATACGTCCATTTCAAATGCTCAAACGAATATTATTTCATCATCTCCATCGTCTGTTCCTTCCAACTCATTTGTAAATGATGTTGTTTCAACTGATGTTAGTTCCTCGTCTCCAATGAATGATCCGGCACCAACATCTGATTCTTTATCTCCTACATCTTCTCCTCTACCTGATCCAACACTTATCATCAATTCATCTTCATCTAATCTTTCACCGACTATGGGTGACATTTCTCCAAACATCTTTCCTTCAGCCAGCGATTACAAAACCTTGAAAGACCATCCTCTTGATAACGTGATTGGATCTATCTCTGATGGTGTTCGAACGCGAAGTCAATCTGGTTTAATTAATGTTTGTCTTTTCTCATGCTTCATTTCTCAAACAGTCCCGAAAAACGTTCATGCTGCTCTACAGGATCCTTGTTGGGTGGAGTCTATGCAATTGGAACTTCAACAGTTCAGAAAGCTTAAAGTTTGGACCTTGGTTGACTTACCTCCTAACAAATATCCAATCGGTACAAAATGGGTGTTTAAGAACAAACCGGATGATCGAGGAGTAGTGGTGCGTAACAAGTCTAGACTCGTTGTGCAAGGCTTTGCTCAAGAAGAAGGGATTGATTATACAGAAGTCTTTGCTCCAGTTGCTCGTCTTGAAGCAATCAGAATATTTCTCGCTCATGCTGCTCATAAACAATTTAAAGTCTATCAGATGGATGTGAAGTGTGCTTTTCTCTACGGAGACATTGATGAGGAGATATATGTGTGTCAACCACCAGGTTTTGAGGATCCTGATTTTCCTGATAAAGTGTTTAAGCTTGACAAATCTCTGTATGGTCTTCATCAAGCACCCAGGATCTGGTATGAGACCCTTACACAGTATCTTCTAAGCAATGGTTTCTCTCGTGGTACCATTGATATGACTCTCTTCAAAAGGGAAGTGAATGGTGAAATGTTATTGGTCCAAGTTTACGTTGATGATATTATTTTTGGATCTACCAATTCTCAATTGTATAGAGAGTTCGAAGAGGTAATGAGTCAAAGGTTTGAAATGAGTATGATGGGAGAAATGTGTTTCTTCCTTGGATTACAAGTTAAACAACAGAAAGAAGGAATTCTTATTCATCAGGAGAAATATATTAAGGATATTTTAAAGAAATTTAAAATGGATGATGCTTCTCCTGAGATGACTCCATTTACTGCTCAGACTTGTCTTACTCCAGATGAAAACGGAAAACTAGTTGATCGTCATCTTTTTAGATCTATGATTGGCTGTCTCATGTATCTTACTGCAAGCCGTCCTGATATCACTTTTGCTGTTGGCTACTGTGCTCGATATCAGTCGGCTCCAAAAGAGTCTTATGAGAAAGCTGTCAAAAGAATATTTCGTTATCTCAAAGGATCATCTCGTTTAGGGTTATGGTATCCATATGGAAGGAATTTTGATTTACATGCTTATTCTGATAGTGATTCCAATGGTTGCAGGTTAAATAGAAAATTTGTGTCTGGAGGGTGTCAATATCTAGGAAATTGTTTGGTGTCTTGGCAGAGCAAGAAACAAACCACTGTTTCTCTTTCTACAGGGGAAGCCGAATATATTGTTGTCTCAAGCTGTTGTTCTCAAGTTCTCTGGATTCAACATCAAATGATTGATTATGGAATTAATTTTCTCCATATACCTTTATTTTGTGACAATGAAGCAGCCATTGGGATTGCAAAAAATCCTATTCATCATTCCTGAACCAAGCATATCGAGACACGAATTCATGCGATTCGTGATGCTCAAGAAAAGGGTTTTATCGATATTATACCCATCGATACCAAACATCAAAATGCTGTTCTTTTCACAAAAACTTTTGATAAACCCCGTTTTTATGAATTGATATCTATGCTCGGGTTAATATCCTTTTAAATTTTCATTTTATATCTTTTATTATAAAAAAATAATAAAATATAATAAATTCATTATATATATTTTTCATAATTTATATAAATTATCTATTCTTTGAAAATAAAAATTTGGGGGAGTAATTTCATATCCTGAGATCGAAATTTAAAATGACGAGAAATAATTGTATATCCTCTAAGTATGTTCTTTATACATGACCGGTGCTTCAATGAGAAATGTTAGTAACTGATATTGGATTCTGTTTCATATAAAATTTTTAAGAAGAATCGATCAGATTCTTTAACGATATGCTTGATAGACTCAGCCTGACGAATAAAGTAGACAACAGCTCTATGATTAAATTAAACATCATGCTTAAGAATGTCTGGATTTACTCAATTGTTTTGGCTTGCACAAAAACTGAGTCCTGACAAAAATTGGATTGAGAATGAATCTTTCACCCATTCTGCTCTTATATGTCATCTCCCTGGACCATATCTGGAATATTCTTGTATTTGTGTATCTTGTGTATGTGCTAATCTCCTCTGCTGTACGAAAGTACTGACCTGGAGTGATGATCTCCTCTGCTGTACGATAGTACTGACCTGGAGCTCTCATCAGCACATGTTTAAATGGTCATCTCCTCTGTTATACGTGAGTATAGATCTGGAGCTCTCACCATTTTGATATAATTATGTCAAATCATCTAATCTATGAGTTCTTTTTAGAATGAAATATTCTGTTCATAATCATTTGCACACTAATGCACAAGCCTTGCTCTGTATAAAATTGATTCAAAATTCAAGAAATCCTGAAGTTGGGTGAGGGTTTTTGCCAAATAATTATGGGGTCTTAACATTCTAAAGCATCTAATTGAACCTTAACAAATCATAAGTTGTTTGTCGAAAAAGGATAAGGCATGAGTTTAAGTGGACAATTATATCAGCAATCGTTATTGATTTGTTCTAATTTCAGTTGTTCCTGTGCAGATTGTGATAAGATCTCGTATTCAGTATGATCTCATTGTTGGTCGATGAATTTTGATCATCTTTATGTTCATAAATACCTAGAGGATGTGATCTCTGATTAATTTAGATCTCATTATGTGATGTTCTTCATTATTCAAAATAAAAAATATATAAATAAAAAAAATAATAATAATAATAATAATAATAATAATAATAATAATATATATATATATATATATAAAATAATAAAAAAAAGGTGCCGAAACTATTCTTTCGCTAATTGTTTCGCAAGGCGAAACTGCAATTTCGCTAGGTTTACTAATTAGTTTTCAACTGGCTATCTTTTAGCGAAATTACAGTTTCTCTAGGCGAAACTGTAAATTCGCCATGCGAATCTATAGTTTCGCTCACTGCGAAACTATTTGCTATTTAAGTCGTTTTTGCGAAATTCTTCTCACATTTTTGCAAGATCAAACTGTGTAGTGTTTAAGGGCTTTCTGTGACTTTCGTGGGCGATTCTGAGTTTTGTTTGTGTTTTGGACCGATTGATTGTTTCTTGTGCTTCGCATGTGAGTTTCGAACCGTGTTCTATCATTTAATCTGGTTAAAGTTAACTTCTTTTAAGACATTTGGATTTTGACCCTTTGGTGTCTTCGCTGTTCATCCAGCGAAACTGCAGTTTATTCTGCGAAACTGAACGAAAGTTCATTACTTCTCAGCGAATCTGTAAAGTTATGCTGTCCGCGCGAACTTAACAGTTTCGCCAAACTATTTTCAGTTTTGCAGAATCTGGACTTAAGCTTGTACAGTTTCGCCTGGTCATGTTTTCTTTTTGAACAGCGAAACTAATATGTTTTTTGCGAGCGAAACTATGTCTTTGCTTGCCGAAACTAATAGTGAATCTATTTTAACCTATTTCCGCCTAGTCGAAACTGTCTTTTGTTCAGCAAAACTAACATGTTTTAATGAGCGAAACTATTGTTTCGCTTGCCGAAACTGTTAGTTTTCATTGTTTTAGTATTATTTTCTTCTTTTCTTAATTTCTCATTCAATTTATCTGATTTCTTCATCAGGTTATCATGGCTAATCTCAAGTTTGATGAGCGGAATAATATCACCGCTATTTTAGATGATACTCATCCAAAGGCAGCTGAATTTAGAGATTGTATCAGATGGCTTCAAAGATCACCTACAGCTCATGCCATATCTCATTCGCCTACCATCTATGATCTTCATATTAGAGATTTCTGGCGATCTACAGAGTATGATACTCGAGGAGATGTACAGCGGATCACTGCTAAAGTCGTTGATCATGAAGTGACGATCACTGCTGAGACTGTATCGAGGATTCTAAGACTTGAAGAAGATTCAGGAGATGAAGTGACTATGACAGATTTTGAGGTGTTCCAAGCCTTTAGAAGTATGGGATATGAGGGACCAGTCTTTTGCCCCACGAGTGTAATGAGTTTAGGAGGAACATCATACTACCTTGTGATCACAGATGATTTCACAAGATATACTTGGGTCTTATTTCTTAAAAGTAAGGATGAGACCCCTAAAATCTTGAAATCTTTCATTCTGAAAATTGAGAATCAATGTGATCACAAGGTTAAGATCATAAGATTTGATCAAGGAACTAAATTCAAGAACCAAATCCTTGATTCATTTTGTGATTAAAAGGATATTTTAAGAAAATATAGTGCTCCTAGAGCTACTTAACAAAATAGTGTTGCTAAAAGGAGAAATAGACACTTATTGAGGTTGCAAGAACCATAATCTCTGACTCTAAACTGCCCATCACCTTCTGGTAGAGGCGGTCAACACTGCCTACTATGTGAAGAAGAGAGTTTTGGTAGTCAAAATTCATGGTAAGACTCCTTATGAACTGTGGCACAAAAGGAGACCTTTCCTTTGTTTTTTCAGGGTCATTTGGATGTCCATGCACTATCTTGAATACCAAACATCACATAGCCAAGTTTGCTGAGAAATAAGTTGATGGACAATTCATTGGATACTCTTCCCAAGCTAAGGCTTATAGAGTATACAATCTCGGAACTAAAGTAGTTGAGAAGTCAGCCAATGTGACCGTAATGAACACACTCCAAGTGTAAAAGTTAATGGTCCTAATTGTCTATTTGATCTTGATTTATTTACCAAATGTTTTAACAAATCTTATGAAGATGTTTCAAGAGCAACAAGTAATATGTTAGCCGAAGATCGTGATCCAAGATTTGAGTTGAGAAGATCAAATGATAGAATCCCTTCAAGTGGTAACAAGCACTGCATGTGGAATCCTGTTAGCACAACCATGACAAATTCTTTGGTTGACACATATGAGGTGCCGACCAATTCCAGCAATGAAGCATAAAAAACTCAAATGAAGGGATATCCAATACAGTAGAGGATGGAAATGGTGAAAATGATCAAGAATTTCATGATGGAGATGGTGAAAGTGATCAATAATTTCTCAAATTTGGATCTATGAAATCAACTTGTTGTGATTCCTCAACTAAGTATCCACAAGTCATATCCTACCACAAACAACGTTGGAGATATTGAGATTGAGGCGAGAACAAGAGGACAAACCCATGATAAAAATGTTTGTCTGCACTATTGCTTCTTATCCCAAATTAAGACAAAGAAAGTAGATGAAGCTCTAAGAGATGGAAGTTGGATTAAAGCAATGCAGGATGAACTACTTCAATTTAAAAGACAAGGTGTTTGGAACCTATCTCCTCTTCCTAGTGGTAAGATGCCAATAGGTACCAAGTGGGTTTTCAAGAACAAGAAAGATGATAGAGGGCTTGTCATCAAGAAAAAGGCAAGACTGGTAGTCCAAGGGTACACTTAAGAAGAAGGGATTGACTACACAAATGTCTTTGCTCCTCCAGAAAGACTTGAAGCTATAAGAATATTCCTTGCTTTTTCTGCATCTAAGGATTTAAAGGTCTACCAACTTGATGTCAAGTGTGTTTTTCTATATGGGGTGATAGATGAAGAAGTGTATGTCAAGCAACCACCTAGCTTTGCAGATCCAGATGATCCTGTTTATGTCTGCAATCTTGACAAAGCTTTATATAGGCTGCATTAAGTACCAAGGAAGTGGTATAAGACATTGTCACAATACCTAGTTCAACATGGTTATAAGAGATACTATTGACAGCATATTATTCATCAAAGAACAGGAAATGACTTGATGGAGGTTCAAGTTTATGTTGATGATATTATCTTTGGGTCAACTAAAGAAAGACTCTGCAAAGAGTTTGAGAAGATGATAAAGAATAGGTTTGAAATAAGTTCCATGGGGGAACTCAATTTCTTTCAAAAAATTCAGTTGAAGCAAGTTAACAATGGTATCTTCATAAGTCAGTCAAAGTATGTACATGACATACTAACCAGATTTCGTCTAACTAGTTATAAGGTTGCAAAAACTCCTATAGCCAGAAACCACTCCCTAGTACCTGATCTTGAGTTGGAGTGTGTTGATAAACATTAATACATGGCTATGATTGGGTCTCTTATGTACCTAATAGCCGGTAGGCCTGATATCATGTTTGCTACATGCATATGTGTAAGATATCAAGCCAACCCCAAGATGTCACACCTACTTGCTATCAATAGGATTCTTAGATACCTTAAAGGAGCTCCCAAACTGGGATTTTGGTATCCAAAGAATTCTGACTTCAATCTGTATGCATATACATATAGTGACTATGGTGGCTGCAATATTACTGGAAAGTCTAAATCTGGGGGATGTCAGTTCCTTGGTGGAAGGGTAGTCTCATGGCAATGCAAGAAATAATCCTATATATCTACATCAACCACAGAAGCTAAATACATTGTTGATGCAAGTTATTGTGTTCAAGTGCTTTGGATTCAGAATCAAAGAATAGAATATGGATTCAACTTCAAAAAGACTCCTATACACACAAATAACAAAAGTGTTATCTCAATTACAGAGAATCCATTGCAACACTTAAAGACAAAGCATATCAGCATCAGGTATCATTTGATTAAAAATAATTTTGAAAAGGATTAATTAAACTGATCAAAGTTAACACAATTGAACAATATACTAATCTGTTCATAAAATCTTATGATAAACAGAGATTTAAATATCTTGTATCAACTATTGGGATGATTAACTTTAAATAAATTTTCTTAAATTAACTTTAAAATTATTTTTAAAAAATGAGTGTCTTTAATGTTTTCTAAATTTTCACTCATATAAGCTTTGTTTATCTTGTAAGAAATTTTTCAAAGTACATATTCCTTAGAAGGTTAAGAATTGGACATATTTTTTTAAAGACATTAACTTGATATATCTTCTGAAACTTAAATCTGCTTCTAAGTATTTATATGTTTTGGAGGATACTTTTCTTCTGAAAGCAATTTTGTGTTGGAAGTTTTATTTATTCCATGAGTAAAACTTCTCAAGCTTAATATCTTTTGAAACTAAATCTGTCTCGAATGCAAAATAACTCCAAGTACATTTTCTTCCAAACCAATTCTTCTCATACTAAGGAGTATCTTCTTAAGTTAATTTAGCTTTTGAAGCTTTTTTTAAACTTTTGAAGGGAAATTACCTTTGGAAGATTTTCAACTTCCAAGATAACTATATTTTTGGGGACTTTTTCAGAGGTAGGACTAGTATCCGAAGTTCAATGTTTATCTTACGCAATAACTTTGCTTCAAATCCAAGCATATAAATAGCTTTCCAACGGGTCTCCCTCTCTCCTCTTCTTCTTCATCTTCAAATCTTCAAGCCCTAAATTCTCCACAAACCCTTGTTGTTCTTTCACTCTCTCTCACAAAAGCTTCGAAAAATGTCACTTTTAAAATTGTTAAAGCACGAAAACGGGTTAGAATAAATTTATTATGTCGATATGTGGTATATTAGACTTCATTTGAGTTATAGAAAAATATTCCAAGACTTCAGAACCCTAAACCCAAAAACCAGCCAGCCATTGGCAAGCACCTTCACAGGCAACACAACTAAGTTGCTCTGTTATCTGCTAAGAAACACCCTAGTTTTTCAGGGATCTGTAACTTTCTTTCCCGCTCTTCCTACCTGACCAATGTCACCATTGACCCTCCACTTTATGAAAATCAACTGCTAGAGTTCTAGAGGACCTACTAAGAGTTCATAATGGACAGTGAGAAGGCACTATCTGCCATGATGCCGGGGAGGATAGTGTTCATCACTCCAGCCACCATTAACAACATTTGAGGTTGGATGATGAAAAAGGTGAGTTGTCCTTCACCAAGGAGGTAGTCAATGGGTCATTCCAGCTAATGGGCTATGAAGGTGACTGCTTAGTTAAAACCTTTAGAAAAGGAAAAGTCTCCTCTCAATGGAAATGCCTCCTTCATGTGGTCATCCACTCTTTTTGCACCAAGTACGGAAGATGAGATCAAGTTTTTGAAGACCTTTCCCATATAGTCCATGGAATGGCCCAGGGGATCAAATTCAAGTATTCCCAATTTATTTATACAAGTTTACTTGCTAACTTAGATTCACTTGAATATTATATGTTCCCTAGATATGTTAAGCACATTCTCAACTATGAACTTGGCTTATAGTTAAGAGGAACATATAATATTCTAAAGTTGGGACAGATGAACCTCGACATTTTTAAGATAATTAGGAAAACCACTGTTGCTTTTTCTGGGGTAGAAACAGCCCTTGTCTCCAAAATGTTAGAGCAAATTGCTCAAGGTGACAACTTGGCAATCCCAGCCAATGTTGAACCCACACCTTTTTCATCTTCACCACCCAAACAACCACAAATCACCATCACCTACCAAATAAAATCCAAACAAACTCCTACTCAGTCTATTCAGATTAAGTAGGCCCTCACATACTCACCTACACAGTACCAAGTGGAACACAGAGCTCCCACTTCTACTGAGTAGCAAACCACTCCGATTATTTCTATGATCAGTGCTAAGGTTGCTAAGTCTCAAAACTCAGATTATCAACCTTGAAGGGAAAGTTACAATCCCTAGCTATTAGATATTGACCAACCGATCCCCAACCTAGAATTCTATGATGATGAAGACATGGAATTTAGTGAGTATCATGAGTCTCTCTTCTCCCTCTACTCAAGTAGAGATAAGTGTTCTTGTCCCATGTCTATCCCACATCATCAACCTACCACTGAGGTGGACCTCTCTAAACAAGTTCAAGAGGTATATATGGAAGAGGCTCTCACTTCTGAAAGTGATTACATTTTTAAGATCTCAACCACAACAACCCAACTCCTCGTCACTTCTCATGAAGCTGTCATTGAGTAGGGGAAATCAAGATACCAAGAGGGATGACTTTGGTCATGTCCTCTCATCCCCCATGTTTCTTGCGATGAAGATTAGGGGAGTATGCAATAAAAGGTGCAACAATTGATATAAACTTGCACATATCTGGTCTTTAAGGTTAGTCACCTGGAATCTTAGGTGGCTGCCTTTTTAAGGCAGGTGCTAAATTAGTAACTTGAGATTACCGATATCAAGGGCAAGCTAGCTAAGAGGCCTGCCAGGCATGCTCAACCATGTCCATAAGAACCTATGGATGTGGTGGACCTAACCTCTAGCTCACTTGTGCAAGTAAGTGATGCTACAAAAAAAGGAGAAAGTCAACACACCCATAAAACATGGGAGCACTGCCAAGAGTATAAACATTAAGGATTCACCACCCTCACTGCAATTGTTCAGACTCAACAACCTCCTCTAGCCCACATCAATGTGTATGCCATATTTCAAAGTTTATTTGAGGAAGGTGTTGTACCAAGGGCTATATCACCTCCATCCAACCGTACTAACAATCCAATAGTAGGATGGAGGTATGACCTAATAGAATAGCCTTGGTGCTTTCTAGATCCCTAGTTCAAGAAGTGATCTTCAACATCTACAACCTAGGATTCTATGAAATCTTCCTTCTAGTTAACCTGTAGCTTGTCAACCCAAGCCTAGGGGTGTTCAATATTCGAATCGGATTCTAAAAACTCGAAACTCAATTCGATTCGAGTTGAAATCACTGATTCGAAATTCAATTCGAATTTTCAAATTTGAATCCGGATCGATTCGAGGTCTAATTATCGAATTCGAATCGAATTGCGACTTTGTAATTTTCGATTCGATTCGATTCGAAATTCGAATTACAAATACACACACATACATTTATTTATTTTGTATATTAATTTATGAATATGCATATGAGAAATTAAGAATTAAATGTTCAAAAAATGTATAATCTAAAATGATAAAACCTAATTGTTACCTTTTGACTTATTTGAAACTTGTAATATTTCATATGTTACGCTTGTTTATATATTTTGAGCATTTGAAATTGGATTTGTTGAATAATTTTGAATATGCTATTCGATTAAATATTTTTTTATTAAATACGAATCGAGTAAATTCAAATTCAATTCAAATTTAACCCTTTTTTAATACAAATCGAATTTGAATCTTGTTTGAAAGTTTCGAATTCGATTTATCTTTTCCAAATTCAAATTAAATTCGAATCCAAATTGAAATTTTCAAAATTCGGTATTCGATTCGATTAACTCGCATTCGTCTTATTCGATTCGATTCGATGAACACCACTAACCAAGCAAAACAGACAAGCTAACAGGCTAGCTAAGAGTTTCCAAATGAAGGTGTCTAAAGAGTTCAAAAAATAAATAAGCTTATGTAGACAGAGGCTAGTGGGAAAAACAGTTGGTCAACTTGATACTGCGTTGGATCCTAAGAATAGCTTCGAAGGGGAAACCTCAGTTGAAGGCCAAATTTTGGAACCCGTGAACCTTGAGAGTCATACTCCTTCAGCACCAATTACCCTCAGTGAGAAACTAGTTAGTGAAGATGTCTCACATCATCTCCCTGGCTAGAGCTCAAGTGAAGAACAATTCAAGAAGAAAAAAGCTCTCTCCTCCCTAAGTCACACATGCCGGTGATTGATAAAGAAAGAAAGTTCTAACTTCTAAGGAGATTGAGAATGAGAAGAGAGAGAGAAAGAGGAAGGAAAGGACA
Source organism: Flaveria ramosissima (assembly GCA_025215565.1). Lineage (NCBI taxonomy): Eukaryota > Viridiplantae > Streptophyta > Magnoliopsida > Asterales > Asteraceae > Flaveria > Flaveria ramosissima. Next base: position 9,370,001 of record CM046035.1, read on the forward strand.
GAAAAAATAAGACAAACCCCTAGCTTCATGCATGTTGCAATCAGGGCTGACCATAGGCCAAACACTCAGGAAGATGAGTTAAGAACAACCAAATTGAACTACTTGGGAACTAGGAACTACAATATAGATGATCTAATCTCTCTTCCGAAATTAAATGAATTGGCAGACATAGATGTGTCAAGAGAGAGGAAGGAGGCTGAGGTTGTTGCGTTGCTCCTCAAGACCAAAGAAGAGAGAAAAACAAGAAAATTATATAAAGCCCATGTGCTCTATCCAGTTCAAGAAAGGCCCAAGGTAGAGTATGTGGCTGTAGAAGAAGAAACTCAAGTAGGTAGAGAACAAGAAAAACAAAACATGATAACCTACTTAAGTGCCACAACTCTCTACCAGGTAGAAGTTTTACTCCTTCTATCTTATGAGTACATAGAGTTTGAGTATCTTAAGCAGCTAGAGCAAGAAGCTATCAAAGAAAGAAAAAGTGCTAATAGAAATATGAGGGAGGAAGCTGCAAAATCAAAGGACACCATCAAAGCAAATAAGTAGAAATCTGAAGATAGACAAAGGATGGTGAGCTTCTTGAAGCTGTATGAGTTCTCCGAAAGGAAGATTAATAATGGATTAGCAATCAGGGTTATCAAGCAGAAGACCAAGAGGGGTGAGCTTCAAGACTTGCATTCTTCACCAAGTCAAGCTAAACCTTCTTCTAAACATGTGAAGGGAAGGACCAAACTGAGAAGGAGAAAAAAGGAAGACAAGGTGATCAATACCAACCTTCTCAGTTGAAGTATAGAAAGAGGAAGATGATGACCATTAAAAGAGATTTAAATTCAAAAAAGAAGAATAAGTCTAAGACATCCACCTCTGCACCTTAAGATGAGTTAGAACATCCCGAGGATAAACCAAAAGAGGCTATTCAACCAACTCCCTTACAAGTAGAGCCTAGCTGTTAAGAGACCCATCCTATCTTGGGTGTACTCTCCAAACCCTAATAGATGTATGTCAGAAGAGATTAGGGAGGTCCACAAGTATACTTCTTGTAGAATATACTTGATCTTCCTGAGCATTATCTCTTGGACATAAGGATATACTATGAGAGCTTGAAGAATCCAGACCAACTGATGAAAAGAGGAATGGCTCTGGTTCTGATGATGGCTGTAAACAAGTGAAGGATCAAGACTCATAGTAATATTCAAGTTTTGGTAATATCAGCCTAGGGGGAGTTTGTAAGAGTTTATCTTAAAGGCTGATGCTAACCAAAGATCTCTCAGCATGCTTCTAAAGTACAAGGAAGTTATTTGGGAAGATTTGAAAGTGCCCAAAGAAAAGTAACTAAATGTCAAATCTTTGAAGCCAAAGACAGAAATCTTCCGAATCCAAGCGTGAAGTCTTCTAAAGCTTGAAGACAAAGTCTTCCGAAGCCTGAAGACTGATTTCTTCTGAATATAAAGAAGACATGCTTCTCTGGCATACTTTTGACAAAAGCAGACTACCTCTCCGCTACCAGATCTAAAAACTCATAAACTTATATAAGTTAGTGATTACCTTTTACTTTTATCAACTGTTACATATGGTGTCTTTGTTTGTAACTTTCTACTTTTGTACTTCTATTCTTATTGTAATACAATAGGATGTGAGTTATGCCATGTCATAGTCACATATCAAAAGACAATCTGTATTTTGACTTTATATTGATCTTGTTGTCAAGATTAGTGTCCAGCTGACATTCAAAATATGGTCAGTTATACAATGTAGTACAAAGTATCTCATGTAACCAGTCTTAGGACTAAGCATTATAACACTTGTAGATTACATGAGAGCAATATACATCATCCTTGAAAACCAATCTTTGTGTTCTTGAGTTCTATACTTTTTGTTATTTGTTTCTTTGTATGGTTTCCTATTTGATCTAGTAAGTGTGTCTTCTCCAACTGTTAGACTGTTGTTGAGCAAACCATAATTGCTCCTCTAGTTGGTGAGTCTTCAGAGTTGACAGCATAAAGGCTTTCTTATTTATTCAAACATATGTCAGAATGCGTTTCTTCCAAGATTAGACTTCGAAAGAAACACAAGTCTTTTTAGTATTCAGAAGAGTTTATTGTTCAAGCTTCGAAAGACTTTGTCTTTAAGCTTTGGAAGATTTCACTTTGGATTTCCCTATCATGGGGGGATAAGAGTACATAACCAAAGTCATCCCTCCCACCACCAGATATTTGTTCTTGGTCTCGGGATTTCTCCTACTCTATCATAGCTTAATAAGAAGTGCTAAGAAGCTGGGTTGTTATGGTTGAGGTCTTGATGATGTAATCAATTGCAGAAGTGAGATCCTCTTCCACATGGATCTCTTGAACGTTTTAAGAGAGGTCTACCTTAGTAATGGGTGGATGATGTGAGCTAGACATGGGAGTGTTAGTAGCACTAATCTTTACTTGAGTAGGGGAAGATTAGAGAGATTCATGGTACTCATTGAATATCATCATATAATTCAAGGCTAAGAATTAGTAGGTTAAGATCTATAGGCTGGGGATGGTATTTCCCCCGAAGCTTGATCATTTGAGTATGGAGACTCAAGATAATTGCTTAAGGCTGGGGTTGTGAGCTCATCAGGCTGAGCATGAGTAACCTTAACACTAATACTTGATGGAATGTGAGTGATTTGCTTCTCAGGAGAAGTGGGAGCTCTTGTTTCCACTTGTCCCTGTATGGGTGTTTATATGGTGGCCTGCTCAATCTAAATAGACTGAGCAAGGGTTTGTTTGGATTTTCTAGTGTAGGTGATGGAGATTTAAGGTTGTGTAAGTGGTCGTGAAGAAGCTATGGGTTCAACACTGGCCGGTGCCAAGTCTTCACCTTGAGTAGGTTACTCTAACATTTTGGTGAAAAGGGCTTTTCTACCCTAGAAAAACCAACAGTGGTATTTCTCATTATTTTAAAGATGTTGGGCTTCATCTATCCCAGATTAAAATTATTACCTGTTCCCCTTAACTGTGAGCCCAGTTCACAGTTGAGCATGTGTCGGACATATCTATGGAACATGTAATATTCAAGGCAATTCAAGTTTGCAAGTAATTTGTGTAAACAAATTGATAGTACTTGAACTTGATCCCTTGAACCATTCAAAGAACTATGTAGGATAAGTCTTTTGGAACTTGGTCCCATCCTCCATGCTTGTAAGATAAAGAGTGGATAACCACATGGAGGAGATATTTCCATTGTGAAGATACATTTTCCTTCCTGAAGGATCTGACTGAGAAGTTACCTTCATATCCCATATGTTGGAATGATCCATTTACTTCCTCCTTGGTGAAGCACAGCTCATCATCTTCATCATCCAACTGCAGATGTTGGTTTATGGAGCATTGAGTGATGAAAATTGTCCTCCCTTTCGTTATAGCCGAGAGTGCCTTCTCACCATCCATGATAACTTCCTGTCACGTCTTCTAGAAGTCCAGAAGTTGATCTTCGTAGAATGGAGGGTCAATGGTAAGGGAGATAAGGTATGAGGAGTATGAAAGAAAGTTGAAATGTCTGAAAAACCAGGGTCTATGATAGCATATAACAAATCAACTTGGTTGTGTTGCTTGTGTAGATGCATGGTGAATTTTTGCTGGTTTTGGGGTTCAGCTTTGGCCATTTGTGAAGCTTTTGTGAGAGAGGGTTTGTGTACTGGTTTAGGGATTGAAAGATTTAGATGAAAAAGAAGAATAGAGAATGAGACCCATTGGAAAGGCTATTTATATGCTTGGATTTGAGACAAAGTTATTACAAAAGATAAACTCTGGGAATCCAGATGTAGGTCCCACTTCTGAAAAAGTGCCCAAAAGAGTAGTTATCTTGAAAGTTGAAAATCTTACGAAGGTAATTTGTTTTCCGAAGTTTAAAGAAAGCTTCCAACGCTAAATTGACTTCGGAAGATATTTCTTAGTTTGAGAAAAATTTATTCGTAAGAAAATGTACTTGGAGTAATTTTGCTTCTGACAAAGATTTGGTTTCAAAAATAATTATGCTTCATAAATTATACTTAAGGAGTAAATAGAACTTCCGAGACTTAATTGCTTTGGAAGAAAACTGTCCTTCAAAACATATAAGTACTTAGAAGTAGACTTAAGCTTCGGAAGCTATATTAGAATTTCTTCTGAAGTTGAATACCTTAGTAAGTAGTTATTAGTTTTAAATACATAATTTTCTTCCGATGTCAAATCAATTTCTTTCGAGATAAAATCTATCCATACTTCTTGAAATTCTAATGAATATTTGCTTGGAAAAATTTCTTCTAAGATTAACAGGGCTTATATGAGTGATAAATTAGACAATAGTTAAGACGCACACCTTTTAAAAAACAATCTGAAATTAATTAAAAAATCTACATAAAGTTAATCATCCCAATAGCTTATACAAGATATTTAAATCTCTGTTAATCGAAAGCTATTGTGACCAGATCAGCATATTGTTTTTTTGTGTTAACTTTTACAATCAATCCTTTTTCAAAACTATATCTGATCAAATGATACCTGGTATTAATATGTTTTGTATTTAAGTGTTGCATTGGATTCTTAATGATTAAGATAGCACTATTGTTGTCTATATGGATAGGAGTCTTCTTAAAATTGAATCCATAATCTACATATGATTCTAAATTCAAAGCATTTGAGCACAACAGCTTGTACCAGCAATGCATTCAGCTTCAGTAGTTGATGTAGATATACAAGATTGCTCTTGCATTGCCATGAGACTATTCTTACTTTCACCAAGAAACTGACATCCCCCAGATGTAGACTTGCTAGTAATATTGTAGCCACCATAGTCACTATCTGTATATGCATATAGAATGAAGTCGGAATTCTTTGAATACCAAAATCCTGGTTTGGGAGCTCTTTTGAGGTATCTAAGAATCCTTTTGACAACAACTAGGTGTGGCATCTTGCGATTGGCTTGATATCCTTCACATATGCATGTAGCAAACAAAATATCAGGCCTGTTGTGTATTAGGTACATAAGTGACCCAATCGTAGCCTTGTATTGATGTTCATTAACACACTCGCCCTCACGATCAGGTTCTAGGGAGTGGTTGCAGGCTATGGGAGTCTTAGCAACCTTATAATCAATCAGATGAAATATGGTTAGTATGTCATGTACATACTTTGACTGGTTGATGAATATCCAATTGTCAACTTGCTTCACTTGAATTCCTAGAAAGAAATTGAGTTCCCCCATGCCACTCGTTTCAAATCTATTCTTCATTAGCTTCTTAAATTCTTTACAGAGCTTTTCATTAGTTGACCCAAAGATAATTTCATCAACATAAACTTAAACCAGCATCAAGTCATTCCATTTTCTTTTAATGAAGAGTATCGTATTAATAGTACCTTTTTGTAACCATGTTGAAATAGGTACTATGATAGTATCTCATACAACTTCCTTAATGCTTGATGCAACCCATATAGAGCTTTATCAAACTTGCAAATATAATCAAGATGACCTTGATCTACAAAGCCAGGTGGTTGACAGACATAAACTTATTCATCTATCACCCCATATAGAAAAGAACACTTGACATCAAGTTGGTAGACCACCATCAAGTCATTTCCTATTCTTTTGATGAATAGTATGTTGTCAATAGTGTCACACCCCGACCGGCGGCGGAATCATCGGGGCAGACGAATGGGAGACGATTGCTCATAGCACATGGAACTAATTAAGTTAAAATAATATTAAATGTCATTATTCATTAAACATTACAAGACAAATATGTAATTACAAATCAATCAAGATACAACCAATAACATAAGTCTTTCAATTAATCTAGGTCCAAGTCCTATATGAGCACAAGAAGATCTTCAAGTAGTAAATTTGAAACATGTTAAAAATAAAAGGTCAACTTTGAAAGTTGGTGAGATTTCCATAGTTTGCAATACATAAGTATATAAAAGATGGCAATTCATGTTATAAGTTAGAGAGCAAAGTAACTAAGGATGTAAGACAGAATGCACAATCAAACCTTGACAAAGTTTTACAAGTCTCAAACGTTTACAAGCATATACGATTAGCTAAGTGTACTTGGATCAACCAAGCAGGCTTGTCAGGCCCATAGATCTATGATGTCGCCAGGCTAGCAATAGTTAATGATTGTACATATAATCAACATTACATGGTAGCTACAAAGATCAACTAACCACAACATACAAGTGAATTGCCATAAGTTTACAAAAATCAAACGTTTTACAAGTACAACGATTATAAGGTAACATGTTCCACCCCAAAGGGTGAAAATATGAAAAATGGGTATAGAAATACTCACTTGGAATGATGATAAGAGATTAAACGAGCCTCCAACGATTTCTTTTACAAGTTACCTAAACGTATTGATTCCAATATTAAGTTTAATAATAAGATTGATAGTTAGACATGAACTAGGGTTTCAATTGGATTTGGGGGTTTAAATAATTAAATAAAATAATGAATCGTTTACGTTTTGGGTTAATAAAGATATTATAAATCAATTAAGTCCAAGAATGATTAAAAAGGTCTCAACAATTTAAGTTATTAAGTTAATAGAAATTAAGTTTAAAAAGAAATAATTAGTTTAATAATTAATTATTTGATAAAGAGAATTTATTAAATACTTATTTAAATGACTTTAAAATTATTTAAAATCATTTTATAAAGTTTTGAACTTTTAAAATTATTTATTATAAAAATATTATAATACGAGATTTTAGTAATAAAAATGAAGTATAATATATTGTGTTATAGGCTTCAAGAGTTCAAATAAAAAGTTTAGAGAATATAAACTAAATATGACATGACATGATTAAATGGATAATTAATTATTTAAATATTTATTTAAATAAGTATTTATATGATTAAACATTTAAAGTATTTGTAATATGTAGGTTTGAAGTGTTTTGAAAATAATCCAAGTTTGGACTATATTATATTTGTAATATATAAAAGACTTAATAATGTTTTATAACATTTCCATTCTTTAAAAGTTTATTAAATTTATGAGTTATAAGTTTATAAAACCTTTTAAAAATTAACTTAATATTTCTAAAATAATTAGTTAACAAAATAATTTTTACTGTGATTTAACAATACAATATTAATTTTCTGAATAAAAAATATTAAGAATACTTATTAAAACAAAAATATGGTGGAGGCCCGGTTCGAACCCGGGACCTCTTAGCCAGAAAGCATGCCACTTACCAGTTGGGCTACAACCCGATCCGGGTAAAAGTTCAACTTAAATATTTAAAAGCATCAATTATCAAATCCCCCAAATTACGAAGAACCCTAGAACGATTGAATCCAAAATTGAACCCCAATCCGTTGTTGTTAATGTCGATTATCATGGGGCTTTTGATCCCCATGTAAAATCGAGCATAGTGATATATGTAACTTACATGATTGAGTTCGATTTGATGATCTCAAGTTTAAGAACGAGTCGCGACGATGTGATTGTTAATTCAAGGTGCAGACATTGTTCGTAATCAAATTAACTTTGCAGGAAGCTTCGGATGGTGATTCTAAGTAAAAACCCTCAACCAATTTTGTATAAAAGAGCTCGGAAGTTCGACTTCGATTGAGTTGCAGGGGCGATGAAGGATGATGATCGATGTGGAGGTGTGCGTGTGTTTGAATTGAAATTGAGTGTTTACACGACATAGAGTCATCTAATCAAGAGTTTATCTTTGCTTATTAACGTTTGATTCCTTCGGTTACAAGTCAAATGACTTTAACCTTTTGAATGTACATTCGGTTTTGGTTTCTTGCGTTAATGGTCGAGTAAACACCATTAAACATGGGTTCAAGTTCGAAACCGACGCACGAAGGTTAACGAATGATTCGAGTGTAACGGATCGATTTTTGGCTACTAGAGTGTCGCCGGAGTTGCGGCCGGACTTGGCCGGAGTTTGGCCGGCTCGGCGCCGGAAATACGGGAAGGGGGTTTGGTTTGGGTTGTTTTTAATTAACTTACAACTTTGGTCCCTGTGTTTTTAAAAGTTGTTATTTTATGTCAAACCTTTTTAATTCAAGTCTTAAAATCTACAATTTTAACCCTTAAACTTTTAAAGCCTTAATTTAAAAATAATCCAAATTATTTATAAACTTATATATTTTATGAGTCTTGTAGAAACTTTAAAAATATAATTATTCTTTTTTTAAATTTGACTCATATATGACAATTAAGTCTTTATAAGTTTATAACTCTTTACTTTATAAAATCAAAAAAATTTAGTAAATTGTTTAAATATTTAAAAAAAATTAAATTACCCCATTTTTTTAAGATTAAACTTCACGACATTAATTTGATAGTGAACTTTCTTGGCATGAAAGTTTAAAATGGGTTCGGGTTTTGGATTTATAATTTGAATTTAGGCGGATGTTACAGTCTCCCCTACTTTAAGAAATTTCATCCCGAAATTTAATCACGAGAGGACTAATTTCAAGGATATAGGGAGACTTGGATTTTATGCCACATTCGCAAGTGACACTTGGAACGTTTAAATTCAATGAGTTTAATTATGATGTTTTGCTATGCTTAAGTTTGTTCAATTTCATGATTCATGATTTCATGCGTTTCTTGACAAACGATACAAGATTATTAACTTAAAATTTTTAGTTGATAAACGTTTGTATTTTAAACGGTTCAAGACGGTTAGAAAGGTTTTGCCATGAGTGAAGCACCAAATTTTGGATCGATACGAGACTCGGCTTAACGAGCAAGGGGAGTAAGTTCAAGATACTTTTGAACGGGATACGAGACTCATAAGAGCTTCCCAAGCAAATTACTTTAACGGGGTTACTAGATGATCGATTCATGTTTACTTATGTCTTTGAGATTTCAAAGTTTTATTAGCTTAACGTTGATACGAGATTCGTGTTTGTTATAATTAAGGATTCAATTCAGAATGAGGGCATCATTGTAATAGGTTTTCAAGGTAAGCGCGGTTTTGGAGAGAAGGCATTCGGAAAGATTATTAAGGGTCATTAAGATATTTGGGATAATGAGTTTAAGATTCAAGGGAACAAAATCAATGAAGAACAAGTCAAAATAACAAGATGTTTCGAGTGTAACGTTCGGTTTACAAACCAAAAACATTACGTTGACTTATCAAAGTATTATGTCAACTACAACCTTAATGAATACATGCGTACCTATAAGCGGACACTCACCCCAAGGGTTCCCAGGTAAGGTAAAAGGATCCATCGGTTGATTTGGATTTATATGAATACCTTGCCTAGACAGAACACCTCGAGATACAGGCATCCCACTCTTCCAACATTACATGTTTCAAGTTATAGGACATAGACTTTGACGAGACTTGAAAACCACGAATAAAGATTCAAAACACATTTTTAAAACCATTTGATTTAGGCATATAATGTCTTAGAATATGATTTAAGGTTCGTGTGTGCATTTATAAAATTCAAGGTATAAACATAAACACATAAGGCATATAATCACATAATCAAGTATAAACACATAAGGCACATAAAATCCTATCTAAGCATATGAAATACATGAGAGGACTCATGTGTAAGGGTACTTAGTTATAGTCTAGGTCATTCCATTTCTAATAACCTAAATCCCTATAACCATGGCTCTGATACCAATCTGTCACACCCCGACCGACGGCGGAATCATCGGGGCGGACGAATGGGAGACGATTGCTCATAGCACATGGAACTAATTAAGTTAAAATAATATTAAATGTCATTATTCATTAAACATTACAAGACAAATATGTAATTACAAATCAATCAAGATACAACCAATAACATAAGTCTTTCAATTAATCTAGGTCCAAGTCCTATATGAGCACAAGAAGATCTTCAAGTAGTAAACCTGAAACATGTTAAAAATAAAAGGTCAACTTTGAAAGTTGGTGAGATTTCCATAGTTTGCAATACATAAGTATATAAAAGATGGCAATTCATGTTATAAGTTAGAGAGCAAAGTAACTAGGGATGTAAGACAGAATGCACAATCAAACATTGACAAAGTTTTACAAGTCTCAAACGTTTACAAGCATATACGATTAGCTAAGTGTACTTGGATCAACCAAGCAGGCTTGTCAGGCCCATAAATCTATGACGTCGCCAGGCTAGCAATAGTTAATGATTGTACATATAATCGACATTACATGGTAGCTACAAAGATCAACTAACCACAACATACAAGTAAATTGCTATAAGTTTACAAAAATCAAACGTTTTTACAAGTACAACGATTATAAGGTGACATGTTCCACCCCAAAGGGTGAAAATATGAAAAAGGGGTATAGAAATACTCACATGGAAAATAAGTATAAGAATGATGATAAGAGATTAAACGAGGCTCCAACGATATCTTTTACAAGTTACCTAAACGTATTGATTCCAAGATTAAGTTTAATAATAAGATTAATAGTTAGACATGAACTAGGGTTTCAATTGGGGTTTGGGGGTTTAAATAGTTAATAAAATAATGAATTGTTTACGTTTTGGGTTAGTAATAATATTATAAATCAATTAAGTCCAAGAATGATTAAAAAGGTCTCAACAATTTAAGTTATTGAGTTAATAGAAATTAAGTTTGAAAAGAAATAATTAGTTTAATAATTAATTATTTGATAAAGAGAATTTATTAAATACTTATTTAAATGACTTTAAAATTATTTAAAATCATTTTATAAAGTTTTGAACTTTTAAAATTATTTATTATAAAAATCTTATAATACGAGATTTTAGTAATAAAAATGAAGTATAATATATTGTGTTATAGGCTTCAAGAGTTCAAATAAAAAGTTTAGAGAATATAAACTAAATATGACATGACATGATTAAATGGATAATTAATTATTTAAATATTTATTTAAATAAGTATTTATATGATTAAACATTTAAAGTATTTGTAATATGTAGGTTTGAAGTGTTTTGAAAATAATCCAAGTTTGGACTATATTATATTTGTAATATATAAAAGACTTAATAATGTTTTATAACATTTCCATTCTTTAAAAGTTTATTAAATTTATGAGTTATAAGTTTATAAAACCTTTTAAAAATTAACTTAATATTTTCTAAAATAATTTAGTTAACAAAATAATTTTTACTGTGATTTAACAATACAATATTAATTTTCTGAATAAAAAATATTAAGAATACTTATTAAAACAAAAATATGGTGGAGGCCCGGTTCGAACCCGGGACCTCTTAGCCAGAAAGCATGCCACTTACCAGTTGGGCTACAACCCGATCCGGGTAAAAGTTCAACTTAAATATTTAAAAGCATCAATTATCAAATCCCCCAAATTACCAAGAACCCTAGAACGATTGAATCCAAAATTGAACCCCAATCCGTTGTTGTTAATGTCGATTATCATGGGGCTTTTGATCCCCATGTAAAATCGAGCATAGTGATATATGTAACTTACATGATTGAGTTCGATTTGATGATCTCAAGTTTAAGAACGAGTCGCGACGATGTGATTGTTAATTCAAGGTGCAGACATTGTTCGTAATCAAATTAACTTTGCAGGAAGCTTCGGATGGTGATTCTAAGTAAAAACCCTCAACCAATTTTGTATAAAAGAGCTCGGAAGTTCGACTTCGATTGAGTTGCAGGGGCGATGAAGGATGATGATCGATGTGGAGGTGTGCGTGTGTTTGAATTGAAATTGAGTGTTTACACGACATAGAGTCATCTAATCAAGAGTTTATCTTTGCTTATTAACGTTTGATTCCTTCGGTTACAAGTCAAATGACTTTAACCTTTTGAATGTACATTCGGTTTTGGTTTCTTGCGTTAATGGTCGAGTAAACACCATTAAACATGGGTTCAAGTTCGAAACCGACGCACGAAGGTTAACGAATGGTTAATTCGAGTGTAACGGATCGATTTTTGGCTACTAGAGTGTCGCCGGAGTTGCGGCCGGACTTGGCCGGAGTTTGGCCGGCTCGGCGCCGGAAATACGGGAAGGGGGTTTGGTTTGGGTTGTTTTTAATTAACTTACAACTTTGGTCCCTGTGTTTTTAAAAGTTGTTATTTTATGTCAAACCTTTTTAATTCAAGTTTTAAAATCTACAATTTTAACCCTTAAACTTTTAAAGCCTTAATTTAAAAATAATCCAAATTATTTATAAACTTATATATTTTATAAGTCTTGTAGAAACTTTAAAAATATAATTATTCCTTTTTAAATTTGACTCATATATGACAATTAAGTCTTTATAAGTTTATAACTCTTTACTTTATAAAATCAAAAAAAAATATAGTAAATTGTTTAAATATTTAAAAAAAATTAAATAACCCTATTTTTTTAAAGATTAAACTTCACGACATTAATTTGATAGTGAACTTTCTTGGCATGAAAGTTTAAAATGGGTTCGGGTTTTGGATTTATAATTTGAATTTAGGCGGATGTTACAAATAGTACCTCTTTTATAACCATGTTGAACTAGGTATTGTGACAATGTCTTCATACCACTTCTTTGGTACTTAATGGAGCCCATATAATGTTTTGTCAAGATTACAAACATAATCAAAATGATATGGTTCTACAAAGGTAGGTGGTTGCTTGACATACACTTCTTCATCTATCACCCCATATAGAAAAGCACACTTGACATCAAATTGGTTGTAAGGCCCTGTTCCCGGGACGCTTACAGTTGGATTCTCATCACACATAAAACATATAATTACATTTCACTTTCATAAAACGTTACAGCGGAAACATTAAAAACAACATTTTCATTTCATCAAAATACTTTTGCAAAATAATACAACCGTTCATTTCACAATTTCATTTTACATTCCATTACAAAAGCATTATAACATTGGATGCCATCCAAATAAGCTGAGTAGTCGCTCCGTGCCATCCTCAGCAACATACCAACGAACTGGAAACACATCAAAGTCCGCGTTGCTGAGTGAGTTCTAGTTTTATAATAAAACATACTTTTCTTTTGTTAAAACCATTCTTTACATGTATGCGATCACACATCATACGTACACATAGATAATATCATTATTATCTTCATCCTTCATTCATACTTTAACTTATGTTCATTCATACGTTCTTACTTTCATTCATTCGTTAATTATTACATCTTTTCTTTCCATTGAAACCATGAGCTTTACCCTTCAGTTTCCTGGTACTGGGTCTAAGCCTATCATAGACCTTCTATAACGGTGCACAGCACCTCATGGCCACCGTACCTAAGGTAAAGTTCAGGATCAATACATCTGTTACATCATCACGTTCTGGATCGGTGTCAACAGCTATGCCCCAAACAATATGGCTACTGGGTCGAAGTTCATAAATGACTTCCACACTACACATAGCCTGGCACCAGCACCAGGGTAAGCAACAAAGATCCCAACTGTATTCTTCACCCCAACATATGGGTACTATGACATTCTACACCCCCGACGATATGGGTACAATTACATCCTACACCCCTAACGATATGGGTGCTACACCCCCATCAATATAGGTACTATATCCCCATCAATGTAGGTACTATATCCCCATCAATATGGGTACTACACCCCCATCAAAATGGGTACTACACCCCCAATAATATGGGTAACATTACATACTACACCCCCAACGATATGCATAACTCGGGTAACCGATACATACCACACCCCCAACATTATGCATAACGTGGGTAACATCTATACACCATGCACCACACCGATGGTCAGTCACAAAGACTGGAACCCCTGCGTGCACACTTAAGGATTAGCTGAACCACACGCGGTTGAGCTTAAGGCATCTAGAGCCGTGTACTTCGGTACACTTCGCTTGCAAGCCTTTCATGTTTTCATTCATTCATTAATGATGCATTCATTCATCATATTCCTCTTTTCATTATCTTCCACTTTGTGTTACGTAATACTTTCATTACATTCATTAACATTCGACGCAAAGTCACGGAAAGATACATATACATAACAGGAATATAAACATAAACATACACACATCACCATACAAGGCATCATCATATATACACATCAATCATACACACGCATCAATCATACATCACGTCATCAACATCACACACATGCCCGACATAACGTCTATGACCTCGAAAGTCAACTTACACAAGTCTACGGGAACCTCCCGAGTCAAAACCCATAACTGCACATTCCCTCAAAAGTCATATGATAAACCGTTGTTCTTTCGGGCGTATGAGCCCTACTTGGGCGTATGGACACCCTCCAGTCGCATGGCCTTCCAGGCGACTGAACACTTAGGCGAATGGACATCAGGCGAATAGACCCTATGCGAATGGACATCTATGCGTACGGACTCTCAGTCGCATAGCTTTCATGCGTATGGCCTTCAGTCACATGACTTCAGGCGCATGGGCTTCAGTCGCATACCCTTCGTGCGAATGAACCTCAGTCGCATGGCCTCCAGGCGCATGGACCTCAGTCGCATAACCTTCGTGCGAATGAACCTCAGTCGCACAATCCTTCAATCGCATGCCTTACAGGCACATGAACTTCAGTCGCATAACTATCATGCGTATGGACCTCAGTCGCATGGCAATCGTGCGCATGGACCTCATTCGCACGCCAATCGGCCGTATGACTTCCAATCGCACTCCAGTCGGTCGCGTAGCCCTAGCTGATGCAGAATGCAGTTCCAGCCGAACGCAAACTGCCCTTTCGGCCTCCAAGCTCTTTCAAACTCGATTTTAGCCCAAATCAACCATCCTAAACCTTAGAAACACCTACCATAACATCATTCAAGCATACACAAGCCCGAAATCCAACCCCAAATGCATCAAACACATACACACATGCATAAAAACGGGTTTACACCCACAAACTCGAAAATGGGTTTTCAGATGTGTTCCAGCCCTAAAATCTTTCAAAAACGTGTAAAAGAGGGGTCCTAGAACTCACACAAACGATCCCGTCGAGTAGAGCTTCGATTTGACCCGCTACACGACGATTTTCACGCTCGAATCCACCCGAACCAAGCTTTTCTTCTCTTTTTCTCCTTCTCTTCTCCCTCTCTTTTGGCTGAAAAATGGGAAGAGTGGGGTGTCTTCCCCCTTTTATACCCCCATTCATCGAAGTTTCTCTCGTTGGCGAGTTTGGTCCCTCGACTTTGGACTTTATTTCTTTTTCTTCTTTCGTCGGCTTCAAAGAAAATTTTCGGGTGTTACATTGGTAGACCTTTAAATTCTTGGATGCAGCAAAAGCAAGGAATATTCATACATATTCAAGTCTTGCTACTGGAGCAAAGACATCTTTGTAGCCAATCCCTTCCTCTTGAGTGTACCCTTGGACTACTAGTCTTGCCCTGTTCTTGATAACAAGTCCTCTATCATCTTTCTTGTTCCTGAATACCCATTTGGTTCCTATTGGCATCTTACCAGGAGGAAGTGGACATAGGTCCCAAACACCCTGTCTTTTGAATTAAAGCAGTTCCTTCTACATTGCTTCAATCCAGCTTCCATATCTTAAATATTCATCAACTTTCTTTGGCTCAATCTGGGATAAGAAGCAATAGTGTAGATAAACATTTTGATCATGGGTCTGTCCTCTTGTTCTCACCCTAGTTTCAGAATCACCAATGATGTTTGTGGTAGGATGTGAATTAGAGATTCTAAGCTGATTAATCACATTAAGTTGATTTGATAGATACAATTTAGATCTGGTGATTGAGTATCACCTACCACTTCAGCATACCCATCAAGTGTGACTTGATCTTGAGAGTGTGTAACATCATTTACGTTGTTTTCACTGGAGTGGTTGTCATTATCAAGATAATCTTGATCACTTTCACCATCTCTATATTCTCCTGCATTAGAGATCCCTTTATTTGAGTTTTGTGCCTTATTACTGGAATTGGTTGGCACCTCAGATGTATCAGCAGAAGAATTTGTCATATTTGTGCTGCCTGGATTTCCACTTGCAGTGTTTGTTACCAATATTGCTGAAGAGATTTGATTATTTGGTCTTCTAAGCTCAAATCTTGGATCAGGATATTCTACAAAAATATTACCTTTTGTTCCTGAAAGATTTTCATAAGATTTGTTAAAACAATTGATAACTAAATTAAGATGACATAGCCAATTAGGACTAGAACCTTTCACACATGGAGTGTGTTCATTGAAGGTCATATTAGTTGAATATTCAACTACTCTAGTTCTGAGAGTGTATACACTATAAGCTTTAGCCTAAGAAAAGTATCCAATGAAATATCCATCATCTGCCTTCTTAAAAAACTTGGCTATATGATCTTTGGTATTCAAGATGATGCAAGGACATCCAAAATTTCCTTAGAAAACCATTGAGAGATCTCCTTTTATGTCACAGTTTATAAGATGTTTTACCATGAGTTTGGACTACTAAAACCCTTTTCTGCACACACTACTAGAAAATAAACTTTTATTGACACGCGAATAATAACACATAACTGATTTTATGACACGCAAAAGTGCTTGTCATAAAAATAATATCATTTTTACTAAAATCCAAATGAAAGATAACATGCATTTTTACGTGTCATTGTTGTTATGTCAAAAAAAGAAAAAAAAAACACATAATACACTTTAAAAAAATTGTGTCATCTTTAGTGTCAATTTAAAATTTCATAACCCGCGCGGGGGTTAACTTTATTTTGATTACAAAATCAAACATACGTTGGTGTTAACACCTTGGTTCCTTCACAAAATCAAATATAACCTACGTGCGAAATGCTTTGTTGTCTTCTCTATCCGCGATACTTGTCCACACTGGCAAAGGGAGTGCGAACGGAATTGGACCACCAACGCGTCCTGTAAACGCATCTCCATCTTCTTTTTCATTCCTATTCCATTGTTCGTGTGTTCCCCGTGAACCCTAAATTAAGTGGTTCGACTCTCCGATCTCGTTTCTATCGACACCAATGGTAGCTTCTCTACTCTTACGCATATGTTCCTATGTGCTCCAAGTATGTGTGTGTGTGTGTTTGTGGTTACTTGCTCGCTAGTTGAGTGATAACTAATATAATTTCGGGAAAATTCACGTGGTTGATGAAATTTTGTATGAATTTAGTATTAAGTAAGGGTTTAGTTGGTTTTGGGTTTCAAAAGTTGCTGCTTAATCAGTCATACTTGTCAATTGAACTTCAAAGTTTAATAGTTTTTTTTTTTTTTTAATTTTGCTCTTAAGATGATTGTTTCTATGGTTTTGGAGCTTTTAGGGTTCATTATTGTGAGCCTTAGATAAGAAGAAGTTTGTATTTTAACTATACTTGTTCAAGTGGTTAGTACTTTTGGTTCATGGGTTTAGGTCCACTATCTTGCTGCAACACCCCTAGTGCACGTTTGGGATCGTAGAAATTGGTCTGACTTATTAATAACTGATGAATAGTTAGTTTTGTGATGAAAAATGGGTTTGTTAGACATAATTAGGTTAAATTTAGTGCTCAATTTGGATAAATAAGTTTGGTAAGGTTTATTATTCATTGTTTAAAATAATCACCTAGGTACGTTTTTTCATTAGATTGCTAAGCTATACTAGAATTTAGTGTTTTATTAGTACAGTTAGTTGTATAAATTTCTTGTTCATATAATAATGACTATTTCTATAATCAAATTCATGTGATTGTTGACTGATTTCATAAGCATAAGTTGGTTATGGTATAATTATTGGAAGCTGCAGCATATCTCTCTGAAATGGATGTTGGAGTCTATGTAGACTCTTATGAGTGTTATAATCAAGCCAAAATATCTAAAGCATGAAGAAGAACAAGTTAAGCTTCTTGTTGCAACATGCACTTGTGAGGTAACCAGAATTACTGCCCCTAGAGCATCGTATGATGATGATGCTCGGAAGGTGTTTATTTTCTTTACATGACTAGGCGTTTGATGATATTACGTTTACATATGCATGATTATTTGTTTTTTTCTTTACATGATGTTTATTAATAATATTTTCACAATTGCAAGTTCACGGTCTTCATATACATTGGATACTAACTGTTTTTTCACATTACTGTCATATGCGCTCTTGAAACTCAAAGTGAAGGTTTCTTGTGTGGGTTGTTCCTTGTATCTGATTGCCTTTAAACCCACTGTGAGTCATTCTTAATTTGCTTTATTCTGGAGATCTGTAAGTGCTCTTTCATATCTTTTACCTCTAGCAAGCATGTTGGGAGGTGACTAAGCATGTTGGCCTGCACAATGTTAGTTTTGAATTTATTATTGTTAATTAAGCATGATTACTTTGTTAAAAATACATTTTTATTAATAAAGTTTAAAACATAAAAATTTGGATGTGCTACTTAAAACATAAAAATTTGATGATTACTTGAAAATAATTTTGTAAATAATAAACTTGTTTGTCCTGCACAATGAATTTGGTTTTTTTTTTTGAAAAATCAGCCCAGTTAAGTTTTGAGATAATTTGTTCACATGTCATGATGATTAATGATAACTTCAGTGTTAATTCTTTTATGAAAGGTGGATTTCTTTTAATACGTGTATAAGAAGCTGGTCCTTTTACTGAGAATAGTAATCTTCTTGTTTTTTATAATGCTTGAATAGTTTTGCTCATTTATTATGACTTTAAGGTTGTCTGATATATGAATAGTATAAGAAACTAGGTGATCTTTAAACCTTTAAATAGAGTATCATTTTAAGCTTTCTGCTAAGGAAACCTATATTAACTCATTTTGTTTGTTACACTATTTTTTTATTTATTATTCATTGAAGGCATAATTTTGAAAAGTACCTAAAAGAAGAACTAGTTAAAATAGGCTGACAATGACAATTGGCCCATGTTAACTTTATTGCATTTAGCAATGTCGATGTTGTGTTAAGCTTGATCCATTGTAATCATCCATATTTGTTCAAAATTGATGATTCTTACAAACTGTGGTGGTTTTGTCTTAATTTCTTAGTTAAAGTAAGTATTTAAAGTCTAAGAAATGCTTATTTATTTGTTTGATTCTTGGCTATTTGAGATTTCTTTTATAACAATTTAGAATTCTTGTATTCCAAATTTATTTTTTGTAGTATTTGTTAGTTGATCTTTTTCTTGGCTTCCCAAATTAAGTATTCTTAAGACTATTAGGGTGAATGAATAACAATGGTAACTTTGGCCCAAGTGTGTAAGTTTGGGTTGGTTCGGGCATTAAATATGAACTAAGGATTTGATTTGGGTTAGGCTATATTTGCAAGGGTAAGAATGGCCAAATGAGTCAAAATGGGTCGACCCCTTTGATCTTATACTTAACATTAGTTCTTGATTGCATAAGTTGGTACCGTTATGCATATTTTGAATCTCAAATTGTATCATCTGCAGGATCGAGTTTTGTCACTTAAACACTTGTGATTCTCTCAAACTCGCTTATAATAACACTTAAAAGAGATGAAGCAATGCCTTTAACAAGAGTTGATAATAATATAATAAGTAATCAAAGGAACAAGCAGAAATATATTTTCAAGGTACTTGTATATATTACTTCTCAACTCAAGATTACAAGACACTTACAAGCATGAAACAAGAGTTACAATGAGAAACTATATATACTAGATCCTACAGCCGGTTATACTTGATACCAGCTGGAAACCTACGACTAAAGCATATACTACAATGCTATAGTTAAGGTATCTTAGATAAAGTATTATCTAAGATATGGTAGTCATGACATGTCCATGACTTACCTTTTGTCACCAACTAAAGATGGCAACTGTACTTAACATAAAAAGGTAAACAGTAGATCAAAGTATGGTCAACTACATGGCTTTTGAGAAAACGTCATGCAATATCTCAGAGATTTGCAGCGGAGTGTCAGACGGGTCATACTTATGTCCACTAGATAATAGGAGTGTCTTCCAAAGGTTAACTGGCTTCGGAAGAACAAGTTCTTCCGAAGCCACTTATACTTCGGAAGATGCTTCTATGCTTCCGAGGCTTTGAGGACTTCTTGTATTTCGGAAGTTGACTTCAAATCTTTGTCTTTAAGTCTTGATCTTCGGAAGTAGCTTCTTTGTCTTCGGAAGTTGGAGTTTTCCTTCGGAAGTGTATTTTACACTTAGACTTCGGAAGAGCTCCTTCTTCCTTCGGAAGTTCTACACTTGGCTTCGGAAGTTCTTTGTATGTTGTACTCAAAATCTTCTAATTGACTTGGTTTTGGTTGCAACAGCCTCTCTAGATTTAACAAACTCCCCTTACGCTGATGCTACCAAAACTTCACTTATTTCTGCTTCTCAAAGCTTTCAGCACCAGGTACAAAAGATATTTATCTGTCTCTATGTTCTTCCCAGAAGTAGTGCTGAGAAGCTTGTACAAGTTATTCGTGGATAGGAGATCCAGTCTATCACTTTGAATGACATGTACCCTCTGTTGTGACCCCCTGAAGAGAGTTAGTTGACGGGAGTTATAGTCATACTCCCATCTAACTATGGTCTCAAGTTCAGGACCTTCAACCATTTGAAGAAAGGCTTTGCCTTTGGTTATTGATCCTTTCCTTTCCTCCTCCTCTCTCAGTTTCAACTCCTTTTCAACGTTGCTTCTAGCAGTAAGCTCGGCCATGTGAAAGCTGCTTAGATGATTTCTGATGTGGGCAGCTATATAGGAGTTTGAAGGGTTGGAGAATGGTTTCTCTGCTAACTCAGCAATGTCGAACCTGCTTAAGTGTAGCAGAGATGAGGCATTCAGCCTGTTAAGCTCTCCATTCTCTCTCTCAACAACAAAGTTGTGAGAAGAGTCTTCAAACCTCCACTGGATTATCTTCTTTCTGGGTACAAGAGGTTGTCTTGGTACCCTATCTCCTTTCTTTGTATCCAGCAGAGTCACCAGCTTTCTCCTCAGCTTCTTTTCTTCCTCATTTAATGTATTTGAATTGAGGCCAAGGAGTTTAGCAGCTTGGTCCAAAGTTCCTCTGGGCAGATCAAGAAACTCATCTTTTGTGAGGGAACTTGAGGATCCATCAACATAAGTCAGGTTGACTGAATCCTCCTCACAGGAGATGTCGCTCAGAGTTGTACAGTTGATGAGCTTAGTCTTGACCGCCTTGAATTCCTCTATAGAGAGATGTTTGGAAGGCTGAGGAGATGGTTTGATTGGTTGTTGTGTAGGTTTAGGAGTTTGGGTTCTGGCTAAGGTTTTGGGTTGGATGATGGGTAGTTTAGGTGGTTGAGGTGAAGAGGTTGGTGGGTGTGATGGTGTAGGTTCAGGGGTAAATGGTTCAGAAGTGGGTTCAGTTTTGATTGGGAAGGGAAAGGGTATAGGTTCAGGTTGAGGTTGGGTTTGGATTTTGGGTTGAGAGGTTGCTTTAAAGGTCATCCCCTGTCCCCTTCTATACATCTCTTTTCTTCTCCCCGCACGAATGTCAGCCTTGATGTCACTGACATGTCGTTGGAGAGTCTTCTCAGACATGGGACCCACCTGCCTGCCAGAGAAGCCGTGAGCTTTGAGATAACTTTTCATCCAAGCTTTCTCACCTATCTTCTTGGCGGCAGACAGTCCAGCTTCTTCTTCTTCTTCTTTCTTCTTTCCACAAGCTTCTCCCTTGCAGCTCTCTTTTTCTCCTTCTCCATTTGATCTTGCTCTTTGTTGAAGAGCCATAAGATCGTATCACTGTTATGTGGAGACAACTCCTCTTGAGAGAATCCTCTGGAGAGTAGGAAAGTGATCCTTTCTCTCCTGAGCTGCAGATCAGCTTCCCTTTCCTTTCTCTGCCTTTCCTCTTCTAAGGCCAACCTTGCAGCCTCTTCTTTTTGCTGTTTTTGCAGCAAGGTTGCCTTTTCCAGCTCTATCAGCTCCTCTAATGGTAGCAGGAGTACATCTTCCGAAGCAGCCCCTAGACTGACAAGTCTGTATATCACCTCTACCCTTCTTCGATTGTTGACTGCCTCCTGGTTGGCTGCAGCTGCTTTGGTACTTGCAGCTAACAGTTTCCCAGTTGGTAGTCTACCTTTCCTTTTGAGCTTCTCCAACCTTTCTTCTTCCTGAAGCTCTTCCGAAGTCATCTTCCTCTTGCCTTTTATGTCTTTGGAAGTGCTAGACTTTGGGGGTTCTTGGATAGAAGATCCAGGTTGGGTGGTAGAGGTGGGAGCTGGAGTCAATGCAGATGTTAGAGCCAATGGTTGGCTGAGAAAGTCCTCCCTATTAACCTCAGATGCAAGTTCCAAATTGCATCTGTGACTATTAGATCATCGGAAAGAGAAAATAGTCCTTCCGCAGCAGCAATCTCAGCTTCGGAAGTTTGAGCTTGTTCTTTCGAGGCTTTGAATTGTGCTTCGGAAGTCTGTGAAAATACACCTTCTGTCCCAACTGTTTCAGTTGCTGGGCCATCAGTCCTAGTTTCCCCTTCGAAATTAATCTCAGGTTCCACTTGGGCCTTAGGTTGACCAACTTCCTCAACAGTGGTAGGAGGTGCATTCAACCTCTGAAGCTCTTGAGCTCCAAAGTAAATCACAGACATATCTGGGCTAGGCTGTTCTATGAGGGATTCCAAAAGGAACTTGTTGAAGAACCTATTGAGATCCTGGAGCATCCTTTGATCCACTTGAAAGACAACTGGAGGAGGCTCAGGGAAGATAGCAGCTTGTTGCATTGGATATCTTGAGCTCAAAGAAGTAAGAGCTTGACCTTGGGTTTCCTGTCTTTGGCTTTGTCTCTCAACACTCTCCCCCTTTTTGGTAGCATCATCTTGAGAGCTAGATGAGCTAGAGGAAGAGGTCAAGGAGACCTGAACTGGTACATGCCTAACAGATCTCTCAATCTGTTTCTCAGCTAGTTTGGCCTTGAGAGTTTCAATCTCAAGTTGCTGAGTGGCAGACCTATCCTCTAAAGTCTTAACCTTTGATTCAGGTTTGAGACTTTAGAAAGTAGGTCTTGAATGGTGAGTTGCATACTTCCCTCATCTTCTTTTGAAGAATCACGGGGAGATGAGGTAACATACCTGGTATGTTCATCCTCACCACCAGATGTGGTTTCTTGGCACCCTGGTTTCCCTTGCACAATGATGTCTCTTTCAGAGGCATCAAAGGGCATGGTTGCCGTAGATTCAGTCTGACTGTCGTTACCACTGTCCTGAGGATCCATTGAGGCTCCTTCAGTAGTGGCAGCTGAATCTACATGAGTCCCCTCCACATCAGTGGGACTCACCTCAGTAGGGCTTTGCTGGTGTGGGCTAGAGATAAGGGGTCTCTCTAGGCTCTGTTGATCCTTGAGAGGGTGTGTGGATCAACTTCATCGCCTTTAAGAGACATAATCTCTTCACCAGCTCCGGTCAAAAGGTCAGTAAAAGAAAAGGAGTGAAGACCTAAGGACCCGGGACTTTGATCAATGTCAAAAGGCATTGAGCTGTCCCTTTGTGGCTGCTCAGGGGAGTATAGAGACTCACCCTGAGGGCTATCAGCTGGGTTTTGGGCTCATGGGTCTGAGACTGAGGAGACTCAAGACCCATATTGAGGTCAATAGTGAAGGATGGGTGGACCTCTGGCTGAGTGGGAGCCCTTTGTTTCACTCTAGCCTTTTTGGATTGAAGAGGAGGGGCTTGTTCAACCAGAGTAGATTGAACAAGGGTTCGTTTGGTACGTCTCTGGTATGTGACAGTAATGGGTGGAGAAGGTAGATTTGGGATGGTGAGGGTAGTTGCTGGTGTGGGTTCATCACCTGTGGGGTGAACAGGGATGTCACCAGGAGCCATTGGCTCAATCATACCTGGAAGTAGTGCGGTATCTCTTCCAGTGTAGTTGGTAGACACTCTCTTCAAGATCTTGAAGATGGTCGGCCTCATTTGGGGAGCAGACAGAGCAGCTGCACAGACAAGCTTACCCTGATCTAGCTCGCAGTTGATGATGTGCTGGAGAAACCTGGGATACATAAAGAATGTGTCCCTTTGCAGATTTCCCATAAGGTTAGTCAGCACAAACCTTGAATAGTTGAAGCGGAGGCTTTGTACCAACCCGTGAACTAAGCACCCGAGTTCATAAGGGATTTGATCCCATCCCCCAGATTTGTTAGATAGACAGTGAAGAACCACATGCAGCAGGAACTTCCACTTGTAGGAGAAGTTGAATTTGTAGACCGTTGACCTGCTTACATCTCCACCGTATCCCATTTGGAGATAAGAACTATCTAAATCTGATTTGGGGAATTCCGTCGGAGCGCCCTCATCATGGAGCTCGAGATGCTCCCTGATGATCTGTTCAGTGATGACCAACTCTTGGCCACAAATGCTTGACCTAATAGCACGAACCCCGTTTAGGGTTTCAATCCGACCATTTGCCCAAAATTCGGACATTTGGTTTGAGTAGATGGTAGGGTTTACGGTCAAAGCAGTGTAGTATGAAGATTGGGCTAGGAAAGAAATGATATCTGAGAAGTCATCATCCCTTGAAGAGTCAAGGAGTGCGACCTGGTTGTGCTGAGGGTTTAAGGCCATTGAGGAAGATAACAGTAGAATAGTTCGGAGTAAGGTAAATTGGAGAAGAAGAAAGCTTTTAGGGCAGTGATTTGGGTAAAAAGAGTGTAAGTGATTAACCGGAAGTATTTAAATGGGTGAAATGGCGGTTTAAAGGGTGGTTTGGATAAGATGATGTGAGGGTTCAGTGGATGATGTGACAAGGGCGGTAAGGTTAGACCATTTAAATAATCCGACATCATTAACAAAATCTTTACTTTTTACAGTGTGGGGCCCAAAAGATTTCCGTTACACAGTAAAATCTTTCTTCCGAGTATAAAGTATTTCTGAAGGTAATGTTCTTCCGAAGGCAAATTTACTTCCGAAGGTAAATTGCTTACTTCCGAGAGTATATGTTGCTTTCAGATGGAGTGTGTTAAGTGCTTCGGAAGTAGATCTGAGGTGAACTCAATCGCTTCTTCCGAGACTTAACACTCTTCCGAGAAGAAAATTTCTCTTCGGAAGAACTTATACTTAGATAAATTTAAGAAAAGATCTTTTGTAACAGGGCTTAGATTGTTTTGACATAAGACTTTACACATTAAAAAGGTTTTCAATTGAGATTAACTAATCAATGTTTATCATCCCAATAGCTGTAATGAGATATTTAAATCTCTGTTCATCAAATGCTTTGGTGAACAAATCAGCATATTGTTCATTTGAATCAACTTTGATTAGGTTGATAAGATTTTTCTCATGAATATCTCTAATGAAATGATACCTGATATCAATGTGCTTTGTCTTAGAGTGCTTCACTGGATTTTCAGTAATGGATATAGCACTGTTGTTGTCAATGTGGATAGGAGTGCTCATGAAGTTGAATCCATAGTCTATCATCTGGTTTTGAATCCACAGCAGCTGAGCACAGCAACTAGCAGCAGCAATGTATTCAGCTTCAGCAGTTGATGTAGAGACACAGGATTGCTTTTTGCATTGCCATGAGATGATCCTTCCACCAAGAAATTGACATCCACCTGATGTTGATTTCTTGTTGATGTTGCAGCCACCATAATCGCTATCAGAGTAACCATAGAGATTAAAATCACTATTTCTTGGATACCAGAGACCTAATTTAGGTGCTCCTTTGAGGTATCTGAGGATTCTCTTGGCAGCAATTAGGTGAGACACCTTTGGAGCAGCCTGATATCTTGCACAGATGCAAGTTGCAAACATGATATCAGGTCTACTTGCTGTGAGATACATCAGAGAACCAATGATTGCTCTATACTGATGTTGATCAGTATCCTCCCCCTCAGAATCAGGGCATAAATCATGGTTTCTGGGTATAGGTGTCTTTGCTGCTTTACAATCCTTCATATCAAATCTCTCTAAGATATCATTGACATACTTAGATTGATTGATGAAGAACCCTTCCTTCAGTTGCTTTACCTGAATTCCAAGGAAAAAGTCCATTTTTCCCATAGAACTCATCTCGAACTTCTTCTTCATAATGCTCTCAAAGTCTTTGCACATTTGGTCATTGAGGAACCAAATATGATGTCATCAACATAGACTTGAACAAGCAAAATGTCTTTCCCAGACTTTCTAATGAAAGAGTCTTATCAATGGTACCTCTAGTATAACCATTCTTCAGGAGAAATTGAGACAATGTCTCATACCACAGCCTAGGTGCTTGGTGCAGCCCATATAGAGCTTTATCCAACTTGCACACATAGTTTGGATGCTGTGGGTCTTCAAATCCTGGAGGCTGGCATACGTAGACTTCCCTATCTATATCCCCATATAGAAAGGCACACTTGACATCAAGCTGGTAGACAGTGAAATTCTTGGATGCAGCATAAGCAAGGAAGATCCTAACTGCCTCAAGTCTTGCAACAGGTGCAAAGACATCAGTATAATCGATTCCTTCCTCTTGAGTGTATCCTTGAACCACCAGTCTTGCCTTGTTCTTGATAATCAAGCCTCTATCATCTCTTTTGTTCCTGAATACCCATTTGGTGCCTATAGGTACTTGACCAGATGGTAGCGGACATAGGTTCCAAACCTTTTGTCTTTTGAATTGAAGCAGCTCCTCTTGCATTGATTCAACCCAGCTACTATCTTTCAAGGCATCTTCCACCTTCTTGGGTTCCATTTGGGATAAGAAGCATGAGTACAAGCAGACATTCCCATTATGAGTTTGTCCCTTGTTCTCACACCCTCAGAGACTTCCCCTATGATGTTTTCAGCTGGATGAGTATTGTGAATTCTGAGTCTTGGAATCACCTCCAGTTGCAAAGATAAGTCCAAGTTGGACATATTTTGCTCAGGGGCTTGAATACTTGGTCCAGCTGTTGTTTCAATCTCATTCAATGAGGACTGATTGAATGAAAGAGAAACATCATCATTTCTTTGCTGTGAAGCATCATTAACAGTTGCCTGTTCCTTCAAAATGCTGCTTCCATCAGCTTGGTGTTGTGCAGGATCACCTGAGGAGATTTGAAGATCATCAGGTGAATCCCTTGTTGAAGTTCCACTATTTCTTGAAATGGTTATGCTGTCAGATCTTTCAATAGTGGGAACTTGATTTGTTGTAGCTCTTGGAGAACTTGGAGTAGGTCTGGGAAGCTCAAACAGTTGATCTTCATCAGAATTGCTTTGAGCACCTGTTCCAGCTGAAACATTCTCACAAGATGGTTTAGAATAGTTTGGAAACAATTCTAAATCAAAGATATGATCAGGGCCATTCCCCCTAACACAAGGAGTGTGCTCATTAACTACAATGTTGGAGGATTCCTCAAATTGTTGGTTTTTAATATTATAAACCCTGTATGCTTTAGAATAGGAGGAATATCCAACAAAGATAGCATCATCTGACTTTTCAGCAAATTTTGCCAAATTGTCTTTTGTGTTAAGTATGGTACACCTGCTGCCAAAGGACCTTAGAAAGCCAATGAACGGTGGCCTCTTGTTCCATAACTCATAAGGGGTCTTTCCATGTGGCTTTACTACAAGAACTCTGTTCTGCACATAGCATGCAGTGCTGACTGCCTCTGCCCAGAATGTTAGAGGCAGCTTTGAATCAGCTAACATAGTCCGAGCAGCCTCAATAAGTGTCCTATTTCTCCTCTCAGCAACACCATTTTGTTGAGGAGTTCTAGGAGCACTGTATTGTCTGGCAATCCCTTTTGAGTTACAAAATGAGTCAAGAACAAAGTTCTTAAACTCAGTCCCTTGATCACTTCTAATTATTTTAACCTTGTGATCAACTTGATTTTCTATTTTAAGAATAAAAGATTTTAAAGTTTCAGCAGTTTCATCTTTAGTTCTTAAAAAGAATACCCATGTAAATCTAGTAAAATCATCAACTACCACAAGGCAATATGATTTCCTTCCAATGCTCATTATACTTGTGGGACCAAATAGATCCATGTGCAATAAGTGTAATGGAGTGGTGATAGAGTTAACAACTTTGGATTTATGAGAAGACCTGTGTTGTTTCCCTTTCAGGCAAGCAACACAGTTATCTTTGCAGAAAAATTCCTTTTTAGGCAAACCATGTACCAAGTTATTTTTAGCCAATTTATTCATTGTCTTAAAATTGACATGACACATTCGTTTATGCCATAGTGTTGACTCATCACCATCAGCTTTGGAAAGAAAGCATGATACTTCTCCCATTGGGGAAGCATTGTTCATATCAAGCTTGTACATATCCCCTCTCCTGGGAGATCTAAGAAGCACCAATTCCTGAGGAATTGTCATCCCAGGTTTGAGGATGATGCACTCATGTTCTGTGAAAAGCATTTGATGCTTTTGATCACAGAATTGAGAAACACTTAACAGATTGTGTTCAAGCTGTTTGACAAAATTAACTTTGTCAACTTTTAACTTTCCATTGGATATACTCCCTCTGCCAGAAATATATCCTCCGGCCTCACCTCCAAACTGGACAGGACCTCCATCATAATGTTGAAATTGTTGAAGGAGAGATCTGTTCCCTGTCATGTGCCTGGAGCATCCACTATCTACAATCCAAATGTTGTTATTCTTGTCATATGGATGTCCCTGCACATAAGGTGAGATAATTAGTTTTGATTGGAAACCCAAGCCTTGTTGGTCTTGGGTTCTTCCAATGAGAGTGACATAATTGAACCAAAATTTATGCATGGGGGTTCAATTGATGTCTTTGAAGAAGAGGTTTGGGCTACAACATCTTCCTTGATCTTCCATTCCATCCCTTGGTTGATCATAGAAGATGAGCTTGTTGAAGCTTTTGTAGCTTGGCATTCTTCCGAAGCTTCTTTCTTTTCGGAAGAGACCTTCACCACCTTTTCTTCCGAAGCAGTCTTCTTCTGGGATGGTTTCAAGGGGACTCTTTTAATTTTCTGAGTCTTTGCAGCTTTAACTTCCGAAGCCTTTTTCCTTCGGAAGAAGAGTTTTCTTCCGAGAGAAGCCTTGCTTCGGAAACAAGCTTTCCCTTTTTCATCACTTGAACCATTTGATATGGTCCAAATGTGAAACCTTCCCTGACTCCTTCTCTTTTAACATTATTTGCATAATGTGTGCTAGCAGGATTGTAGTAACAATCTTTAGCCATGTGGTTTTGCAGACCACACATTATGCATGCAATGTTAACTTTCTGGGAATGAGAGGGTTGTTGTTTCTTGTTCTTTTTCTCCTCATCAGCAACCTTTCCCTTTAACTTCTGATCCTTTGGTAGGATAGGAGTACTGGTACTGTACTCTTTTCCTGAATCAGAAGGTCCAACCACCTGGAATCCAGCTGATATGAATACACCCTTTTGCTTTGGGTCTATCTTCATTTGGATTCAGCCACCTTCTTGGCAGTTTTTCTGGCTGCCTTAGCCCTGCTTCTTCTGGCTTTGGTGGTCAGGGTTTGATCATCATTGGCTGGGGAGGGCACAATTACCTGTTCCTTCCCTGTGATGGTCATGGTCTCCATAGTTGCATCACTCTTTGACTCTTGAGAAGGTGGGTCAACAGATGGAACCTCTTGCTCTTCAGTACCACATTTTGGTTGTCTTACAGACTCATAAGAGTGTGGTGGAGCAATTTCATTGGTTCCCAACCCACCTTTGTTTTGATAACAAAGTTTGGAGTGAGAGGATGATGCAAGAATGGCTTGGAAGTTTTGCTCGGAAATAGCATACTTCCTGGCTTGAGCCTCAGCAGTGACAAGCTGGGCTTGAGCCTCAGTCAATTTGGATATTAAATCCTTGATTTGAGTCTTGTAGTTGGTGTGTTCATGTTTTAAGAGGGACACAGTTTTCTCTAACTCCTCAATTTTCTTTTGGTAGTCAGATTCAGCCTTTTTAAAGTCAGATTTTAAAACATTTAAAGACTCAATATCATATTTAATTTCCATATTGTAGTCCTGATATAGTTTAACCTTAGCAATACAAGCAGGGGTACAGAGATGTTCATATACCTTGTTTTCATCTGTTCCTGCCATGAGTGCTTGAGCAGGAGTCACATCTTGAACCATGAAGCTCCAGTCAACTTCTTGAGCCATTGCTGTAGTTTCAGTTGACTTTCCGTTGGGCTTTGGTGTAGAAGGATGTGTGGAGGCCTGTGAGGTTCCCGGGTTGGACTTGGGAGCCTTGCATTCCCTTGCAAAATGACCAAGTTGGTTACAGTTGTAACATTTGGCCTTGCTTTTGTCAAACCCAAACTTGCTGGTGATTGGGTTCTGAGGGAATTGCCTTCCAGTTCTTTTAAAGAACTTCTTCGCTCTGTAGGTTAGAAGAGCCATTTGTTGGACTATGTCCACATACTCTATGTCATCCAGGCTAAAGCACTCTAGATCATCAAAGCAGTATTGATAATCATTAGAGTGTCCACTCCCTGAGACAAATGCACAGCCCTCCTGGAAGGACTGAGCTTGTTGAGACCTTGGAGTCTCAGGGAATGTGATGTAAGGCCCAGAGGAACAAGATGGCTGCTGGGTGTAGGTCAGTACTGCTGAGACTGGGAGATGCCTGAGCCTTCAGCAACCATTAAAGCGTTGCTAGCAGGAAGGCTCAAGGGTCTGCTTGCCTGGTGACCCCTCTTGCTTTCCATTTCCAAACGGTATCCATCAAGGATCCCATAGAGTTCGGTCATGGTGAGTGTATTCAAATTCTCTGTTCTCTTGATGGAGACACAGTAGAATGTCCACTCATTGGGTAGAGCACTCATAAACTTTCTAGTAAGGTCTCTAAGTTCATGAGTGATTCCCACAGATTGAAGGGAAGAGATAAGATCCATATACCTGAAATATTGCTGGCTAAGAGTTTCTCCAGCAACATAGGTGAAGTTCTCAAACTGCTGCTTCAGTGAGTCCTTCTTTGAATCATTCGAGCTTGAGTACATTTGAGCAAGAGCATCAAAGAGTTCTTTGGCAGACTTACAATGCTCAAACCCCACCATGATGGAGTTTGGGATTGCAGTCATAAGAACAGTCATAGCATTGCTGTCTATGTCAAGCTTCTTCCTGTCTTCATCAGAATAATCTTCAACGGCCTTCTCGATCATGGCACCGTTTCCACCAGCAACTTTTGGCTTATACGGGCCATTAACGATGGATTGCCACATCTTGCTATCCTGGTACCTGATGAAGCCTTCCATTCTTCTGCTCCAAGACCTGAAGTTTTCAGGGGCGATGATGGGAGCTTTGGTCATCGTTCCCATCTCAACTTCAGATTTGTTGAGGGCCATTTTGAGTGAGGTATAAGGAGGAGTGAAAAACTGGTTGATTAGGATGGTAAGATCTCACAATCAAGAGCCTAAAAAGCTCTGATTCCAATTGCAGGATCGGGTTTATCACTTAAACACTTGTGATTCTCTCAAACTCGCTTATAATAACACTCAAAAGAGATGAAGCAATGCCTTTAACAAGAGTTGATAATAATATAATAAGTAATCAAAGGAACAAGCAGAAATATATTTTCAAGGTACTTGTATATATTACTTCTCAACTCAAGATTACAAGACACTTACAAGCATGAAACAAGAGTTACAATGAGAAACTATATATACTAGATCCTACAGCCGGTTATACTTGATACCAGCTGGAAACCTACGACTAAAGCATATACTACAATGCTATAGTTAAGGTATCTTAGATAAAGTATTATCTAAGATATGGTAGTCATGACATGTCTATGACTTACCTTTTGTCACAACTAAAGATGGCAACTGTACTTAACATAAAAAGGTAAACAGTAGATTAAAGTATGGTCAACTACATGGCTTTTGAGAAAACGCCATGCAGTATCTCAGAGATTTGCAGCGGAGTGTCAGACAGGCCATACTTATGTCCACTGGATAATAGGAGTGTCTTCCGAAGGTTAACTGGCTTCGGAAGAACAAGTTCTTCCGAAGCCACTTATACTTCGGAAGATGCTTCTATGCTTCCGAGGCTTTGAGGACTTCTTGTACTTCGGAAGTTGACTTCAGATCTTTGTCTTTAAGTCTTGATCTTCGGAAGTAGCTTCTTTGTCTTCGGAAGTTGGAGTTTTCCTTCGGAAGTGTATTTTACACTTAGACTTCGGAAGAGCTCCTTCTTCCTTCGGAAGTTCTACACTTGGCTTCGGAAGTCCTTTGTATGTTGTACTCAAAATCTTCTAAGTGACTTGGTTTTGGTTGCAACAGCCTCTCTAGATCCAACATCATCTCAATTTTATGCATATGTTTAATGACATTTGAATCTCCAATTTAATATGATTTTATTTTTTCTAATTTTCAGGTGGAAGAAAAGATGAGTAAAGTGATGCTGATATTGATGATTTCCATGAAGAATGGTCATCTTTTGTTGCAAACTTTATTTTTCGTTGATATTTTGTATTATATTTAGAATTGTATGTTTTAAACTAGCAAATGTTACTTATTTTGTTACAAAATATTGAATGGAACAATGTAGGTTGCAATATATGTAGTTTTTTTTTGTGTTATGTTATAAAACAGCTATGACACCCACTCGAATAGGTAATTGCAGTTTTAAAATCATCGCAGGTGAAAAATTTAAAAACAATGACATGCATTTACGATACACAAATGTATGTCATTTTTATTAATATGAAAAAAAAATTCTTGACACGCATTGCATGTCATAAATGTATGTGAAGAATGCGTGTCATAAATAGATGACACAGAAATGCATGTCATCTTCATTTATAACAGGGGCTTCCTTGACAAGCTTTTGCGTGTCATCTATACCCTTTTATGACATGCATTGCGTGTGATTAAATGTATATTTTCTAGTAGTGACATAGCAGACAGTGTTGACTTCCTCTGCCTAGAAGGTGATGGGCAGCTTAGAGTCAGAATCACAAAATGAGTCAAGTATTTGGTTTTTGAATTTAGTTCCTTGATCACATCTTATGATCTTAACCTTGTGATCATATTTATTCTAAATTTTCAAAATAAAGAATTTCAAGATTTCAGGGATCTCATCCTTCTAAGAAAGAAGACCCAAGTATATCTTGTGAAATTATTTGTGATCGCAAGAAACTTTTCTAAAAGGGGAGGTTTCTTGCATATCCATCTTGTACATGTTTCATTTCCTTGGGACTCTAAACAAAATATGCTCTTGAGGAATGATCCCCCCGGGTTTGAGAACAATGCACTCTTGCTCAATAAATAGCATGTTATGTCTCTAGTCATAAAATTAAAACACGCTCAAAGATTGTACTCAAGCTCCTTGACAAAGTTTATCTTTTTTAATTTTGATCTTATCATATATGACCCTGCCCCTTCCAGTGATGTAACCTCCTGATTCACTTCCAAAATCAACTGGCCCTCCATCAAGTTTTTTAAAGTTTTGAAGCAAAGAGCCATTTCTAGTCATATGACAAGAACAACCACTATTAAAAATCCATACATTGCTTTTGGTCTTCAGCTATTCCTACACATGAAAAGAGATGATTAGTTACATTTGAAAAACCAAGCCATGCTGTTCTTGGGCTTATCAAGATAAACTTAAAATAGTTCAATAGTCATTGATCCTATATGCAAGCTTAGGGGATCATTGGTTGTTGTTGATGAAAAACGTTTAGTCACATGGCCTTGCTTCATCTTCCACACCATCTTTGGAATATTAGACTTGGCTTTCAAAACTTCAAAAGTTTTATAACTTCGGAAGTTTTGGAGACTGAACCTTCAGCTTTGCATCCACTGCAACATAAGTCAGTGCTTCGGAACCATTCCTTTCTTCTGAGATCAAACTTGCTTTTGAAGATAGTTTTTCACCTATCTTCTTCTGGATCACCTGCTTCCGAAGGAAAAAGTTTTTCCTTGCGAAACTATTTTCTTTTTCTTCTCAGAAGTATTTTTCTTGTTCATGTAGATGGTACTCTTAGGATTGTAAATGCAACCCTTAGCATAATAAGTTGTACCACCACACATGATACATTCCATAGGTTTTCTTCTGAGAGTCTTATCCTGAGAAGAAGGTTTGTCCTGATTCTTTTTCCATCTTCTTCTTCATCTTCTTGGATAATGCAGCATGCTTTTAAGGGTAAAGCTTGCCTTTGGAGTTGGTTGGTCCAGCCTGTGCAGTAGTGGTGCATATTGGTTCAACTTTCTTTTACTTACAAGGATAGCTTATACTTGAACTAGGACTCTTGGTACTAGAGTCCTTGGTTAAGTTTTTAGCCTTTCTCACCTCAAACCTAGCAGAGATGAAAACTTGTTTTTTCCTAGGATTGAAGGTGGGCTTCATCTCCTGCACTTTCTTTGATCTTATTTTTGCAGCCCTAATCAAGTTCTTTCTTGCAGACTTGGCCATCCCTGGTTTCTTCTTCTATTCAGGGATATAGTAACCCTTCTTAGAGTGAACCTCTTTACTTATTTCTAGTTCAACCTTCACTATATCCTCTTCCTCAGCTTCATCTTCCTCTAACATAGGATCAGAAGGAGACATCCCATCTTTACAAGTTCCACACCTTGGTTATCTAGCTGATAGTAATGTGTGTGGAGGAGTTATTTCATTTGAACCAAGTTCCTACCTGTTTTAATAATAAACTTTTACATGCTAGAATGAAGATATAATGTTTTTAAAGGTTTCCTCTTCAAGAACACATTTTCTGCCTTGCCTTTGCTGATCACAAGCTCAGCCTGGTATTTGGTCAACTTGGAAACATGATCTTTAATCTGAGTCATGTAGTTTGTATGCTCACCTGGTATTACAAAGCTTAGTCCTAAGACTGATACATGAGATACAGGAGTTATTTCATTTGAACCAAGTTTACCTTTTCAATGTTGAGCTTACCATTTGTGACCTTGCCCCTTCCTGAAATGTAACCACCTTCATTTCCTCCAAAAGCAACTGGTCCTCCATCAATTCTCTCAAAGTTATGGAGTATAGACCTATTGCATGTCATGTGCCTGGAACAGCCACTATCAATTATCCAAACATTCATGTTTGTCTTGAGCTGTTCCTGCACAAAGAAAATGATTAGTTACATTTGGAAACACAAGCCTTACTTGTCTTGGGCTCACAAAGTATAATAGAAGGTAATGCAACAGTAATAGATCCTATGGTTGTACTAGGGGGATCTTCAGCTGTTGTTGATGGAGAAACTTCAGTCATTTGGTCTTTCTTAGACTTCCACACCACCTTTGGAGTCTTGGACTTGACCTTCAAAACCTTGGAAGCTTTTGGGACTTCACAAGTTTTGATGACTGAACCTTCAAAAGATTCTACAGTCCTGCAGCAGACTTCAGTGCTTCGGAAGAACTCCTTTCTTCCGAGACCAATTTTCCTTCCGAAGGTAATTTTCCATTTACCTTCTTCTTTGATCTGGAGCTTCCGAAGGAAACAGACTTTCCTTCCGAAGCTTGAATCTTCTTGAAACTCTTTGAAGTCTTTGTATTGGTCATGTGGATAGTACTTTTAGGATTGTATGGGCAATCCTTAGCAATGTGAGAGGTACTTTTACACATGACACATAACATTTTCTTCTTCAAAAGAGTCTCCTTATGAGAGCAAGACTGTCTTTGGTCACATCCCTTCTCCATCTTCATCTTTGTAGATGCTGAGACAGTTCTTTTGGGCTGTGAACTGTTCTTAGAGTTTGATGGTCCAGGCTGTGCAGCAGTGGTACACAGCAGCTCAGTCTTCTTCTTTGTACTGAGATGATTTGAACAAGAACCAGAACTCTTAGCTAAGGAGTCTTGGTTGATGTCTTCAGTCTTTACTACTTTAAACCCTGCAGAGATAAAAACTTGTTTCTGCTTAGAATCAAAAGTAGCCTTTATCTCTTGAGCCTTCTTTGCTTTTCTTTTGCTCTTCCTGATCAAGTTCTTTCTCTTTGACTTGGTCATCACAGTAGATTTCTTCTCCTCAAAAGGATAGTGGCCCTTAGTAGAATCCTCCTCTTCACTCTTCTCAGAGGAATTCTTCACTATCTCTTCTTCATCCTTTTCACTTATAGGATCTATGAGAGGAAGCTCATCTTCACAAGTTTCACACCTAGGAGATCTTACAGACAAGATTGTGTGTGGAGGAGCTATCTCATTTGATCCCAGTCCATGTCTATTTTGATAGCACACTTTGTTGTGCAGGGATGAGGATATCATGTTCTTGAAGGTCTCTTCTTCAAGAACACTCTTTTCTGCCTTGGCTTTGCTGATCACAAGCTCAGCCTGGCACTCAGTCAACTTAGTTATGAGATCCTAAATTTGAGTCCTAAAATCTGTATGTTCATGTTTTAGTACTGAAATGGTTTTCTCTAAGTCCTCTATCTTTAACTTGTAATCATTTTCAGACTTTCTAAAATCAGATTTTAAAACATTTAAGGACTCAAGATCGGATCTCATTTCTAAGTTATAGGACCTGTATCTGTTTACTTTAGCAATGCATTCAGGAGTACAGAGATGTTCCAATACCTTGGCTTCATCATGGTCTGCCATTAGTGCTTGGTTTGGAGAAGCATCTTCCACCTGAAAGCTCCAGTCAAAGCCTCCTTCTTCAACAGCAACAGCAGCATGTTGCTTTGGCTTCTCATTTTGCGGGGCTTTGTCAGTGTAGTTTGGTCTGGTTTGTGTTTGGCCACCATTTCTTTTAGGTGCCTTACACTCTCTAGCAAAGTGGCCCATCAAGTTACAGTTGTAACACTTGACTTTGCTTTTATCCAACCCAAACTTTCCACTGGTTGCATTGCTTGGAAACCTCCTTCCAGTTTTCTTGTAAAACTTCTTGGCTCTATGAGTGAGAAGAGCCATCTGCTGAACTATTTCCATATATTCCAGGTCATTTGGATGGATACAATCCAGGTCTTCAAGAATGAAAAGAGAGTTGCCACAACTTTCATCAGAAGAAACAAAGGCTTGAGAAGAGCTTGTCTCTTGGAATGAGCTTCCTTTAGTGTAGTTCTCCCTGGGTGTCTCTGGGAAGGTGATGAAAGGACCCTTTGGTGAGTTGTCAGGGTAGCATATGAGATGATGTTGGGGTTCTATGCTATCCCTTTCAACCACATGCAGGGCTGAACCCATTTGATTGTTGGAGTTGCCAGATGAACCTTGCATGTTCATCTCCATCTGGTAGCCACTGAGAATCCCATATAACTCTGTCAGAGTAAGAGTTTTGAGATTTTCAGTCCTCTTGATCACCACACAGTAGTGTGTCCATTGCCTAGGAAGTGAGGACATGAACTTCCTTACAATGTCTCTGTTTTCAAGAGGAACTCCACCATCCACAAGGGTACCACTATCTCAACATACCTGAAGTATTGCTGAGTCATAGTTTCACCTGTTTTGAAGGTGAAGTTTTCAAACTGCTGCTTCAGGAGATCCTTCTTGTTCTCCTTGGCTTCAGAGGAGCCTTCATACATCAGTTTTAGTGCATCCTTCAGCTGTTTAGCTGTTTTGCACTTCTTGAAACCTCTGTACACAGAGTTTGGAAGGGTAGTTTGAAGAGCAGTCATGGCCTTTCTATCAATCTCTACTCTCTTCCTATCTTCATCAGAGTAGTTGGCCACATCTTTTGGGATCATACCATCACCAGTAGCAGAAGGAGTGCTGGGTATGAAAGGTCCATTTACAACAGATTCCCACATTCTTGAGTCTAGAGACCTGATGAAACCTTCCATTCTCATACACCAGGTGTCAAAGTCATCAAGAGTGATCAGTGGGGATTTGTTCATGGTTCCAGTCTCCATATCAGTCTTTGAGATGGATGCCATTTGAAGAGTTTAGTTTTTGTGTGTGTGAGGGATCTTAAGATGGTGAGATCTTATATCAAGAGCCTGAAATGCTCTGATACCAATTGCAGGACCGGTTAAGGGCTTAACAATTACAACACAACAACACAAAGAGGAGATTAACTAAACTTGATCAAACAGTGAACTGAATTAACCAATATATTGATGCAAATAACACAAGTAAAGGTAAAGAGACAGAACAAGAGATTTGGGTTTCAAGGAGGCAGTATATTGCTTTCTCAAGTTCTTTTACAAGTGTTACAAAGCATAAAGAAAGATACTAGAACTTGGAATACTTATACTACAACCTACAGCCGGCTATACTTTGAAAGCCAGCTGGATACAATTGACTAGACACAAACAAAATCAATTGTAGAATCAAAAGGCATATCTACCTTTTTGACCTTGTGACTATGACATGCCATAGCTCACATCCTTATCTATTACAAAAAGGATAAAGTACATAAAGTAGAAAGTTACAGACTTAAGACCTCAATGTACAGTTACCAAAAGCATGGACCTTTTCACCAACTCATGTAAGTTGGTGACTTTACAGAGATGCAGCGGAAAGGTGTCCAGCTTTATGGAACAGTACATCAGATAAAGCATGTTACTAAAAGTCTTCGAAAGAAATCTGTCTTCATAGGATGAAGCTTCGGAAGACTTTGTCTCTGAGGCTTCGGAAGACTTCATGTTTGGCTTCGGAAGATATTGGTCTTGGCTTTGGAAGATTTTACACTTAGAATATTTTCTAGTGTAAGGTGTAAAACTTCCGAAGCATTTCTTCTTCAGTACTTAGTGCATTTGTTGCAGAGAGACATTTGATGTTTTGGTTTGCATCAGACTCAAAGGAATCCTTACATGGGTTTTGACCACAAATGATACGGGTCAGAATGGGTTTCACCATCATCATACTTGAAAAAGCCAATCCAATAAAAACAAATTGTTGTTACTCTTATTTTGACTCGGTAGGCGGTTGCAGCTTGTTTTAGATCTCTTAATCCCCCTTGAAAACTCATATTTATCATCGCCAAACATCATCTCCTCCAAGATCATCATCAACATCTTAAGCATTTCACCCAATAACTATGATTATGATTAAAGTCCAAATTAATTTTGCTCTAAATTTTGATAGACTACTACATCGTTGCTATGATAATTATAATGAAATCATGTTGTGCAATTTTGTGAAGATAATATGCGGGGTTTTACGAAATTGGCTTACAACCTTCAAATACATCATCATTATCTTTCTCTTTTGCAGCATAATCATGTTAAGCCCCAAAATTGAATCAAATCCCATGCCCAGGATTCAAACCCCCATAAACCGAATCAATACTCGCGTTCGATTGTTGATTGATTTTCGAATTAACAGTTTGTATACAATCGGAATTGTGATAGTTACCGACATTTTTGTTTCTTCGTTGGGACTAGATGTATCACTATTTCTCCCCATCAGATCCATGGCTTCGAAGTAGAATCAGGTCCATAGAAGCTGGCCACCGGAGAACAACCGAACGAGAGAGCTTGCGGTGGCACTAAGCGGATGTATTTGGTGGTATTGCGTCGGGACATAACTAGGCACCGAATCCCAGTCGTCCATGAAAATGATGCGGTTCTCTTTATTAAAAGCCCATTATGACCCATGAAATAATAATGGCTACCCATCTCGACCCATTAATATTATTTGTACAATTTGATTCAGCCCATACAAACCCAACAAAAAAGTTACATATGACCTAAAATAACCCAACACCTCCTAATAAACACCCATAAAAGCCCAAAATAAAATTTTTGGGTTGACTTTGCCAGGTGTAAACAAGATGATATGTATAATATAATAATGATCATGAGATTATATAGGAAGGACATCGTAGAAGCATACAACCAATGTTAATTGTATATCGTAGGATTTGAAGCCTTCATATTTTAAATAGATATGATCCACTTTATGATCATGATGTGTCTTGGAGACTTATTTGTATTATATATTCTATAGAATATTAGGTTATAGCCCTAAAAGGAAAAGGTGCATTCACTTGGTTAGACTAGACCTAAAAGTTATGTTCAATAAGAGAGCCTAAATGTGTGGTTAACTCTAAAAGGATATTTTAGATATTTATGAATTGGCTACAACTATGTGATGCACAAGTAATAATGGCAGGAAATGTCTCATGTAACCATTGTTGCATCATACTTCATCGTTGATTTCTTCTTCCTCATCATTCACACCAACACCACCAAGTACACACACTGATTACAATATGGGAACACACATATGCATCATTAAATTCCATAGCCTTCTAATTGGATCCAATAGGATCCATAAGGCATGGCTGTGCCATGCCTAACATGGGTTCCTTTTCCCCGCCTATCGTTGTTGTTGCTCCTTTGTCAATAAACTCATTGTCATCATCACCCACTCATGCTTCAAAGAAAATTAAAAAACCCTACACCCTTAAGGAAATCATTAACAAAACAATGATCAGTGTGCTAGTGAATTCACAAATCACCAAGCTCCTCAACAAAACCCGATTTTCTCCTTTTTGCTTGAAGCCAGTCAATACCAAAACAAGGGCTGAACTATCATAAGTCTTAGGTAATAACCCAATACGATTTTATGGTTTAGTTAACAAGTTTAGCTTAATTGCACTAGCCGTTGCAATTTTTGACTTGTATTTCTAACTAGGTTAAAACATCATGTATTCCACATGATAAATAAATAAAAATAAAATACTTAATAATAAATATTTTAAAACTATAAAACACTATTTAAAGTTTTAAATAATTAGTAAATCAATAATATTGAAAAGAAAAGAAGCAGGTTAAAATTCTTGAGAAACTAGAATTATGACACGTGATGAAAAAATGAAAATAAGTGGGATAAAATAATCTAATAGAACTAGAATTGTAACAGATAACGATATGAGTTATTTATTTATTAGAGATATAAACTTCCAATTAAGTATAAATAAAATATTTATACCATATCTCAATATCCAATTATTATTATCAATTCTTAAATAATATATGTATCAAAGAATATTAATTATTCCTCAAATAATGGCACAATTTGGTTCATGTAAATGTATGCAGACTCTTTAAAGTAACACATTAATCATATGTTGTTGCTCGTTATCTGGCTCTTAATATTCATAACATTAGTGGTGACATTTTCATAGGCTTCGAAAATAGATTTGCTAGATAGTGAAACTTCTTGCGCACGTGATTGGTGTTATGGTGTGACTTTAGTTCTTTTGCCAAAGAAATAGCACCCGACAACCAAGAACATCCTATTGGTCTCTTGATGCTCAACGTCACCTCAAGATCAATACAAAATTTCTTCATCCAAGTTGTCTCATTTGTTACAACTAATACATCAATGTATTCAGACCCTATAATGAACTATGCATTTACACTTTACTTGAAACTCTTTCAAGTAATCAATCCTCCATAAAGTATGAAAAATATCCCGTATGTGATAAGAATCACCTCCATTATAATTTTTGAAAACAATCAAACGTGTTGATGATAAAGTAACCACAAAAATTATACATCATAACCTTTTATGAAATAAACCAATATATCTAGATATAAGATAAGAACATAGTGCATAACTTTATAGAATATTAGGCTATAGACCTAAAACTAAAAGTTTGGTTCCCTTGGTTGGACTAAACCTAGAACTTATGTCTAATAACACCGACTAAATGTGTGGTTAACCCCAAAATGATATTTTAGATATTTTATGTATTGCCTATAACTAACTATCTATCTATCTGTGACGCACAGGTAGTAATGGTAGGGTAGCGTCGCATGTAACCATAGCCACATCATTTCTTCACCCTTTCTTTCTTTCTTTCTCCTTCTTCATCGTTGATTTCAACATCGATTCCACAACAACACACACTGATTACACCATCGGAACACACACATGCACCACTGATCCAATGGGCATGGCTCTACCTAACATTGGCTCGTTATCCACCCCTACCGCCGCCGTTGCTCCGCCGTCGACGAACTCATCGTCCTCATCGGCCGATGATGTGTCGAAGAAGATCAGGAAACCCTACACCATTACGAAGTCGAGAGAGAGCTGGACTGAACCGGAGCACGATAAGTTCCTTGAAGCTCTTCAGCTGTTAGTTGTTTTCGTTAATCTTTGGTTAATCGAGTTTCTGATTTCAGTTTTGCCACGTCTCTAGGGTTTAATCGATTTTGCATAATTGGATTTCTATTTTTAGGTTTTTGTGTGATTTGCTGTCGTGAGACTGAGTTTTGCGCTACTTTATGTTGTTGATTTACTTTATTCTTCTGTATTATGAATTTGAATAGTGGATCCGTAGTGGAATCGAGAGTTTTTTTGCGCTAATTTTGCTTAGGGTTTTATGTTTAGGGAATGTAGTACGTTATTGGTGTTTCATAGATTGTTCCGTTTTTAATCTGTGGTGGCTTTGTGCTGAGATTCTGGTGGTCATCGGTTGAATGTGATTATGTGGTCGTGATGTTATGCAAATCTGATGGTGAAATAGCGTAATGGTTGCTGATTGGGTGAGTTCTTTAGATGTTAGGTTTATCAAGTCATACCTAAGTTAGAATCAGTGCTTTTCGGATACACACAGAAGCACAGAAGTTAGGCTGCAATTTGATGAATTATGTTGGTTGGTTGAGTTGAAGATATTATTAGTTTTTTGCCACATGCTGAACATTGTGGAGTCACCATTGCCAGTAAGTTATCTGCTAAGATTGTACCTTGTACGAAGCACATGTCGTATGTTTTATAAGTGAGAGAACCAGTGGACCAGATATTCAGATCTTTTGCAGGCTTGTCTCCGTCTATTTACTGGATGGGTAGTGCGCTGAATCTACAATACATGATTCTAAAAACTTGTTAAGTTGCTTTCATTTGTTTAGACAACTTTGTAAACCTAGACCAAGAGTGCAAAATTTGTGTTCTCTCGTTGATGCAGACCTGGTAAGTCACTAGGCAATAAACTAGTGCTGGCTATAAACTTAGGACATCTGACCAGCCGAATGTGCTATTATTGCTTTTACAGGGTTGAACAAGTTAGTGAAATGATTTGGGGGCAAAATGTTCTTATTTCATGTTGTGCACATCAGCACATGCATACTGGTGTGCTTAATAGATCTGTCCCCAAGGAGGTTTAGTCTTTGATAACCAAACCTGCTTGTTGTTATGTGTATATGACAATGGATGCTTATATAGGCAAAGGCATTTTTGAATGAAAAAAACCTTATTCATGAAAATTTGGATGCTGTGCATGGTTCTTAAATTGAAGGTGCTAGGTTTTTTGCCCTAATTGAATGCTAGTTTTGTTGTGATATATTTTTTGTTGGCAAGGCCTGCCATGGTGATCAGGATTGAGGTCTATCATAAGTCCTTCATTGCTTGTTCAAAATTGGCCTGAACTCCTAAAGTGCATTTATGGGTTCTGCTTCATAAGTCACTCATAAGGTGGAACACTTTCCTGATTGTTTTTTGTGCTCCTCTGATTTACAGCTTTGATCGTGATTGGAAGAAAATTGAAGCTTTCATAGGTTCAAAGACTGTCATACAGGTGATATCCTGTTCACATGCCTTTCTTCACTAACTGCCGATTGTTACAGCAACTTCTATCATGGAACTTATTTATAAGCATTATTTTCCCTTTTTAACTCTTGTATTCTCAAATTTTGTTGTATTAAAAGCATGTTCAGCTATGCCTACGTGATCTCTAAATGACTTTTGATATTTCTAGTTAAAATCTTGTTGCAGATTATAGTTAGAGATTGAAGAGTTGTTTTCTGTGTGTGTGTGTGTGTGTGTGTTCTTTTTTTTTTTTTTTTTTTTTTTGAAATAACATATGTTTTGGTATAGTAGTCAAAGTTAATCATTATGTAGTCATTTTCTTTACATATTCATATTGATCATTTATAAAAATATCATAATTATTATTCATTGAAGCCATCAAGTAGAATATCTATAACTTAAACTTTACATTGAGACACTATTTGTTTATAATCTCATTGTAATAACATTATCAATTATATGTGAAAATGCCCTTGAATTGATCATCGCCAATAGCTTTTAGGATTTCAACATGATTGATGAATATGAGGGTATCCTTTTGATTTGGGTATAAATTATAAGTTTTTGCTGATATTTTTCTCCTCTCATTATTTCATACCCAATTGGTTGAAGGTACTTTGATTGTTATTATTCTTTTGAGTGATTTAAACAGATTCGTAGTCATGCACAGAAGTACTTTCTGAAGGTTCAAAAAAGTGGTACTCATGAACATCTGCCTCCTCCTCGTCCAAAAAGGAAAGCTGCGCATCCATATCCACAAAAGGCTGCAAAGAGCGGTTGGTACATGAGAAAACTCACGTCTAGGCCCAGACTTTACGATATAATTCTGACGCATGGTTAATTAAATTTGCTGTCTGTAACAGCTCCAGTGCTTTCAAACGTTACCACATCAGTACAAACCAAGCCTGCTCTTACTGACCCTGAACTAATACGGGCCGATCCTTCTAAAATGGTGAAGAATTCTGTCGAAACTGGTGGTTTGTCTCGTGTAGCAAAAGGTAAAATAGACATAGTTCTGTGGCTCGTATTTTACTACTTACTATCCTCAATTTACATATGTTGTGGCATCTGAAGGTCAACCGGAGGATGTTAACTGTTGCAGCAGTGACGAGATGGCTCCGAAAACACGACCAGCAGTTGAAATACATGAACAGAGGAGTCATGGACTTCCATCAAGAGGTTTTTTAGCACTTTATATTGCAAATTTTAGATCATGTATTGGTGGAACCAAAAAAGTGAATATGCATTTCATTAATATTTCTCTGCAACTAGATATCGGTTCCCATGTGTTATGTTGTTGACTTGTGGTGATTATGTATATAATAAGCAGGCTTAACGTTATATAAGAGCACTTCAGATTATGTTTGTGTTACGTTTCTTGTTAAATGGATCTTACTTTGAAATTGTTTTATTTCTTTCTTCATTGGTTCAGTTCTGCCCGACTTTGCTCAAGTTTATGGCTTCATTGGAAGTGTGTTTGATCCAAATACTATCGGTCACATGCAGAGACTCAAAAAGATGGACCCCATTGATGTTGAAACAGTATGATTTGTTCATCACTTTTTTTTCTAAATTTTGGAACCCAAATCTTTCCATTTAAATAGCATGTTTCTTTTGATAGATACAATTAGGGTTTGTGATGTGATTTGTATTCACATGATTTGAGTTATAAACAGTTCTAATTTTGCTTTCCATCTTTCAGGTGTTGTTGCTAATGAGAAACCTCTCT
Source organism: Flaveria ramosissima (assembly GCA_025215565.1). Taxonomy (NCBI): domain Eukaryota; kingdom Viridiplantae; phylum Streptophyta; class Magnoliopsida; order Asterales; family Asteraceae; genus Flaveria; species Flaveria ramosissima. Next base: position 9,414,874 of record CM046035.1, read on the forward strand.
ATCAACTTGACCAGTCCTGATTTTGAGGACCATGTAAGTGTTCTTCAACTGATTTTCTATTTCATAAGCACACATATATGGCCATTTCAACTTTCGACTTTCAAGACAATCAGCATGACATCTTTTGCAACTTTTTTTGGGGAACAGTCTTATACACCCGGACTCTGGTTACTTGAGGTGGCAGCGACCCATTCATAGATGAATGTGTCGATTTGGGTATGTCTTATCTTCAATGGAAGTAGAAAGTTTAGCTAAAAAGAAACGTACCAAATGCGTCACGCACGTCGAAAGTCGTCCAAATTGTATTTCTAATGCATAAAGCCTCCTAAATCATTTCCTCATTACATTTGATTATTATTAATAATTTAAATACTGTAATCATATTTGACAATGGTACATTGGTAGCCGATCCGGCCTTTTTATTTATGAAGGTGTCAATCCGTGTTATAATATATATTTTAACAGGTCAAATGCGTAAAATAATAGAAGTTAGCTAAAGGAAAACATGTCAAATAGGTCGTGCCATACTAGACTTTGAAGGAGTAAAGCCACCTAAATCATTTATCCAATTAAAAAAATGGAATCAGGTCAAACATGTTATTTTAAAGTTACAAAGCTTTGGTTTGTATTGAACTAATTTAACTATCATAAGCATACGTGACACCGACTATAGTATTATAAAGTTCTAAGCTTTTGCCCAAAAAGTAAGCCTGGTCCCTCTCATCTACTTATGAATGAGTTGATTCAGGTTATGATTTATCTCTATCGGGTCAAACGGTTATGAGGAAAAAAGAAGTTAAGCTAATAAGAAACGTTTCAAGCAGGTGACAATATAAATCAAAATTCAATCAAATTTTATTTGTAATGCAGAGAAAATTGCTGTCAACATATGAAGTTGATCTGGAGAAAGAAAATTCAGATACCGCAGTGGATGCCTTTCTTGACTGTCAACCTGAACAAGTTGGTCATTTTGGGTAAGGAATATATAACACGATCACACTCTGCATGTTGGTTATTGAGTATTCACAAAAAGTAATACTCGTTTGAAACGAATACATTGTAATATTTTACAGGACCTGAATAAAGCGCGAGAGACCCTGCGACTACGCAGTTTAACATATGATATGTTGTATCACAAGCAAGCATCTCTGCTTCTGCCTGTGGTTTGTTGTGCAGCTTGCCTGTTTGAGCTCCAACTATGTGTAAATATGCAATGGTTTTTGGGGTGATGGTGCTGAAGAAATTATGTTGCGGGAATGTAAAAAATGTAAAGCTTGATTTATGTATTTTCAAGTTTTGACATTTTTTTATTCATAATATTAGTGTCTGAAACTTTGTGTGTTGCTTTCATATTATATTTTCGTCTAGATAAGGGAATGGTTGCTACGTTTATAGTTTCTGGTGCTGGTTTGTGTATTTTTATGGTATATTGGCAGCAGGATTTATGAATAAATAAAAGATGGATTAAGTATTGTACTTCCAAATGAACTTTTACGTGGGAAATATGACATTATTTTGTTTATTATTTTAGTTTACACAAGTGGAAGAGTAATATTTACTGCATATATAACATTGTCGTAACTATTGTATAGTACAACCAGTCCTGCTAAAAGTAAAGTTTTGACACTTAGAGGATGATATATTAATATGCACGACCTGTTAGATCTTGTTAAGAAGGTCCATAAATTGAGGGGCTAGAAACCTAAAAGCAAAAGGAATAAACATGTATTGATTCTCTAAGCAAGTCTTCTCGTGTTTAGCAACTTTGTCTGATTCGCCTTCAACGCAGCCTAGCCTGCAACAAAATCATTGTCCCTAAGTGCAACAAGTGCGGACACTCCTATAGAGTCCACACAAGTATGTTTTCCTCCTTTCCACCCAAACACAAGAACATCAGCTAGCCGTAGAGTAGACCTCCCTTGAAGTGGATCCGTAACAAAATTTATGGTGGCCTTATTTTTGATAGAAATTTCTGCCCATTTAAAAACGTCACATAGAACATCCCTAATCAAATCATGCTTATATCCCAGGTAACTCCTTGTAATGGAGCGCATGCTTGCCAAAAGAATCTAACCAAGCCTTGCGGCAAACTGGACATGGCTCATCAGCTAGAAACAAATAGATCATTAGCTTATACTTAAGGATAGCCTAGTATTCTAAAGTCGACATATGTTGGTCTAGTCCATCAATAGGGATAACCGGTAAGAAATCCTAAGCCCAAGGAGCCGTATCTAGTCAAATAGTTTAAATTTACGTCATGTAGATTTAAAATTTGTTAAAACTTTTACAACAATGTAATAATATTATTGATGGTTCTTTCGTAACTTCAGTGAAACATTAACATTTTAAAATTAATTAATTGATATATCTGAGGTGATTCAAAAAATATAGAGATTAGAGGAGGATTCGTGTCTTGTTGAAGACAATGGTTCTAAAGGTCGGTTCGGCCTTAGATATAACTAACAAACAGGAAAGGATCAAAATAGGCAAATGACCGATTAGAACCATGCCAGCAATAGACTAGCCACCGTCGCCCATCGCAGTCCCCCCTCTCTCAAAATAACGACACTGTCTATCTCTCCCATTACCCTTTTTGAAGATATAAACCGCATTTAAGAGTAGTACATCTACACAAATTATCTGTAGTATAATATAAATATAATTTGAATTTATTTTTTATAACATTGCCTTTCATAAAATTCTATAACGGTTTTACAACAATGTCATGATATATTCTAGTGACCTTAGGTAACTTCAGTGAAATATTGAAAATTTACAAGAAATTTGAATTTATAAATGAAAGGACAAAACTTCACAAGAACATTTTATTAAATGGGTTGTGAGTTTACTCGTTGTCACATCTACATTAAAGTTTAAAAAAATATTTTTATGTTAAACTTCAAAATGATTAGATAAATTGTATCAAGATTTAAAGATAAAAGAGATACGAGCTACTTTATATGTAATTATTTTAATACTCCTTTGAATCATGATGTAAACGAACACGAACGAACACGAACGGAGCCTTGTTGTTGTTCGTTCATTAAGAAAATAACTTGTTCATGAACTGTTTACGAACGCTTAGTGAACTAGATTTCTTGTTTGTGTCCACTCATTAGAATATGTTAATAAACTATTCACGAACATACACGAACACAAACAAAGGCAAACGAACATATACAAATATTCTTGAACATTGACGAACACAAATGAAATTTTCTAAAATAAACAAATACAAACTATCAAATATTGATTTTATAATAATAATCACAAATAATATGTATATCCACCAAATGAAAATAGGTACTTACATAATTATCACAAACATAACTCTTAAATGAACACAAACAGACACAAACGAACATTAACGATCATAATATCGAACATTCATAAACATAAATGAATAAACACAACATCTGTTCATATTCCTTCATTTAACTAAACGAATGGAATTTTTTTGTTCGTGTTCGTTTATTTTTTAAATGAATGAACATAAGCGAACTTACAACTGAACGGTTCACGAACTGTTCGCTAAATGTTTGGTTCATTTATAGCCCTACCTTTGAATGTTTTTATTAACTGTAATTTAAAGTCTTAGTATTTAAATAAAATAATATACATCTAGGTTGAACGGATCGTGTCCGTCTCAACATGCGAAAACTTGTGTTGTGCCATATAGACATCCTCGTCAAGATCCCTATGCGGAAAGGTTGTTTTAACATCTAGTTGCTCTAGATGTTGCTTTTTTGCATCATCAATACTCGGAACCAATCAGATAGTAGTCATGTTCACAACAGGGGGGAAGATCTCATTGAATTCGATCCCTTAAATCTGTTGAAACCCCCTGACCACCAGACGAGCTTTGTAACGTTTAAAGTCTTCGTGCTATCCCTGATTCTAAAACCCATTTATTCTGCAAATTCTTCTTGTCTAAAGCAAGCTTTGTCAAAATCCACCTACAGTTCTTTTCACGTGATCCCATTTCTTCCTTCATGGCATGCTCTCATTGGAATGAATCTTTTAACCCCATAGCTTCAAAAGAGCATTGCAGTTTGTTGTTTTTTTGTCAGCAGCAAGTGACAGACTGATGGTGATGATCTGTCTGGTGGTTTAGTAGCTCTATTGGATCTTTTGATCTAATTGTTAGGAGGTGAAACTAGAGCTTCTACAAGGTTATGAGCAGGGGGAAGTGGTTTCTTCCTCCTCGTTATCGATCTAATCATCCTCTGAACGGGCATAGTTATTTAAATCATCAAGGACTTTAACCTTTACACTGTCACTATCAAGGATATATGTAAGATCTCCAGTTCAACAACTTTCTTTGTTTCTTTATTTTCATACACATTATGCTCCTTTTGAACTTTTGAATTAGTTGTATTCCTATCTTTATACAGTTATTATACCTTGTTGAAAGTGACGGGGATTCCTCGGATTACCTTGATGTTTTCAAAATCTTACCGCTTGTATCGCATGTTGTTAGACCATAAGCAATGAACGTGCATTTCTTGGCCTTTGAGTAAAGTTTGTCCCTGTCACTATATTTCAACAACTTGTAAGCACTGCTACCCAAAAACTTCAAGATGCTTGAGACTTGCCTCTTTTTCCTGCCATTTTTCTTTAGGTATCTTGAAACACATTAGTATTAAATGTCAATGGTGTTGGGTTTATGGAGTCTTGATTTGGGCTCGGGTTAAAAGACAACTTAATGGCGGATTAATTAAATTAAAGAACTGACCTGTTTTATTTAATTTTAGCCCATTAAGGTTTTCTTGAGGATTAAGTTGTAAACTCTAATTTTCCCTATTTATATTGTGTATTGTACTTGTAATTCCTCACGAGTGAGACAGAAAGCAATAAAAATATTAGGCTAGTTGCAGCCCGTGGACGTAGGTCACATCGACCGAACCACGTTAAATCTCGCGTGTTCATCTTTGTTATTATTTTCTCTCGCGGTTTAGTTGTGTTTGTGTGTTGATCTACGCTCGGATCCTTAACAAGTGGTATCAGAGCTACGGCTCGTTACACACGGGAGAAATACAACGCGAGAGAAAGAGGTTGTTGATCTAGGGTTTCGGTGTCGGCAGCTAATCGTCATAATCTAACAACCAAGAAAATAAAGAGACAAGAAGCTGTCTTGTTCGTGCATTCAAAGAAAAAGAAATCTTTATTTTGTTTCAGATTTGTCATCGAAGAAAATAAAGGAAGCAGGTGAAGATTTTTTTTTGGGGTGTGAGTGCTTGATTTGTTTTGGCCATCGAATAAAAAAAACAAAGCAGAAGCTTGCTTGCTAGCTTGTCATCACATCATTATTGATCAAAGAAAAGGAGGGTGCAACCTATTTTGTTTTTGTGATTCTCAACAGTTGGTCTATCGCACACCAAGAAAGAAAAAAAAGTAACTTTTGTGACACAAAAAAAGTTACTTTTTTTTCTTTCTTGGTGTGCGATAGACCAACTGTTGAGAATCACAAAAGACAAAATAGGTTGCACCCTCCTTTTCTTTGATCAATAATGATGTGATGACAAGCTAGCAAGCAATTTATATTGTTTTGGTTTTATTTTGTTGTGTTTCCACCAGAAAAAGATCTGAAGCAAAGGAAAATATTCATGATTAGAAGCATTAATTGCAAGGGTGACTTTCGGGCAGTTTAGCCAGATCTTTTTTTGTGAATATCATGGGGTTATTATTGTTTATCCAAGTATTTTTTTAAATAGTTACCAAGATCCAAAGTCGTGAAATCTCAGGTGCATTGTTAAACTGTCTATTTACTATTTTTCTTGAGATTGAGAAAAAAAGGGTAGTGTTCAATAGAACAACACTCAAGTTCAGGCAGCCGACCACAGTTGTGTTTGACACTACTTTCAATCTTGACTTGATCGGTAAACAAATTGTAGTTTGATGGCAGAGAGCGGAAAACTTCAGATTGAAAAGTTTAATGGAAACGACTTTGGTTGGTGGAAAATGCAAATGGCGGATTTGCTTGTTCAGAAAGACTTGGATGTTGTTTTGGGTGATAACCATAAAAAATGGAACAACTGAGTGAGAAACTTTAGATAAAAAGACCAAGGCGATTATTAGGTTGTCGCTGACAAAGAATGTTGCGTTCAACATTCTGAAGGAAACTACGTCGAAAGGTATCGTGGATGCGTTATCTAATATGTACGAAAAGCCTACGACAGCAAATAAAGTTTTCTTGATTCGAGAGCTAGTTAATACAAAGATGAAAGAGGGAAGTTCAGTTTTAATACACATCAACAACATGAACTCTATTTTGTCAAGACTTGGATCAGTTGGCATCAAATTCGAGGATGAGGTTCAGGCTCTACTACTGTTATCATCATTGCCTGATAGCTGGGCTGGTACTGTTACAACAATTACTAGTTCCACCAGCGCGTTCACTTTAAAAGGGATTCGGGATATCATTATGGGCGAAGACGTCAGACGAAGAAATTCAGGTGAATCATCAAGTGAATTACCGAATGTTGTCAGAGGAAGAAAGAATAACAGATTATGACTACTAATCAACCAAAAATCATGTATATTTATGACCTGATCACTCAACTATTTTGATTGTGTGTTTGATTAGACCATTCTAAATCTTGATCTAGAAAAATAACTGTAAGAGTTAACTTAAAGGCTGATGCAACTAAAGAGCTCTCAACATGCATATTGAAGTACAACGGAAGTTACTTTGGAATATTTGACAAAAGCACTAAGAAATTCTCTAAGTGTCAAATATTCCAAAGCTAAAGATGAAGTCTTTAGAAGCTTCAAGACAAAGTCTTCTGAAGCCAAGAGACTAATTTCTTCCGAATACAGAGAAGACATGATTTCTCTGACATGCTTTTGACAAAAGCTGAACAACTTTCCGCTGCCATCTCTGAAGAATCACCAACTTATACAAGTTGGTGATATCTCCATACTTTTGTCGATTGTAGATTAAGGTCTTAGAGTCTGTAACTTTCTTCTTTGTACTTTTATCATTTTCGTAATAAATAAGAATGTGTACTATGACATGTCATCGTCACTAGTCAAATTGAGCTTAATATGTTTAAAAAAGGAAATACGAAATAAAATAATTTACAATCTTATGCATATGCACATAAACTCAACATAGTTGAAGTTTCAATGAATACCTTCTCAAATTCTGCCAACAGATGCTTCATTGAAGTGAATTTCATTGTTTGGGGTCTCTATGAAAAACTTAAATTTATCAAATAATTTACCAAGATGCCAAAATCCTAATTAGGAACATGCCTTCAACCTAAAGCTGCAACAACAAAACCAAAACTTAACTCAATAAACATGTATGGACAAAAATCACCACCCTTAAGTACGAACCTGTCAGCGATGATCGATGGTGGCATGTGCTCGTCTTCTTAGCAGCAGACAACCACCACCACTCTCATTTAACCAACCACCACGACAACCACAACACTACCACCACCACACCACCGCCACCCGGGTTCCGAAAAGAGGAATACCAAGCGGCCATCATTCAATTGGGTCAAACAAACCCGACATAACCAGCACCCCAACTACGAATCTGACAGTGGTACTTCATAATTACGGTGATTAAATCGTTGAGAAGGGGAACGAGAGATTGAATCGAAACCGATCACAAAGTGATAAAGGAGATGCAGACAAACTTGTACATAAAGCATCATAAACAGTACACTACTGTTCATTTAGTTTGTCCTTTAATATATAGGGTAGTGAGAGATAAAGAAATAAAAACCACCTACAGGACATCAATTACAAAAAGTTTCAGTTGATGTAACTAATTGTATAATAAGTTATTAAGTATAACTCATATTCATAAACATGCATAAGACAGGTCGAACCAAACATGACATGATATCAATTGTGTTTGACACAACACGACATGACACAACACAACAAATAAGTAAAAGGGTTGGATTAGGGTTGAAGATTTCAACCTAGAACCTAAATCCTATATGATTTACACTCCTAAACTTAGATAATATAGGATGTTATCCAACTATTTATTTTTTCTTCTAATTTCTTTGAAATATAAAAACTAACTAATAGATGACATGAGTATAAACTAGAGATTGATGTTGCACACTGCTGTGGCCAAGCTTTTATTGGTGACAATTGTGTTATAAGTCGAAACTTGAGAGTAATTCTCAAAAGGTGCAAGTAGTCGGGTATCGGTAAACAAATGTTGTTTTTCTTTCACTCGTCGCATGATGTAGTGTTGCAAAAGTCAACATGCAAAACAAGTTCTATTGTTACTGCTATATCTATTATATTGGTTGTTTATTGGCACATCTTCAATTAATATATAAGTTTCTCATAATAATCTTTCTTTATATGATAAGTATGGAATAGTAAATTCATTTTATATTATTAAAGTCTTAGATGTTTCATTCTCATAAATAAAATTTTGTTAAGATTGTTTTATTTATGTTATTAAAGTCTTAGATGGGACGCGTGTTGCTGCATTTATCTTGTTTGTGTAGTTACTTGTGTGGTGACATGGGACGAAAAAAGGTTACGCCTTTCGTGCGGGTCGGAAATCCTAATAAACCTAAAAAGGAATAATGTGTATGTACAACCTAATACAAACATGACCGTAACTTTGTATTGTATATGCTAATATATTAGTTTAGGCTCAAAATTACTTAGTCGTTGTGGCTGCGAATAACAGTGGTTGCCACGCCAAACGACAAGCATGTAATACTTTTTTGCGTCATCATAGCCTATAATCAAAAAATGCAACCCAAACACCTACTAAAAGGAAAACGAGTGTAGGCAGCTAATAAACCCATAAAACTTTGATGCCAAAAATCAAATATACAACTGCCATAAAAAGCAACAAAAAGTACACTATAGAACCTGTCAGATGATGTTAATCTCATCATCATTAAGTAATCTAGCATCATCATTAACATTAATAAGATCACTCAGATGAGGTAAATCTTATTATCATCGAGCAAAGTAATAGCCTAACATCATCATCAACAATATTCAGTGACCTATTTCTCTCAAATGAGCCCGGCTTTATTATCATAAAGCCAAGCAACAACCCCAAAACGCAAGGTTCTAGCAACAACCATCATATGAAAACCGTAAGGGATCAATAAAAAGTCTTTTAATGCAGTAAAGAGCACCACTCATATAGGTATAACTAACCATCATCTCCTTACCTCTAAAGTTGTGAAAGCTCTAAAATATGAAATAGGGAAAGACAAACAAATGAATCCAAACTCAAACGAACCTAACAACAGTAAAAGATGCCATTGAAGAGCAAGAGAGAAACGGCATGGACGTCGATGATGGGCGGAACTAACCTGCGATCAAGATCCCCCTCTCTCTTACATGTTGTGCTTTCTAAGTTTCCCTCTGTATAAAGAGAAAAAGAGAGAAAGAGAGAGAGGGCGAGGTTATATGATAGAAACAAAGCACTTGCGGGGTGTGGAGACGTTCGACAATGACATGCCAAGTTGGCCTCGCTGGAAACGACAAGCCAAGCAACCATCATTTCCATCGCAAGTGCTTGTATCTCTAAACCTCTCTCTCAAGCAAGAACAGAAACAACAAGCATCGACAGAGTAGAAGCGTATAAGTGAAAGATAGGAGGAAGCAGCGTACCAATCCTCATTCACTGGAACCGGGATGCCAAGTGGCCGTCGTCCCAATCTTTATTTTTTTCCTCAAACCCTTTCTCTAACATGAATGGGAAATACCCCTTAAAATGAAAAATGGTGGGCCTTCAATAAAAACCAGCAAAACTCTAGTAGCGGAAACAAAATAACAATTGTCGTCACCGACGTCTTAGATTAATATATATCATAATACACTTATATAATATAAAATATTTTAAAAACACAAAACTTACATTTAAATATTCTTTTAACAAAAGCTAAAAATATTGTTGAAAATGCATCATCCGCTAGGTTTGTTTGGCTAAGTTCTATCATAAAAAATAATTTCAATGGTAAAAAAGTAATAATAAATTAAGTAGTTTTTAAGGTAGTTCAAGATCTTTACTCCGGAAATATTTTAAACATATGTTTTCGGAAATAATTTTTTAGGTGTTTTAACACTAATGTGTCTTACCACTAGCGTCTCATGACTAAAGAAAAAATTGCATGTATCTTTCTAAACATGCAACATCACAAAATTTCTTAAAACATAAGTTTCATTATATATAATTATCTTTAAGTATAGTTTGAACGTATGTAATTTTACAAGCTTAGAGTTGGTTAGACCAAGGGGTAGTACTCTAGGACTTAGCTCCATCTAGACATCACGTCACTTACTTTTCCCTCTTTCACTCCACCTTACCCTAAGGGTGAAAAGTGCATCTTTTTAAAGCTTTTGAACCCACCACCATGCCTAATCAATGCATGACACAGCAAATGCATCTTTTTGAATTCATTTGAAACCAATTTGAAAGAGGTGCATCTTTTTTAACCCTTTAAACCCATGTTGGGATGTTGCAAGATGAAGCTACCAATGTTTAAGTGTTGAATAGTTCCTGCCAAAACCAGTCTGGGTGCCAAAGAGAAATTTGTCTGCTGAAGACTTTACTTGCGAGCCATCTGCTAATCCACTATGATTCAGCACATATTCTGCATATGCCAACAACAGTTGCATATGCTAAATCACTTCTTTTGTAGACAAGATTTAAGTATTAAAGAGTTATGGTGTTACTATGACACCGTAACTGCTGAAGATCTGTTATACTGTTTTCCAATCTTTATTATATAGTTTTTTTGTAAAACTCGCTTACGCCCCCATCAACCTAAGGTGCCCGGGGCTTGAACTCAGTTGGGCCTCACCCGCCTAAGGTAATGATTTAACCCCTCTTAACTCCCCTCATAATGTCTCACACTCATCAAGCTCTCAACGCATCAACAATCAACATATGTTAACGCCCCATAATGGATAGTTTTTCACTCCACGTTAGCCTTTTTTTTTAACGGCTTGTTAGTTGTTAGTATTACCAAGTTAGTAATAATCACCCATGCCAAGGTTTAAACCTTAGACCTCCAAAAGAGACAAAACCTCTCACCTCCCCCTTGACCACTAGACCAAAAGATCATTGGCACTCCACGTCAGCCTTAACACTCTCAACTTCAAGATATATGATCAGCCTCATATGCAATTCTCCCCAAATTAAGAAGTTAAGAATATTAAAGAAGTTCTACTTTTAAACGGGCTTTGACATCGGCCCGGCCCACTAAAACAAATAGTCCGTATTTACGTAAACACCACCACTCCTAGGGTTTCATCTTCTTCTTCTGCTGCAATAAGTGCACACACAACAAACCCTAATCTTGCCGCTCACCCATCTCCAAGCAGCAGTCATGGTAAGTCACCTTCAACCTTAATCAACTCTTAATTCCCACTAAAATCACACTAATCAGCATCCCAATTTGTCAATTTCAGATCATCCCTGAGAAGAATCGCAAGGCCATCTCCAAATACCTCTTTCAAGGTCCCAATTTCATCTCCATTCATGTAATTAACATATGTTTATGTTGATTGATTGTTAATGGCGTGTGTGTTTGTATACAGAGGGTGTTTGCTTTGCTAAGAAGGATTACAATCTCGCGAAGCATCCTGAGATCGATGTACCGAATCTGCAGGTGATTAAGCTCATGCAGAGCTTCAAATCGAAGGAGTATGTGAAGGAGACTTTCGCTTGGATGCATTACTACTGGTATCTTACCAACGATGGCATCGAGTTCCTCAGAACTTACTTGAATCTTCCATCTGACATTGTTCCTGCTACTCTGAAGAAATCAGCTAAGCCTCTTGGTCGTCCCACCGGAGGACCTCCCGGTGACCGCCCTCGGTAATAATAATAATCATATTGATAATAATCGAACTTGTTGATTTGGGGATTCTATTGTAGTTCAGTTTTTGTATGATTTTGTGATGTTAAATTGGTGTTATTGTTTTGATTGAATTTGCAGTGGTCCTCCAAGATTTGAAGGTGATAGACCGAGGTTTGGTGACCGTGATGGTTATCGCGGTGGTCCGAGAGGGCCTCCCGGTGAGTTTGGTGGTGATAAGGGCGGAGCTCCGGCTGATTACCAACCTGCTTTCAACAGGGTAATAATTTGTTTCACTTAGCTTGTTATATGTTCTTGCTGGTTAGTTATATTGTTTGGTAGTTTTTTATATTGTGTTGGTTGAATTTGAGTCTGTCTTTTTAACTAAAGTTTAAAGATTGATGAATTTGATCAAGGCTTTTGCTTGAATCTATGTTTCATACCCTTTAATCTTGTTTAATTGTTTTTGCTAAAATCTTGGATAAAGATGCAGATTACCTGTTGAATCTTGTTTATCACAAATGATTTTTGGCATTACTGTCTGATTCTGTATCTGCATGATCTTATGCTATTGGCAGTATGGCACAACTATCTGTGTTACCTAATTTGCATTTTTCTAGTGAGACTGTTTTTATGCACGAGCAGTCATTAATGCCCTCGTTAGGTGGTTTTTTCTTATGATGGTTTTGTGCAACACTGCGTTTTTTGTTTGAACTGTTAGCGAAAGTGGGTTCTGCAGGCCACATGGTTTTTTGACTTATCACTTCAAAATTGTTGTTTTTGTAGGGTGGTGCTGGTGGAAGGCCCAGCTTTGGCCGTGGAGGTGGCGGCTTTGGAGGCGGTGCACCGCCAAGCTCAAGCTTTTCTTAGACATTACAGTCTAGTAGTTTTTGCTGGTTGAATTTGAAAATGTCAGGATTCTCTTTTATGCTACTGTTATAGTACCTGAGTTGTGTTATCTAGTAATTTTGTTAAATCATGGATTTTGTTTGTTGATCACATATTGTTCTTCTTAATCACTTTGTTCTAGCTTGTCTTTAATCATGGATTTTGCTTTCTTTGGTGACCAGATTGTTTCTTAACTTTTTTTTTTATTTTTTATATGTAATGATTGAGAACCTTATCGTAAAACTCAATGGACCTGTCAATACCCTACTAACAATGTGATCATATAAATCATAACTTGTGCTAGGCGGGTGGTTCTTAAAATGTTATGTTGGATAATCAGTTAAGCAAACATTTACTAGTTGCTAACTTTAAGGTTAATTGTTTGGAACTTTGGATGAATGAAGCGCTTTCAAAATGAACCCAAACTCTTCTTTGAACTTTAGATATATGAGAGATCAATAATTCCAATGTCCGGGATTCTCACAACCATTAACCCGCATCACTATGAACTTAGAACCCATTTACCCAACGTTAGGTCATCTTCACCACCTAAGCATCCATTGTAAATGAATCTCGTAATAATAGTCTAAATGAATCTCCATCCCCTCAATTGAAGGTAGCTTCAAAACAATAAGACAAATTTGTTATGTTTGTACATACTACTCTAAAATAGATCCGTCAAAGATTGACATGCTACATAGGGGGAGACGATTATGGTGTCACGAGAGCACGTGATAACTTCAGGTCACATAGGCAATGCATTCAATGACATCATGCTTCAAGTGAGACCATAGCAGAAAATCGGTTGGTGTTATGACCAATTATAGACACAAGCTGATATATTGTATTCATCACTATAATAGAATTTTTATTCATAAACATCTAGCGGGTTTAGTTAAAGATAGTTGAATTTAAAGAAGCAATGTAAAAGTCACCATCAAAAGAGTAACGCAAAAATACCTTCATCAATATTAACAGAGAGAAATATTATATCTTTTTCCCATAATGTTAGAAAGAAAGGTAAAAACAAACAATGACCAAGAGACGTTGTATATTATAGAAAAATGTAATGCTAAAATAGTTAGATGTTTTGTGTTTGTATTAAAGTAAAAAAAAACATTTACACTCTGTTAATTTATCTAATACCTAATTATGTAATAAACTTCACTCTATCTACTAGAGATGTACAACTAGTCATCCTCCTAAACCGATTTCAAGTTACAAATCATTTTATAAAGAGCGAAGTAGTCAGTTCGATTCACTCTAATAACTTTATTTGTTCACCGGTTTCGTTTGAGTTGTACTTATTTCAAACATTTTAAACAAAACAAACTACAAACCAGTGGTTCAGATTCAACCCTAACCGGCTCGTGTTAAACCGGCATTTAACACCGGTTCGGTTCTCCACAGCCACTGATCCTACAAAAACAAGTAAAACATGAAAGAAACATCGATGGTTACCAATAACAGTCGTTGGGGAGTTTTAGCACTGTTCACCAACCCCCAAATCAGATCATCTCCTTCGTCTCTCCCCACACATACACATCACAAGTCAAATGCTCGACTCCACATCTTCAACGATCTCATGGCCAGTGTATCCATGAGAAAGAAAGCCGGTGGTAAGCGATCAAATCCCCTCAAACCCCAACAACAACAATCTGCAATGCATTCTTCTGCTAATTCTCCGTTTCGAACCAGAAAGATCGTTGTTCTTCTTTCAGTTATGTCTGCGGTAGCCGTGATTGTCCTTTCGTGGAACACCTGGAGTTCGTTCCGATCTGAAGGTGTTGTGTCTGATCAAATTTACTCGATTGAAGTCGTCAATAAGTTTCCTCACGATCCTGCTGCTTTCACGCAGGTTAGTTCTTCGTTTAGGTCTTTTTGGTGTGTTTTGTAATGGCTCTGGATGTTGATTGAGTAGTTTAATCGCAAAATTGGTTGTAGATTTATCTTGATTACAAAATACTATAACATTCATATGAAGTCTGGATGATTTCACAAAATACTATTAAGTTTCATGTAAAGTCTGGATGATTGTGCATTTGCGCATTTGGAAAGTATTAGGTTTGGGATCAAAAATCGAAGAATGATGTAACAAGTGTTTGATGTAATGTCTGGATGATTTAGGGGCTTTTGTATGGAGGGAATGATACACTGTTCGAGTCGACTGGCCTGAATGGACGTGTGAGTTTGGATTCTTATCATATTAGCAGATATCACATACTTGTCATCTGATGGTTAATTCAAGATGATGAGCATTACAATATGTCAATATTATTATTAACATATGTTTTTTGATTCCAGTCATCAGTTAGGGAAGTGGATCTTCAGACAGGAAAGGTACATTGCATTTCATTTGATAAATGTTTTTGAAAATTCGAGTTATATTATTTATATTGTTGAAATGAAGATTGGATCGCCAAATCTTCAGAGAAATTGAATTGCAAGTTTACTAATGTAGTATTTAAAACTTGAAGTTGATTCTCTTCTTTGTGTTCCCAGGTCAAGACCCTGCAAAACATGGATTATTCTTATTTTGGAGAGGGTTTAACTCTTTTGGGAAAAAGGTAACTGTTATATGTTTGTGTTTGTGTGGATTTGAGCATGTCTGATAAAGCGGGATCTTTAGTTGTAATTTTCTATCATACTATATTTTATATCATTAACTTCTGAAGTCGCAATTTTGTATTTAGTTGTACTTCAAGGTTGATGTCTAATGCTTCTTAAAATTCTCTTCACACTAGACCCCATCCGGTATTATGATAATAGTTGATCTTGATGAACTTTAGTAAAGTAGTCTTTAATTAAGTTAGATAATTATCTATTTGCTTTAATACTTGTTTCTTGTTTCTAGTTGGTCTGTAATAACATTTCCAGTTGTTTAAGCTTTTGTCCTCCTATATGTACTTCTGTAATTGTAAGAACCTAGTTTTCAGTCACCTTGATTAAACAAATATTTGTTTAATTTGTGTCCCATATTCACTTGTGCTTGCAACATATCTCTCTGCAAATATATTCAACTGTTCTACATATCTTTTCCCGTACTCTTTTTGCTGATGTAAAAACTTATCTGTTTTTTTTGTAGGTTGTACCAAGTGACTTGGTTGGGGAAGACTGGGTTCATATATGACCGATATAATTTAACCAAAGTTTGTGCCTCACCTTTATCTGTGCATATTTCGTCATCATTTTCATCTCTTTGTTACTTGTTTAGGGTTCTTACATCTAGGTATCCATTGCAGTTCAAAAGATTTACTCATGGTATGAAAGATGGCTGGGGATTAGCAACAGATGGGAAGATACTCTATGGAAGTGATGGATCGTCATCTTTATATCATATTAACCCTCGAACAATGAAAGGTTCATACAATTAGATTAATTTGCATTTTAGGGCAGATATTTGAGAATTAGATTTCTTTGGGAGTGGTTACTTTTCACCTAATATATTCTTTATATTCCCATTATTGCAGTTATAAAAGAACATATTGTTAAATATAAAGATCATGAAGTGCATAGCCTAAACGAATTAGAGTACATAAATAATGAAGTTTGGGCAAACATTTGGCAGGTACATATAGTATTCTTACCCCGATTTGTATTCTCTTAAGTTTTAATAATGTTTGTGATGTGCTATTATACCGTATGAATTTATAATATTCTTACAGAGTGATTGCATAGCTAGAATCTCACCCGTAGACGGGACTGTGATTGGATGGGTTCTTCTTCCAGAATTGAGGTACAATCATCATCCATCTGGTTTTCAATTGTTGCATATATGATTCAGCTAATTATAATTTTTTTTTTAATGTCTGTTATTTTCTAGAGAGGAATTAGTATCAGCTGGAAACAAAGTAAGTATATGTTCATGAACTGATTATTGCTCTACTTTATCACTGCAAGTTTTCAAGTCATGAAAGCTATAGTTTCCATCTAACTTTTACTGTCCTAATTAACTTCGGTTGAATCTTTGCTGATTTTCAGATTGATGTGTTAAACGGCATAGCATGGGATGAAGATAAGAAACGTCTGTTTGGTAAGCTTCCAAAAGAGTCGATTCGGGTTATGTTTATCTCTAACAGGTCAAACGCATATTATCAGAAAATATGTAAAAAGGCTTTCAAACGGGTTGAAAGTGGGCATGGTGTAATTCTGATGGGCATAACCTTCTAAATCATTTTTTAGAAGTTATTGAGATAACTGATTTTTATAACATACATCTGACGTAGTAATCTTTATAAAGTCAACCAAACCCAACCCAGCCTGTTTCTTCCTTTACCCAATCCGCCATTGTATCGCCTCTAATTTCAACTATTGAACATATGGTTTGTTGCAGTGACTGGGAAACTGTGGCCAAAGCTATATGAGATAAAGCTGCAGCCACTGAGGAAACCGTTGCAGGCCCCTGTAGAGCGCCTCTGCCTGCGAGGCCCAGTTCATTTTTGAAGGAAGCTAAATAATGGATGATCAATGATATATGAAATACTTTACACCTCATGAGTTTATTGATTATATATTGATGTCTTATATAATTTTTTTTTGTCATTTGAGTAGATATTAAGTTGCACTTGAGATCTTAGTCAGTTTATTAGAAAGTAGGGAGAAGCTTTAGATCTTTAAGTATTGAATTTCTGTAGATCTTGCTATATTTTAACAAATATCTTTACTATTAGGCATCTTTTGATTTTAATAATCTATAAATTTAAAAGTGCACATACTGTTTAAAAAGCTAGTGGCTAGTGAGCTTGTTTGCAAACGAGTCAAGCTTGAGGCCTCAATTTCAGCTCGTTTACAACCCTATAAGATGGTAAGGGTTTTTACATGCAAAAATATGCCTTTTGTATGGGTATAAGCTTCCATTCCATGTGGTAAAATACAACCATATCTCAGGTTTGAATCACAGATACGGTAACCACTCAGGTTTTTATTTCTTTGATTTTTCTTGTATTTAACTAAGGGCTGCATTGTCCGTTACGTTTTGATCCAGCCCTACGCAACCCAATCAGGTTTCTACCCACTACTAAGGCATGCAGTTAGGGACGGGCAAACTTCGGTCCCGCTGAACTGGCCCACGTATGCATAAATACACCAATGATGTGCAACAGTAGTTTGATATTTTCAGTTTTCTGCAAGTCTGGTCGAAAACTGAAAAAACCGAGACTGGCCCGTTAGCCCGATGTTTAGTTTCAAAATCCTTGCTTTCTGACATTTTGTCAATAACCGAACATCCCTTACAGGCTTACCGTGGATCTATTTAGTGTAATTCTTAATCTTCATTTTTGTTAGTGAAAGGTGTTTGCTATGGTCTAAATAGTTAAGATGAATTTAAGTTCAAGTTGTAACTTAGGAAAAAAAAACTCACAGATTGCTTTTGTTGTTATCATTGTTTTGTATTCATCTTATTCCTGAACATGGTATCATTGTCTTGAAAATCCATACACAAAAGTTGGTAGATTTTTAAAAGGGATACACTAATCAAATAGTGTAACGTAGGTCCTGGTTAAAAAGTTTAAAAACATATGAAAACCAATATGAAAAAATTGGTTTGATGGTATATTTTTACATAAATATATGCAATTGTGAAATTTGTTGTAAACTAGTATTAAGACCACGCGTTACTGCGGGGACGTAAAACCGTGATAAAGCTAAGATTGAAACGTTGTCATGAATCCACGCTTTGAAGAGAACGTTGGTAACATACGTAACTTTATATAATAAAGACGGATTCTGGGAATTGTTGATAGTAGTCGGAACCTTATATTAATAGTCGAAACATCCCATTGCGGCATAGACGACAAAACTGTTGGAAAAGAACAATGTCGAAATGTCGTTGCGAACCCAAGTGTTGATAACAAACGTAATTTGATATAAGGAAAACGAAATAGGGTTGTCGTTGATAACATTTCAAAGTTTAAGTTAAATAATGAACTACATGTATTAATAGTTATGTAGATAGCATAATGTAGTGTACATCATGCATAAAACTTTGTACTTCACTGTACATGAGTAAACTTAAACGAGCCGAGCCGTGCCCGAGCTCGAGCTCGGCTCGTAAAAAAATTATCAGGCTCGAGCTTGGCTCGGGCTCGACTCGTTTATTTTTAAATTATTAAATTTTTATTTTTTCTAATTACTTTTTTATATTTTATAATCAAACTTTTTATATATAACATAATATATATTATTTAATTATTTTTTTCATAATAATATATATAGTAATATGATTTTTGTAAATATATATTTATATATATGTAATATGTAAATAAAAAATTATATAAAGTAAAAAACTTGTTTAGTCTTACGAGCCGGCTCGAGCTCGATATCTGAAGCTTGGGCTCGAGCTCGTTTAGTAAACAAGCCATGATGTGAGCTCAAGCTCGAACTCAGGCTCGTTTATGCTCGGCTCGATTCGAGCTTTTTTCGAGCCGATCCTAAGTAGTTGGTGAGCTGGCTTGGCTCGTTTACACCCCTATACATGAGGTTGCATATTATATAGTATGTAATACGAACCACCGATCAAAAAGTTAAACTTTTTAAGTTTTTTTTTCTTGTAATAATTTAGTGTTCTGAAATGAACATTATTTTCTTAACAACAAGCTCACACACAACTCATTTAGTCATTAAATTGAACCATCCTCACCACTCTACTACCATTTGATCATAAACCCTTTGGTAGTGAACATCACCTACGATGTGGATTTTGTAAACAAGACTAATATGAAACCATTCAAAAGCCAACCCATTAAATCAAACATTTATGAATTATAAAAACATCTGTGCAGAACAATAAGCTGAATACAGGCAAGACCATACAGATGACATGTCCACTTCCCTTTGCACAACAAAATGGCTTTAAAATAACAAATTCATCACTGAACCAAAGATATACAATTGAATTGATCAAATAAAAAGTGGCTAGAATTCTAATTTTCTCCCTGAAAACCGAATCAAACTATCAATCAATCATAGAACAATTCCGAACTGAAGAAAAATACACAACATTTCAGTTGACATATTGCAGCTCCTACATGGAGAAACAAGACACATTTTCTCCACCAAAACAAACCAAATTCAACGAATTTAAAACTTGATTCAAAGAATTCAATCACTAACCTCCAAAAAAGAGAAAAATCCCTTTGTTTTGGGTTCTTACTCCACCATTACAGCCTTCATGCTGTCTTGCTCAACCTACCTCCAAGCAGCCTGCTCAAATGCCAAACCTGCTAACAATGGAGGCTTAATGAAACAGGAGGTGCACTTTCATGGGAGGGTAGAACTCGACAAGCTCCAGGGTATTACGAGAATATGTGACTGGAAATCTTGATTAAGAACTCAATGCCATGCACGTAGTCATGAAGATCCCCTCATGAAGCTGTTAGAAATGAGAAATGGAGGAATGTCATGGGTATTGATTGAAATGCAAGCTGTAGTCAAAAATCAAATCTGGGATCTTGTGGAGATGCCAAATATGCCAGATGTACTGGAGTAAAATGAGTATTTGAAACGAAGTTAAACGAATGGATGAAGTGAATAAGCAAAAAGATTGGTTGGTAGCCAAAGGCTATGGGCAAGAATATGTGATTGACTATCAAGAAATCCATGCTATGCACTAGTGGGTCGCTTGGATACTATAAGGTTGATCATCGATCTGGTCACTCAACGAGGTTGGGCCCGTTGGGATGTGTTTCAAATGGATGTTAAGTCGGCGTTCTTATATGGGATGTTGTAAGAAGATGTATTTGTCCAACCACCTCAAGGCTATGTAGTATAAGGCAGTGAACAGAAGGTATACAAGCTTCGAAATGCATTGTATAGGCTACGAGCTAAAGCAAGCACCACGTGCTTGGTTTAGTCGAATTGAAGCATATCTCTTAAAGGAAGGTTTTAAGAAGAGTGAAAAGGAGCATATGTTATTTGTCGAAAAAGATTGAGGTATTTGAATTGTTAATTTGTATGTGGATGACCTTATTAATGCTAAAAAGTGTAAAGAAATGTTGCAGGTTTTCAAACTCTCAATGATGAAAGAGATTGAAATGTCTGATCTTGGTAAGATGAAGTTCTTTCTTGCAATCAAAGTGTTGCAGACTAGTCATGCCATTCACATCTCCTAGCACAAATATGCAATTAAACTCTTGAAGAGGTTCCATATGAGCAACTGCAATGCAGTCATTAGTTCCATTCTTACAGGAAGCAAGCTTATCGTTAATGAGGGGCCTAAGGTTGATGCTACTTCGTTTAAACATATCATGGGAAGTCTTAAGTAATCACAACTACGCGTCCATAAATCCAACATGTGGTGAATCTCATTAGCCGTTTTATGTTGAATCTTACTGAAGTGCATCTTGCAGTTGCAAAGAGAGTACTTAGATATAAGGTACTTTGGATCATGGTATTTCATACGGAAAAGGAGGAGGTGACTTGGAAGATATTTAAAGATAGTAACTTTGTGGGAGAAAAGAATCGTGGAAAAAGTACATCTGGTTATGCATTTCTGTTCAGAAGATGGAGCACTAAGCTGGCCCTAAAAAAAAATTTTGTGGCTTGATCTTCAACGGAAGCAGAATATGTGGAGCCTGCAGCGTGTGCTTGTCAGGCTTTATGGGTCAAGGGGGGTTCTCGAGGAACTTTGCTTAAAATTTCATGATTGTGTGATAAAATGTGACAACACGTCTACTATAAGCTCTGAAAGGATATAGTCTTTTATGGTCATTGCAAACATCTTGGAGTTCGATTTCATTTCTTAAGAAACTTGATTAACATGGCACTGTTACATTGGAGCATTCTGGGTCAAGTGAACAATTGGCAGAGGACCGTTGGGACGAGAAGCATTTCTGAAGATGAAGGCAAGATTAGGAGTGTGCTAAGTTAAAGACAAACTTGAAGTTAATCACTGTCAAGTTTATTAATTTGAAAGGTTCGTTAATTTGAATAATGACGTTGGTTCAACGTGATCAAGTCTTTAGGAGTTTTCTCTTTTATTCAGCTATAATTTGTTATTTCCACTTCATGCATTGTATCTATTTCAGGCCACTAGCTTCTGTTTAAAGAACCATCAGTTTTCAAGAGTAATATACCAGTGATAGCATTGTGTTTACATCATAGCATAGTATATATCACATTTGATACCAGTTCAATACCATTGATACTTAAAGATATCATATTTTGCACTACTAAGAACTAAAAATGATGTGGATTTTGTAATCAAAACTAATATGAAACCATTCAAAAGCCGCCCGATTGTCTATCAAACATTTATGAGAGCATAAGGGCAGAATAATAACCTGAATACAGGCAACACCATACAGATGAAATTGTCCACTAACCCTTTGCACAACAAAATGATTATGAGCAATAAATTCATTACTGAACCAAAGAAATACAATTGAATAGATCAAATAAAGTGGCTAGAACTCTATCTTTCTCCCTGAAAACTGAATCAAACTATCAATCAATCAGAGAACAACTGCAAATTGACGAAAAACAAACCTTAACAGCTTACTGTACACAACATTTCAATTGACACATAGCAGCTCCTACACGAACAAACAAGACACATTTTCTCCACCAAACCAAACCCAATTCAAAACATTCAATCACTAACCTCCGAAAAACGAGAAAAACCCCTTCTTTTTAGGTTCTTCCTCCACCATCACAGCCTTCATGCTATCTTGCTCAACCAACCTCCAAGCAGCCTGCTCAAACGCCAAACCAGCTAAAGTCGGAGGCTTGTTCAACACAAGCGGAAACCCACGATTCGTACTCCGAATCACCTCCGAATCCTCAGGAATCACACCCAACAATGCCAACCCTAACATCTCCTGAACATCAAGAACCGACATCATATCTTCACCCCTAATCAAATCAGTCCGAACCCGGTTCACAATCATCTTAATATCCCTAATCCCATCACATTCCAACAACCCCGTGACCCTATCGGCATCTCGCAATGCCGTAATATCCGGTGTGGTCACCAACACAGCCTCATTCGCCGGAGTAATCGCCGTGATGAATCCGGCGTCAATCCCCGCCGGACAATCTATCAATATAAAGTCCGGACACCCTTCTTGACGATCTTTTAACGCATCAACAAGCCACACTAGGGCTTTTCCCCCAAACCCTAGAGGCAATTTCGACCTAGGTTTTGAAATACAGAGCAATTCGAAGTTTGACCAACGTTTATCGCGAACTAGGGCTTGGTCGAGCCTGCAATCGCCGTTGAGGACTTCAACGACGGTGTAATTGACGCGGTTTTCGAGGCCGAGGAGGAGGTCGAGGTTGCGGAGGCCGACGTCGGCGTCGATTGCGACGACGGAGAAGCCTAATCGGGCTAGTGAAAGGCCGACGTTGGCGGTGGTGGTGGTTTTGCCGACGCCGCCTTTGCCGGAGGTGATGACGACGACTCGTGGGGTGTCGCCGGCGAGCTGGGGTTTGCGGTTGTATTGGAGGACGGAGCGGAGTGGTGGTGGTTTGGGGTGGGGTTTTGGTGGTGGTCTGATTAGGGTTTTGTGTAGGGGGTTTGAAGGGAAGAAGATGGAGGAGCGTAGAGATGAGGGCTCTGGTAGTAGCCTTAGAGATGTCATCGCCGGTGGTGGTGGTGGTGGTGGTGGTGGTGGTGGTGGTGGAAGGAGGAGGTTAGTGACGGCGACTGTAGTGCATATATGAGTGGAGTGTTGTTGTCTCACTCGAAAACATATCTTCTTGGTTGATAACTTGATATTCAACTTTTTCTAGAAAAACACATGTATTTTATCATTTGTGGTATAGCCTGGATTTTAGGTTTAGATATTAATTTTTCTGGTAAGGATTAATGATTTCAGCTTTAAAATAAGCTTGAAATCTAAGATTAATTTTTGTTATGTTTTCTTTTCATTTTTAAAAAGGCTAATTTATCATTATTGTTTTGAAAAATTAAAATGATAAATATCAGTAAAGGGACAATTGTGTCATTTAAGCAAGATATTTTTATCACCACTACCAATCCATCATTACTCATCACCACCGGCCACCACGCCCATTGTCTTCCCGTCGCACACACCACCAATATCAGCGACAACCTAAACATTAATTGCTTAATGTTTTACAGGGTTGGGTGTGAAAACAATTCAAGCCACCACCACTCCCATTAGCTTTCCCGACACGATGTTTAGTAAGAAGCTCAATAAATCTCAAAAGTTATTTCTATTAAAGCCATTTGCCAGTGGTGGTTTAGATCCGAAGAGGGAGACCGCAAAAGGAAGGGTGGCTCAATTGGTTGTTCAGGTTTGGCGAGGAAGACACTTAGCATGAAATTTGGTTAGGATTGGGATTCAGATTAGGTTTTGGTGTTTCTAGTGGTGTTTCGTGATGGTAGGAAAATGGTGGCGGAGAGGGAGTATATTTCAGTGGACGGATTTGAGTGGTCGAAGGGTAGTTGGGAGGATACAATGGTGATTTGTGAGATGTAGAGAAGACCCATCAAAATCGAACCACAATAAAATTTTAAGGGTGAATCATTCTAGCAATTTGGCATGTTTTTGCATACAGTGGTAGAGCTTGAACCACACTATAAGGGGGCGGAGGCGAAAGTAAACTATTTTAGGGGGCGAACTCTATATATTAAAAGTTTACACTACCTGACCAACATTTTACACTACCGAGCTGAAAATTAACACTACTGATGAAAAAAAGGGGGCCCTCCCCACCCTCAATAAGCTTCACCCATGTTTGCATACGACAACGGTGGGAGGGGTTGAGGGTTACCCAATAGGTTAAAGAAGATAAATTAGGGCGGTAAATGTTTTTAGCCGCACGTTGTGGTGGATCCCCCCCCCCCCAAAGAGGGGATAGAGTGGCTCACGAAAAGGGTGGTGTTTTGCTGCGTGACCAGAGCCACGCTCCATCTGTGTGACCGTGTTCTCTAACCTACACTCACATTTCCATCTTTCGCTCTTATGACAACTACCTCCTTCCACTGTCGCTTCCATCCTAGACACCAATAGGGCGTGGTATAGCCATAGTGTTGTCGTCATGATATCAAGGGCATTTCATTCCCCCTAACTAAGATTTACTATAAAACCTATTCCACTTGTTTGCAAACCTCGTTACACACATTGAGACGGTGACATTAATGTATTAAAGATTGAATGTAGATAAAAAAAATTATTATTCGCACGTTGTTTGTTAATAGTTTAATAGTTAATTACACATATGTGCAGGACCGGTGAAGGGTGGTCACTTACAACACAACAACACAAAGAGGAGATTAACCAAACTTAATCAAACAGTAAACTGGATTAACCACAATAATGATACTAAGAACACAAGTAACAAGTAAGAGACAGAACAAGAGATTTGGGTTTCAAGGATGCAGTATATTGCTTTCTCAAGTTCTATTACAAGTGTTACAAAGCATAAAGAAAGATACTAGAACAAGGAATACTTATACTACAACCTACAGCCTGCTATACTTTGAAAGCCAGCTGGATACAACTGACTAGACACAAACAAAATCAATTGTAGAATCAAAAGGCATATCTGCCTTTTGACCCTGTGACTATGACATGCCATAGCTCACATCCTTATCTATTACAAAAAGGATAAAGTACATAAAGTAGACAGTTACAGACTCAAGACCTCAATGTACAGTTACCAAAAGCATGGACCTTTTCACCAACTCATGTAAGTTGGTGACTTTACAGAGATGCAGCGGAAAGGTGTCCAGCTTTATGGAACAACACATCAGATAAAGCATGTTACTAAAAGTCTTCGGAAGAAATCTGTCTTCAAAGATGAAGCTTCGGAAGACTTTGTCTCTGAGGCTTCGGAAGACTTCATATTTGGCTTCGGAAGATATTGGTCTTGGCTTCGGAAGATTTTACACTTAGAATATTTCCAGTGCATGGTGTAAAACTTCCGAAGCAATTCTACTTCAGTTCTTTAGTGCATTGCTTGTAGAGAGACTTTGGATGTTTTGGTTTGCATCAGACTTATAGGAATCCTTACAAACTCCCCCTAGGTTGATGCTACCAAAACATTTAGAAGATCTTCAGATGTTAGTAGTCTTCAGCACAATGATGACCATACCCTTCTTCAGAGGTAAGTTGATTATCTCTTGCCATGTATAGACATTCTCAATACCTTGATCTCTGATTACATGCCATCTTTCTGGATTGGTAGAGAAGGTCCAGGATAAGATGGGTGTCTCAACTGCAAGAGGAGCCACTTGTATTGGAGTTGATTGGGCTGCCTCTTCATGCACTTCCTCAGGTTGATCTAACTCAGCCTGAGATGTAGAGGTAGATGATTTAGGCTTCTTCTTCTTAGACTTTGGTTTAGAAGCCATCCTCTTCTTCCTCTTAGATGACTTTAACTGAGAAGACTGGTCTGCAGCACCTTGTTGATCATCCTTGTCTTTCTCAGTTGGGTGTTCCTCCCTCACAGGTTCAGAAGGAGAGGGAGTTTGACCCTGCTGTGGATCAGAAGATGAAGCTTGCTGAGGCTCAGCAGGAGGTCTGGGTTGTGTTGTCTCAGGTTGTTCAACCTTAACCTCCACTTCAGGTGGGACTTGACTTGGAAGAGAGTGTAAGTCAATCAGTTCTCCACTCTTGATCTTCTGATTGATTACCCTTATATGCTCATCCATTGTGGATAGAGACATAAGGCCAAGTCTCCTTCCAGAGAATCCATACAGCTTCAAGAAGCTCATCATCCTTTGTCTGTCAGCAGATTTCTTCATACTCTTTTGGATGATGGCTCTTGACTTTGCAGCCTCTTCCCTTAGCTTCTTCTTAGTTGTCTTTCTCTCTTTGACTAACTCAAGCTCAAGTTGTTTTAAGTACTCAAACTCAACAAAGTCATAGGACAAGGGAAGAAGTGCATCTGCCTGATAGAAGCCTGTGGCACTCAGGTAGTTGATCTTTTTGATCCTATATTCTTCTTTGTCTACCTGAGGTTCTTGTTGAACCACATCTTCTTGTACAGGGCTTTCTTGAATTGGGGAGAGAGTAGGAGCATGCTTGTAGAGTCTTTTCTTTCTCTTCTCCTCTTTGAATTGGAGATGTAACCTTGCATCCTCTTTTTCTTTATCTCTCTTGACACTTCCATGTCAGCCAGTTCATTTAGTTGTTCTAAGGGGAGAGAAATAATTTCATCAATGTCATAGTTCCTGGTCTGCAGGTAAGTAATCCTGACTGCCCTCAACTCATCATCTTGAGTATTTGGTCTGGGGGCAACCCTGATTGCAGATTGCATAAAACCTGAAGACCAAGAGGAACTTTCTCCCCTTAGACAGATTGCTATTGAAGTGGGAAAGGCATTTGAAGCCAATATCCCATACCTTCTAGCTGAAATGCAAAATTCTATTGGAATTATGCTAGAAGAAAAACTGAAAAAGAATGAAGTGACCGTAGAAAAACTTACGAATAATATGGGAGTAGCGCCAATAACTGAAGTCGAAAAACGTCACTGCACGTATACAGACTTCATGGCTTGTAAACCCTTGCAATTCAAAGGTGAAATTGACCCTTTGGTTAGTCAAAGGTGGATAACAGCCATGGAGACTATTTTCGATACGTGTCATTGCTACCCGTGCGATGAAGTGATGTTCGCGACAAACTAGTTTTGTGAAAGAGCTAAAGACTGGTGGGATATGGTGAAGAAGGAGAAGGGGAGAGAAGGAACCAGAAGTATGTCTTGGGAAGAATTCAAACCAATCTTCCTAAAACATTTCAGTCTTCGTGTTGCAATTGATCATATCACTGAAGAACTTCTTCATATGCGTCAAGGCAATGAGACTGTGGATGAAATATTTGCAATTTCTATGACAAAGCGAAGTTTTGCCCTTCGCTCTTCACTTCTGAAGAAATGTGGATGACTCGGTTCTATCTTATCCTTAAGAAATTAGAGAATTTATTTCTCCATCAAAATGTGGAAGTCTTGAGGAGCTTCTTAATTGGGCTCGTGAACGAGAAATGGAACTAAAAAGACAAGCAGAAAGAGATGGAAAACGGAAGGCTGAGGCTGTGATTCCTGCAGCACCAACAAAGAAAGTAAAATTTTTAAAACCTGTCAAAGGGTTTGGCTCAATCAAGGAGTCTGGCAACTGCCAATTCTGTGGGAAGAGACATCTGGGAGAATGTCGCTATAAGAACCCAATTTGTTATAAATGTGGGAAACCGGGGCATACAACACCATAGTGTGCTAGCCCTGTAAACCTATGTTATAACTGCTATAAGCCAGGTCACATGAGAAATGATTGTCCAGAGCTTAAAACAAGGTTTGCCAAAGCTGCGGAAGGATCAAGGGCCATAGAAAACATGAAACAGTTGGAAGCTCCAAAACCACGGGGCAGAGCTTTTCAAATTACTACAGAAGAAGCAAAGGTTGAACCTGACGTCGTCACGGGTACCTTTCTAGTCAACTCCCTCCCTGCACATGTTTTATTTGATTCTGGAGCTAGTAGATCCTTTGTATCTATAAAGTTTGCATGCCATAGTTCTTTTGTTAGAAGTAAATTGGTACATGTGTTAGAAGTTGACATTGCTAGCGATAAAAGTTTCTCCGTATCCGAAATATGTCGAAATTGTAAAGTAAATATTCAAGGAGAGGAATACAATATCGACTTAATTCCAATAGAGTTAAGGGAATTTGATGTAATTATTGGGATGGATTGGCTGTCCCAGCATCACGCGTCGATAATTTGCAATCGAAAGATTGTTCAATTTATGTCGCCAATGGGAGAACAAATCTGTATCTACGGAGAAAGAAAGAGCAACATAATTGTATGCTCAATGGCAAAAGCTAAAAATTATATACGACATGGTTATCAAGCGTTTCTAGCCTACGTGGCTGATAAAGAAATGAAAGAGAAGAAACTTGATGAAGTCCCTATAGTTAAAGAATTCCCAGACGTTTTTCCTGACGAGCTTCCAGGTGTTCCACCAACTAGGGAAATCGAATTCAAAATCGATTTAGTTCCTGGAGCTAAACCTGTTGCTAAATCGTCGTATCGATTAGCACCCAATGAGATGAAAGAATTGATGTCTCAACTCCAAGATCTGTTGGATAAAGGTTTCATTCGCCCAAGTGTTTCACCTTGGGGCGCGCCTATATTATTCGTTAAAAAGAAGGACGGTAGCATGCGGATGTGCATCGATTACCCTGAATTGAATAAGCTGACCATCAAGAATAGGTACCCTTTGCCTAGAATTGATGATCTTTTTGACCAGCTACAAGGCGCTAGCTGGTTCTCAAATATCGATTTAAGGTCAGGTTATCATCAAGTTAAGGTACGAGAAGAAGATGTACCTAAGACAGCTTTTCACAATCGTTATGGGCACTATGAATTCGTTGTGATGCCATTTAGTCTAACAAATGCTCCAGCAGTTTTCATGGATCTCATGAATCGAGTATGTTGGAGTATATATTGTCATATATAGTGTGTCCGTCGCTTGTCGAATAGTCTAGGCTTAATGTAATACACCTGATATATTGTAAACACATGAAACTGGGTCATTCGTAGGAGCATATACGAATGAGACTCAGTCGTGCGACTGAGCCCTGCTAATGGGCCAGTCGTGCGACTGAGAGATGCGATTGGCCATTCGTAAGATTGAACCATAAGTATGGTCCAGTCGTACGATTGAACCATACACATGGTCCAGTCGTACGATTGAACCATACGCATGGTCCAATCGCACGAATGGGCCCAGTCGCATCTAATATGGGCCGAGGCCTATATATACCAGTTTCAATGTGTAGAGAGTTAAGGGTTTGGGGAGGGAGTCTGCCCGGGGCGTAGGGCTGCCGGATGAGAGGGGAGGTCATGCTCGATCTCCCCTTGCCAAGAGTCTCGATTCTTATGTTGTAACGAGCTTGTAATCGTTAGGTTTTATCAATGAAACCATTATATTATAGTTCGTGTTATTGATTGTCTCTTGGTTTTTGCTGTTGTTTATCCTTCCGTCAAGAACATGCTCGGATGTCTACCGATCCAGCCGACTTCACAATTGGTATCAGAGCCGGTTACTGCTGGAATGATCTAACAATCATTCTAGCAACCCGAGCTCTTGATTTCTGGATCTATTTCAGATTCTTGATGTTAAACCCACTTCGTGTTCTTCGAGTTTTGCTCAGATCTTGTTACGTGTGTTGTTTCTATGTTAAAATCGAACTCGAAACCACGTTCCTATGACCCTTGTGAATCTGATGATGTCTATTTTGTTTCGGTTCATGTAAAATTCATCAAATTAGGGTTTTTGGCAGCCTTGGCGGCTGCAGATCTGAAAATCTTCGTGCAGACCCATTCGTGCGACTGGACCATGCTAATGGACCCTTCGTGCTACTGGACTGCTAATGAACCATTCGTGCGACTGGACCATGCTAATGGACCATTCGTGCGACTGGACCATGCTAATGGACCATTCGTGCGACTGGACCATGCTAATGGACCATTCGTACGACTGGAATGCGACTGGACCAGTCTTATGACCAGTCATGCTACTGGACCAGTCTTATGACCAGTCATGCTACTGGACCAGTCTTATGACAAGTCATGCTATTGGACCAGTCTTATGACCAATCATGCTACTGGACTAGTCTTATGACCAGTCTCTCGAATATATCATTCGTATCATCCATTCACATGAATGTGATATTTGTCCTCCACGTCATACGGATGAACGGTGTTCCAGACCAAAAAAAAAAGATTCTGGAACTATCTTTTGCACAGATTTGAGGATGAGCAAAGCACATTCACCCTGAGATTCTTTTGTCAAATAAGTTCGATGTATACCCCATTATTCGTCGGACTTCCAGAATAGGTGAATGAAGTTGGAACACGAAAGAGAGAAGAGAAGATGTCAGCAGTCGGTGCTGATTTTGTGGGGTAGTTAGGAGCATCTGACTATTTATGGGCCAATCAAGTTATATTTATCCGCACAGAGAGGATTCTCATTCTTAAGGGAATCCATGTATAGAGAAATTGAAGACGCAATCAGAAAGTGATGATGTGAGCCGGTTTCCGATGAAGAATCTGAGTGCACGCTGATTTGGTTGAGATTGTCAGTTGTGGATTGGAACCTTCTACCTTTTGCCCAATACACCGTATGAAGACGCCAAGAGAGCACAACGTTAATATATTGGGATATGCTGAATGTGAGGGGGAATTTCTGCAAGTGTTAATGTTAATCAGGTTAGCCTGTGTGAAGATTGAAGCAATGGAAAACTGTTCATGTCATTATCTGGAAAAATCAGTCATATGGGGAATCTTGCTGCTATGATGGTGTTCTGCAAAGTAAACGAAAGCTATTGTGCCTAAATTCATTTTCAGGGATAGTGTAGCAACCTGACGGATCGGCAACGTTGGCTAATATGGTTTTCGTTTGATATCATTGGCAACCAGAGCTAAGATTGACTGAAGATTGTAAGAGGTGTTATCTACTATTCGCAAGCAACGTCCAAGGGGGAATTTGTTGGAGCATATATTGTCATATATAGTGTGTCTGTCGCTTGTCGAATAGTCTAGGCTTAATTTAATACACCTAATATATTGTAAACACATGAAACTGGGTCATTCGGAGGAGCATATGCGAATGAGACTCAGTCGTGCGACTGAGCCCTACTAATGGGCCAGTCATGCGACTGAGAGATGCGATTGCCATTCGTAAGATTGAACCATAAGTATGGTCCAGTCGCACGATTGACCATACGCATGGTCCAGTCGTACGATTGAACCATACGCATGGTCCAATCGCACGAATGGGCCCGTCCGCATCTAATATGGGCCGAGCCTATATATACCAGTTTTAATGTGTAGAGAGTTAAGGGTTTGGGAGGGAGTCTGCCCGGGGCGTGGGCTGGCCGGATGAGAGGGGAGTCATGCTCGATCTCCCCTTGCCAAGAGTCTTGATTCTTATTTGTAACGAGCTTGTAATTGTTAGGTTTTATCAATGAAACCATATATATTATAGTTCGTGTTATGATTGTCTCTTAGTTTTTGCTGTTGTTTATCCTTCCGTCAAGAACATGCTCGGATGTCTACCGATCCAGCCGACTTCACAGAGTATGTAAGCCTATGCTTGATCGTTCTGTCATCTTCTTTATCGATGACATTCTCATCTATTCACGGACCAAAGAAGATCACGCTCACATCTTCGTAAGGTTCTCAATGTACTAAGAAAAGAGAAATTATACGCAAAGTTTTCTAAATGTGCATTCTGGCTTCGAGAAGTCCAATTCTTGGGTCATGTGGTGAATGTGGAGGGTATTTTGGTGGATCCCTCCAAAATAGAGACTATTATGAAATGGTCACCTCCTAAGACCCCAACTGAAGTCAGAAGCTTTCTAGGTTTAGCCGGTTATTATCGGCGTTTTATTCAGGATTTCTCGAAAATAGCTTCCCCGTTGACAAAGCTAACTCGAAAGAATTCCAAATTTGAATGGAACCCAGAACAAGAAAAGGCGTTCCAACTTTTAAAAGAAAAGTTAACTAAAGCTCCTGTTAGAAACTACCAGAAGGAACTGAAGATTTCGTAGTTTACTCTGATGCATCGCATGTCGGATTGGGTTGTCTGCTTATGCAAAGAGGGAAGGTAATAGCTTATGCTTCACGGCAGCTGAAGTCACATGAAGCAAATTACCCAACCCATGATCTTGAACTGGCAGCAGTTGTATTTGCATTGAAGATCTGGAGACATTTTTTGTATGGTACGAAGTGCACTATCTACACTGATCATAAAAGTTTGAGAAGGAATTGAATATGATGCAACGATGATGGTTAGAACTGGTCAAAGATTATGACTGTGAAATACTTTATCATCCGGGTAAAGCTAATGTTATAGCTGATGCTTTAAGCTGGAAGGAGAGTTACACTCCAATTAAAGTAAAGTCATATAAGCTGATTGTGAATTCAGACTTGTTTGAACAAATTAAAGTTGCACAACTAGAGGCACTAAAAAGGAAAATTTGAAGCGCGAAAGAATTGTTGGTCAAGTTCAATATTTTGAAGAAAATAACAAAGGAATTAAAATTCGTTTTGGACGAATTTGAATTCCTTGGACTTGTAAAGTCAAAACAATGATTCTTGATGAGGCACATAAATCAAAGTACTCAATTCATCCGGGTGCAACAAAGATGTATGACGATTTAAAGAAAGAGTATTGGTGGCCTGGAATGAAAAGAGATATTTCTATATATGGAAAAATGCTTGACTTGCTTACAAGTCAAAGTTGAACATCAGAAGCCATACGGTAAAATGCAACCATTAGAAATTCCATTATGGAAGTGGGAGCATATTACGATGGATCTGGTGACGAAACTTCCAAAAACTGCCAAGGGATATGATGCAATATGGGTAATCGTTGATCGTTTGACATAGAGTGCTCAGTTTATACCCATTCGTGAAAACTATTCATCTGAACGAATGGCGGAAGTGTATGTTAATGAAGTGGTCTCAAGGCATGGTGTGCCATTATCTATTGTATCAGATAGAGACACACGTTTCACTTCTAGATTTTGGAGGAAGTTTCAAGAAGGAATGGGCACCAAATTATTAATCAGCACAGCATATCACCCACAGACAGATGGGCAAAGCGAAAGAACGATTCAAACGCTCGAAGATATGTTACGTGCATGTATTATTGATTTTGGTGGCAGTTGGGACAAATATTTGCCTTTAGCATAGTTCTGTTATATAATAGTTGTACCATTCGAGCATTGGAATGCCCCCGTTCGAAATGTTATATGGTAGAAAGTGCTGCACTCCTGTATGTTGGGGAGAGTCCGATCAAAGAGAACTTGCTAATAAAGAAGTGGTGGAGGCAACGAATGAAAAGATTGATCAAATCAGAGCACATTTAAAAGCGGCTCAGGATCGACAAAAGTCGTATGCTGATAAACGTAGACGACCAATTGAATTTCAAGTGGGAGACTATGTTATGTTGAAAGTCTCTCCATGGAAAGGCGTGATCCGTTTTCGTAAACGTGGCAAACTAAGTCCACGCTTTATTGGTCCGTTTAAAATTATTGCTCGTGTAGGGCAAGTGGCGTATCGTCTGGAACTACCTAACGAATTAAACGGAATCCATAACACATTTCATGTGTCATATTTACGAAAATGCTTGGCTGATGAAACGACATATGTGTCGTTGAATGAGATAGAAGTGGATGAAAGACTTAACTACATAGAAAAGCCAGTGGCGATTCTTGATAATAAAGTTAAGCAATTACGAAATAAAGAAATTAGTCAAGTGAAAGTGCAGTGGAAGCATCGGCGTGGTTCTGATACCACATGGGAAGCCGAGGATGAAATGAGGAAATATTATCCCGAATTATTTGAGGTATAAATAGGTTTCGGGGACGAAACCTAAATAAGTAGGGGAGAGTTGTAACATCCTGTTTTATGGATGAAAATAAAATATCTGAAATATATATTTTAAATAGTGTTTAACGAGTTAATTTTGAGTCAAATTATCATTGAATTAAATTATGTTTAAACGAGTGTTGATTTTGTTAAATAATAATAATAATAATAATAATATAGTAATATAATAATAATAATAATAATAATATTTGTGCAAGTATATATGTGTGTGTCTAGATTGTGTAAAAAAATAATATTATTAATTGATATAAGTGTGGAAATTGAAGAAATAGATAAGATGATAAAAAAGGCGGTTGTGTTAAATGAATTTAATAAAAGAATTGAAATAATATAAGCTTACAAGAAGCCACGTATTACTCAATCGATTAGTGTCCAATTTAATAAAGTAATAATATACTCCTTTATCTATGATTGCCCATGTATGTTGAAGTCTGAACAACCAAAAGCACAAACAAATAAAGTGATATACGAATAGGTTGGGTGAGAAATTTTTGAGCAAGAAAGCATAGGATCTGTTAGATTGAAGACGGTTTGAGCACAACAATTAGCGAGTTTATTTTGAACTCAAGTTAGTAACATCAGGAGGTAAGTACACTGACCCAAAACTTACTCATGATACATGTTTAACGATGTGTTATACGTTTTAATTATCATAAGTTTGTATGAATTTTGTGGAGTTGAAGCATGTAAATACATGAGATATGTGTTTATTTATAGGCATGATCATGATGAAAATGATTATGGGGTATGGGTCAAGTATATGTTTTAGTAACGTCAATAATTGATGTGTATGTAAAATATATGTGAGGATTTCGGGTGTTGAAATCCCAAGGGGTTCGAGTGTTGAACTCCACATATATAAAAAGGAGAGTTAAATATATGTAAGGATTTCGGATATTGAAATCCCAAGGGGTTTGGGTGTTGAACTCCACATATATACAAGAGGAGTTATTAATCCTCAAGGGTGAAAAATAAACCCATAAGGAATTCGAGCGTTGAATTGCAAAGATGTAAAGAGGATTAAATAAATAAAGAGTTTAGATGTTAAGTTCCAATGAAAGAAAATATGTTTTTGAAAATAAAGAGGTGTACTTACTTAGCGAAAGCTAATAAAAATATTTTTAAATGATTTCAGGAAAAGCACCCATTAATGATTAAAGCTTCACGGACGTGGCTGGACTGATGAAGGAACCCTACTCTCGTTTAATATCTAATATAATAAATATTGTATTAATAGTTTATAAAACGTTTATGTTTTCTTGTAATAGTTATATATTTAGTATAAAATGACATGTCACTCCGAGTGATAAATTTTATTGTGAACTGGGACCTAACTCTGATATAATTGATGAAAGTATAAAAAAATTGGTGTGTTTCAACAGGGGTCTCAGGTTCTGCCACTAGGCCTTCAGTCAAGGTTTCCCCTATGAAACTAATCTTAGGGTCTACCTCAACATCCAGTTGACCGATGGCATTACCTGATTGCCTAAGTCTCCTTCTTAAGCTAAACTCTGCAGTGATCCTGTCTTGGATTCTTTGAGCCAATCTGTCAGCTTGTCTTGAGTTGCTTGGGTTGACAAGTGGCATGTTGACTAGATCCAGACCTTCATAGTAGTTCAAAGTTTGAAAATCAAATACTTCTTGTTGCCCTTGAACTCTATGAAGAATAAGGGCTCTTCTATCAGCATCATACCTCCACCTAATGATGTAGTTTGAAGTTCCTTGAGGTGGGGATGACACAGCCCTTGGTATACCTTCCTCAAAGAGACTCCTGATGATAGAGTCTATAGAGTCCACATTAATGTGAACTTGAGGAAGTTGCTGAGAATGCACAATTGCAAGTGAGGATGGTGAGTCCTCTATGTCCATTCTCTGTGAAGAACTCCCAGGTTCTGTGGCTGCAATGACTTTCTCCCCCTTTTTGGTAGCATCACCCACTTGCATAGGTGAGCTGGAGGATAGATCAATCACATCCACAGGTTCTTGTGTTCCTGGTTGAGCTCTTCTTAAAGGTCTCCCAGCTAGTTTTTCCTTAAGATATGAAATCTCAAGTTGCTGATCATTGACCCTGTTGTGTAAGGTAGTCACCTGAGATTCAAGGTGACTAACCTTAGAGACTAAATAGGAGCATGTTTTTGACAGTTTTTGCACCTTTAGTCTCAGATTCCCCTCTTCTTCACATCAGAAGAATCATTGGGGGATGAGATGATTGGACCAAAGTCCTCTCTCTCACCACCCAGCTTGAGGTTCTTGGCTGCTGGTTTTCCTCTGCTCATTAACATTCTCAGTTGAGATGTCAATGGGCTGAGTTGCCATGGTTGAGGTCTTAATAATGTAATCACTTGCAAAAGTGAGAGCCTCTTCCATATGGACATCCTGAACAGGTTCAGAAGTGTCCACCTCAGTTATAGGTGACTGATGTGGGCTAGACTGAGGAGACTCAGGAGTACTCATCTCTCTTTGAGTAGGGGAAGAGAAGAGAGACTCATGGTACTCACTGAAACCTAAGTCTTCATCAGTATAGAAGGAAGGTTGGAATGGGTTGATTTAGATCTAAAGGCTGGGGATGGTAACTGTCCCCTGAAGGTTGTTCACTTGAGTGTTGAGACTCAGAGTGAAGGCTTAAGGCAGTTGGGGCTTGTGAGCTCATCAGGGTGAGCATGAGGAACCTCAGCCCTGATAGTTGAAGAGATGGGAGTGGTTTGCTCCTCAGGGGAAGTGGGAGCTCTAGTGTCCACTTCCTCCTGTAAAGGTGAGTATATGGGGACCTGCACAGACTCAATAGCTTGAGCAGGGGTTCGTTTGGATTTTCTTTGGTAGGTGAGGTTACTTGAGGCCTTTTTAGTGGTAGAGAGGTAGAAGGTGTGGGTTCAACACTAGCTTATTGTGTTGCTAGGTTGTCCACCTTGAATCAATAGCCTCTAACATTTAGGGGACAAGGGCTGTTTTCTACCCCTAAGAAGCCTACAGTTGGCTTCTTCATGATTTTAAAGATGCCGGGCTTCATCTGTCCTCCCAATTAAAATATTATCTGTTTCCCTCACTGTGAGCCCAGTTCACATTTAGAATGTGTTGAACATATCTAGGAAACATATAATACTCTAAGGAGTCCAAGTTAGCAAGTAAATTGTATATAGACAATTGAGATGTACCTGAACTTGACCCCCTTGAACCATTCCATGCACTATAAAGGAGAGATCCTCAGGAATCTGGTCCCCACTCCATGCTTTTTTGACAAGCTTGGATAACCACATGGAGTAGGTATTTCCACTGGGATGAGACCTTCCTTTTCCTGAAGGTCTTTACAGAGAATCTCCCTCATAGCCCATCTGCTCAAGGAATGATTGAAAGCTTCCTTTGGGAAGGACAACTCACCTTCTTCATCATCCAGCTGCAATGAAGTTTTGATGATGGCCGGAGTGATGAAGATTGTCCTCCCTTGCACTGTGGCACAACGATGCCTTTTCCCATCCTATTTTTTCCAAAATTCAAGCAGATGATCCTCATAGAGAGTAGGATCAATGGTTAGGGAGGTGAAGTAATTTGATAGAGTTAAGAATTGGCAAATCTCTGAGAACTTTCATCTTCTCAGAGCTTAACAGAGCAACCTGATTATGTTGCCTGTGAAGTTGCATGGAGAAATCTGGGTTGTTGTTGCGGTTAAGGTTGGCCATTTGAGAAGCTTAAGGATTGAAGAAAGGTGAAAAGCAAAGGCGGTTTTGGGAATTAGGTTTTGAGGAATAGTAGAATTGACGAAGATAGTGGGGAGAGGGGGAACCGTTGGGTATTTATGTGAAAAGGGATTTGAACCAAAGTTAATGAAAGAGGATAACTTTTGAAATTCGAAAGTCGGTCCCACCTCTGAAAAGTAGTTTACTTTTGCTCAAAAAGTAGTTTTCTTGGAATTCGAAAAGCTTCCGAAGGTAAATTATCTTTGGAAGTTTTAATGAAAAGGCTTTCCGAAGCTAAAATGACTTCGGAAGATTTTCCTGAGAGTCTTGAAAATTTTGCTTCGGAAGAGAAATAAACACTTGAATGCTTTGTATATAAACAACAAAGCTTCCGAGAGTTAATTTTGCTTCGGAAGAAAAAGTCCTTAAAAAAATAAGTGTCTGAGACAAGTATTTAAGCTTCGGAAGATAGATTTAGACTTCTTTCCGAAGGTAAATTTCTTAGACAGTTATTTATTTTGAAGACATGATTTTCTTTCGAAGTAAAATATATCTTCCGAAGGATCAGAAAATTTTCAAGAATCTAAGGAAAGTCTTCAAAAAGGATTTGATATCCAAAGAAAACATGAGCTTATGAAAGTGATGAACTAGACAACTTAGGACACCCATTTTTTAAGAAATAATTAGAATTAGTTTAAGAAAAGTCTACTCAAAGTTAATCATCCCAATAGCTGATATTAGATATTTAAATCTCTGTTCATCAAAAGCTTTTGTAAACAGATCAGCATATTGTTCATCTGTATGAACTTTGACTAGTTTAATTAATCCCTTTTCATAGTTATCTCTTATTAAATGATACCTGATATTGATGTGTTTGGTCCTTGAGTGCTTGCACAGGGTTCTCAGTGATAGAGATAGCACTATTGTTGTCTATGTGGATAGGAGTCTCCTTGAAGTTAAATCCATAGTCCAGCATCTGATTTTGAATCCAAAGCACTTGAGCACAGCAACTTGCAGCAGCAATGTATCATCCTCAGCAGTTGATGCAACACACAGGATTGTTTCTTGCATTGCCATGAGACAACCCTTCCACCAAGGAATTGACATCCCCCAGATGTAGACTTTGCAGTCATGTTGCAACCACATAATCACTATCTGTATAAGCATACAGATTAAAGTCAGGATTCTTTGGATACCATAAACCAAGTGTTGAGCACCTTTGAGGTATCTTAAAATCCTTTTGACAGTGATGAGGTGAGACATCTTAGGTTGGCTTGATATCTTGCACAAATACATGTAGCAAACATGATATCAGGCCTGCTAGCTGTAAATACATAAGAGACCCAATCATAGCCCTGTATAAGTGTTCATCTACACACTCCCCCTCAAGATCAGGTCCAAGGGAGTGGTTTCTGGCTATGGGTGTCTTAGCAATCTTACAATCAGTCATGTTGAACCTCTTGAGTATGTCCTGAACATACTTTGACTGACTTATGAAGATGCCATCTTCAACTTGCTTCACTTGAATTCCCAGAAAGAAATGAGTTCTCCCCTTGCACTCATTTCAAATCTGTCTTTTCATCAGCTTCTCAAAGTCTTTGCAGAGCTTTGGATTAGTTGAACCAAAGATGATGTCATCTACATACACTTGAACTAGCAATAAGTCATTTTCCTGTCCTTTGATGAAGAGAGTTCCATCTATAGTACCTCTCCTGTATCCATGTTTACAAAGATACTCAGACAATGTCTCATACCACTTCCTGGGTGCCTGATGTAGCCCATAAAGAGCTTTGTCAAGCTTGCAGACATAATCAGGATGATCAGGGTCTACAAAACCAGGTGGTTGTTTGACATAAACCTTTTCATCAATCACTCCATACAGAAAAGCACACTTTACATCAAGTTGAAAGACCTTGAAGTTCTTGGATGCAGCAAATGCCAGGAATATCCTAACAGCTTCTAATCTTGCTACAGAGCAAAGACATCAGTGTAGTCAATCCCTTCTTCTTGTGTGTATCCTTGAACAACTAGTCTTGCCTTGTTCTTGATGATAATGCCTCTATCATCCTTCTTATTCCTAAACCCCTATTTGTTCCAATGGTAGTCTTCCCATGAGGAAGAGGACAAAGATTCCAAACTTTTTGCCTTTTGAATTGAAGCAACTCTTGTTGCATAGCTTCAACCCAACTTTCATCCTTTAGAGCCTCATCAACTTTCTTTGGCTCTATCTGGGATAGGAAACAAGAGTGAAGACAAACATTTGCTTCATGGGTTGTCCTCTTGTTCTTACCCCTGTGACAACATCTCAATGATGTTTGTGGTGGGGTGAGACTTGTGGATCCTAAGCTGAGGGATCACAGCAAGTTGCTGAGAAAGATCCAAATTGAGAAATTTAGATCTGGCATAGAATTCACCCTCCACAGCACCACACTTACAAGAGTGACTTGATCCAATGAGTGTGTGACATCATTGACGTTGTCATCTATGGTGTGGTTTTAGCATCAAGGAATTCCTGATCACTTTCACCATCACCATTGTTGTCTTCCACAATTGAGGTATCTTTATCTGGTTGTGGAGCCTCTGAGCTGGAATTTGAAGGCACCCCAGATGTATCAACTGAATTTGTCATTGTAGTGCTGATAGAAACCTCATTTGCTGAAGTAGTTCCAACTGGAGCTGAAGATGTATGAGTTGAAGGTCTTCCTAGCTCAAATCTTGGATCAGATCACCTGTATTTAAATTTTCTGTAGATCCTGAAACATTCTCACAAGATTTGTTAAAACAGTTGGTAACTAAATCAAGATCAAATAGCCAATCAGGACCAGAACCAGCTACACAGGGTGTGTGTTCATTGAAAGTCACATTGGCTGACTCCTCAACAATTCTAGTTTTGAGATTGTATACTCTATAAGCCTTAGCTTGGGAAGAGTATCCAATCCAAGTGTCCATCATCTGATTTCTCAGCAAATTGGCAATTTGATCTTGGTATTCAAGATGGTGCAAGGACATCCAAATGACCTGAGAAAACCAATGAAAGGTTTTCTCTTGTGCCAAAGTTCATAAGGAGTCTTACCATGTGTCTTAACTACTACAACTCTGTTTTGCACATAGCAAGCAGTATTTACTGCCTCTGCCCAGAAGGTGATGGGCAGTTTAGAGTCAGACAACATAGTTCTTGCAGCTTCAATTAGTGTCCTGTTTCTCCTCTCAGCAACACCATTTTGCTGAGGAGTCCTGGGAGCACTATATTGTCTTGTAATACCTTTTTCATCACAAAATGTATCAAGGATTTGATTCTTGAATTCAGTCTCTTGATCACATCTTATGGTTTTGACCTTGTGATCACTTTGATTCATTTTTAAGATGAAATTCTTTAGAATCTCAGGGGTCTCATCCTTAGTTCTAAGAAAGAAAACCCAAGTGAATCTTGTAAAATCATCTGTGATCACCAAACAATAAGAGGTCCTTCCTAGACTCATTACACTGGTGGGGCCAAAGAGATCTATATGTAATAAGTGTAGGGGAGTAGTGATAGAGTTCTTTTCCTTAGGCTTGTGAGATACCTTATGTTGCTTCCCTTTCAGGCATGCAACACAATGATCATCACTTGTAAACTCTTTCTTTGGCATTCCAGTTACCAGATCATGTTTAATTAGTTTATTCATGTTCTTAAAGTTTACATGGCACATTCTTTTATGCCATAGGAAAGACTCATCACTATTTGCTTTAGACAGAAAGCATAAAACTTCTCCAGAGGGAGATGTTTCTTGCAAATCCATCTTGTACATGTTCCCTTTCCTGGGGGCTCTAAGCAGGATATGCTCATGAGGAATGACCACTCCAGGCTTGAGAACAATGCACTCATGCTCAGTAAAGAGCATGTTATGACTCTGATCACAAAATTGGGATACACTCAGAAGATTGTACCCAAGCTCCTTGACAAAGTTTACCTTTTCAATGCTGAGCTTACCATTTGTGACCTTGCCCCTTCCAGAAATGTAACCACCTTCATCTCCTCCAAAAGCAACTGGTCCTCCATCAATTTTCTCAAAGTTATGAAGTAGTGACCTATTGCCTGTCATGTGCCTGGAACAGCCACTATCAATGATCCAGACATTCTTGTTTGTCTTGAGCTGTTCCTGCATAAAGAAAATGATTAGTTACATTTGGAAACCCAAGCCTTACTTGTCTTGGGCTCACTAAGTATAATAGAAGGTAATGCAACAGTAATAGATCCTATGG
The DNA here is from genome assembly GCA_025215565.1 of Flaveria ramosissima. Taxonomy (NCBI): domain Eukaryota; kingdom Viridiplantae; phylum Streptophyta; class Magnoliopsida; order Asterales; family Asteraceae; genus Flaveria; species Flaveria ramosissima. The sequence goes on from CM046035.1 coordinate 9,456,840, forward strand.
TTGTGCTAGAGGGATCTTGAGCTGTTGTTGATGGAGAAACTTCAGTCACTTGGTCTTTCTTAGACTTCCACACCACCTTTGGAGTCTTGGACTTGACCTTCAAAACCTCGAAGCTTTTGAGACTTCGGAAGTTTTGATGACTGAACCTTCGGAAGATTCTACAGTCACTGCACAGACTTCAGTGCTTCGGAAGAATTCCTTTCTTCCGAGACCAACTTCTCTTCCGAAGGTAATTTCCATTTGCCTTCTTCTTTGATTTGGAGCTTCCGAAGGAAACAGACTTTCCTTCCGAAGCTTGAATATTCTTGAAACTCTTTGAAGTCTTTGTCTTGGTCATATGGACAATACTTTTAGGATTGTATGGACAATCCTTAGCAATGTGAGAGGTACTTTCACACATGACACACAACATTTCTTCTTCACAAGAGTCTCCTTATGAGAGCAGACTGTCTTGGTCACATCCCTTCTCCACCCTCATCTTTGCAGATGCTGAGACAGTTTTTATGGGCTGTGAACTGTTCTTGGAGTTTGATGGTCCAGGCTGTGCAGCAGTGGTACACAGCAGATCAGTCTTCTTTCTTGGTACTGAGATGATTTGAACAAGAACCAGAACTCTTAGCTGAAGTTTTTGGTTGATGTCTTCAGTCTTTACTACTTCAAATCCTACAGAGATAAAAACTTGTTTCTGCTTAGAGTCAAAAGTAGCCTTGATCTCTTGAGCCTTCTTTGCTTTTCTTTTGCTCTTCCTGATCAAGTTCTTTCTCATTGACTTAGTCATCACAGTAGTCTTTTTCTCCTCAAAAGGATAGTGGCCCTTCTTAGAATCCTCCTCTTCACTCTTCTCAGAGGAATTCTTCACTATCTCTTCTTCATCCTCTTCACTTATAGGATCTATGAGAGGAAGCTCATCTTCACAAGTTCCACACCTAGGAGATCTTACAGACAAGATTGTGTGTGGAGGAGCTATCTCATTGGATCCCAGTCCCTGTCTATTTTGATAACACACCTTGTTGTGCAGGGATGAGGATATCATGTTCTTGAAGGTCTCTTCTTCAAGAATCTTTTTCTGCCTTGCTTTGCTGATCACAAGCTCAGCTTGGCACTCAGTCAGCTTGGTATGAGATCTTTGATTTGAGTCCTAAAATCTGTATGCTCATGTTTTAGAACTGAAATGGTTTTCTCTAAGTCCTCTATCTTTAGATTATAATCATTTTCAAACTTTCTAAAATCGGATTTTAAAATGTTTAAGGACTCAAGATCAGATCTCATTTCCAAGTTATAGGACCTGTAATCGTTAACTTTAGCAATGCATTCAGGAGTTAGAGATGTTCCAATACCTTGGCTTCATCATGATCTGCCATTAGTGCTTGGTTTGGAGAAGCATCTTCCACCTGAAAGCTCCAGTCAAAGCCTCCTTCTTCAATAGCAACAGCAGCTTGTTGCTTTGGCTTCTCATTCTGAGGGGCTTTGTCAGTGTAGTTTGGTCTGGTTTGTGCTTGGCCACCATTTGTTTTAGGTGCCTTACACTCTCTAGAAAAGTGCCATCAAGTTACAGTTGTAACACTTGACTTTGCTTTATCCAAGCCAAACTTTCCACTGGTTTCATTGCTTGGAAACCTCCTTCCAGTTCTCTTGTAGAACTTCTTGGGTCTATGAGTGAGAAGAGCCATCTGCTGACTATTTCCATATATTCCAGGTCATCTGGATGGATACAATCCAGGTCTTCAAGAGTGAAAAGAGAGTTGCCACAACTTTTATCAGAAGACACAAAGGCTTGAGAAGAGCTTGTCTCTTGGAATGGGCTTCCTTGAGTTTAGTTCTCCCTGGGTGTCTCTGGGAAGGTGATGAAAGGACCCTTTGGTGAGTTGTCAGGGTAGCATATGAGATGATGTTGGGGTTCAATGCTATCCCTTTCAACCACATGCAGGGCTGAACCCAATTGATTGTTGGAGTTGCCAGATGAACCTTGCATGTTCATCTCCATCTGGTAGCCACTGAGAATCCCATATAACTCTGTCAAGTAAGAGTTTTGAGATTTTCAGTCCTCTTGATCACCACACAATAGTGTGTCCATTGCCTAGGAAGTGAGGACATGAACTTCCTTACATTGTCTCTGTTTTCAAGAGGAACTCCTCCATCCACAAGGGTATCCACTATCTCAACATACTTGAAGTATTGCTGAGTCATGGTTTCACCTGTTTTGAAGGTGAAGTTTTCAAACTGCTGCTTCAGGAGATCCTTCTTGTTCTCCTTGGCTTCAGAGGAGCCTTCATACATCAGTTTAGTGCATCCCACAGCTGTTTAGCTGTTTTGCACTTCTTGAAACCTCTGTACACAGAGTTTGGAAGAGCAGTCAAGGCTTTTTCTATCAATCTCTACTCTCTTCCTATCTTCATCAGAGTAGTTAGCCACATCTTTGGGGATCATACCAGCACCAGTAGCAGAAGGAGTGCTGGGTATGAAAGGTCCATTTTCAACAGACTCCCACATTCTTGAGTCTAGAGACCTGATGAAACCTTCCATTCTCATACACTAGGTATCAAAGTCATCAAGAGTGATCAGTGGGGACTTGTTTATGGTTCCAGTCTCCATATCAGTCTTTGAAATGGATGCCATTTTAAAGTTTAGTATTTGTGTGTGTGAGGGATCTTAAGATGGTGAGATCTTATATCAAGAGCCTGAAATGCTCTGATACCAATTGCAGGACCGTTGAAGGGTGGTCACTTACAACACAACAACACCAAAGAGGAGATTAACCAAACTTAATCAAACAGTAAACTGGATTAACCACAATAATGATACTAAGAACACAAGTAACAAGTAAGAGACAGAACAAGAGATTTGGGTTTCAAGGATGCAATATATTGCTTTCTCAAGTTCTATTACAAGTGTTACAAAGCATAAAGAAAGATACTAGAACAAGGAACTACTACACTACAACCTACAACACCGCTATACTTTGAAAGTCAGCTGGATACAATTGACTAGACACAAACAAAATCAATTGTAGAATCAAAAGCATATCTGCCTTTTGACCTTGTGACTATGACATGCCATAGCTCACATCTTTATCTATTACAAAAAGGATAAAGTACATAAGTAGAAAGTTACAGACTCAAGACCTCAATGTACAGTTACCAAAGCATGGACCTTTTCACCAACTCATGTAAGTTGGTGACTTTACAGAGATGCAGCGGAAAGGTGTCCAGCTTTATGGAACAGTACATCAGATAAGTATGTTACTAAAAGTCTTCAGAAGAAATCTGTCTTCAAAGATGAAGCTTCCGAAACTTTGTCTCTAAGGCTTCGGAAGACTTCATATTTGGCTTCGGAAGATATTGGTCTTGGCTTCGGAAGATTTTACACTTAGAATATTTCTAGTGCATGGTGTAAAACTTCCGAAGCAATTCTACTTCAGCTCTTTAGTGCATTGCTTGCAGAGAGACCTTTTCACCAACTCATGTAAGTTGGTGACTTTACAGAGATGCAGCGGAAAGGTGTCCAGCTTTATGGAACAGTACATCAGATAAAGCGTTACTAAAGTCTTCGGAAGAAATCTGTCTCAAAGATGAAGCTTCGGAGAGTTGTCTCTGAGGCTTCGGAAGGCTTTCATATTTGGCTTCAGAAGATATTGGTCTTGGCTTCCGAAGATTTTACACTTAGAATACTTCTAGTGCATGGTGTAAAACTTCCGAAGCAATTCTACTTCAGTTCTTTAGTGCATTGCTTGCAGAGAGACTTTGGATGTTTTGGTTTGCATCAGACTTATAGGAATCCTTACAATATGGTCATTGTAGTTTAGCAAATTAACCGCTTTGAGTACTAAGAAAAAATGTAACATGTTTGGGCTTTGTGTTTGCATCAAACGACCGTTAAGGTTTCTATTAAGTTTGAATAAACTGATCAATTTACTCTGTTAAAGAGTCGTCTACGTAAGACCATATATTTATTTGGTTCAAATAAATAAAAATAAAATAAAGGTTGGTGTTCTGCATCAGATTTGTCTACATAAAATTATGCCACCCCATTCACTTGTCTGCCCTAGTGAGTCGCCTTCAGACAATTCCAGGAACTCATCGACTCAAAGAAAACACCTGCAACTTCTAGATACACCCATTGAAAAGAAAACTCAAGCCATAATCGAGCAAGGTCCATAAGCCAGCTTCTAAATACACACATCGAAAAGAAAACTCAAATAAATAAACCTAAAATAACCCATTGTGATGTCACACCTTAATCTACGGATACAACTTGTGATATCACAACACACATATATAGCAGAACACTTAACATTCACGATCACATAACTAGACTAGATTAAACAATGTTACATAAATCTACACATCCATTGCGTTCAAATTACAAAATGTAAACAAAATACGCTTCCTAAGAAAGTCTTGATCTTTTACAAGAAGATTTCATTTAAACTTAATAATCTTCTTGACCTAGCTAGTGCCTCCCAGCATCTCCTGAACCTGCATCACGAGTGAAAGCCCGTCAACAACATATTATGGTGAGTCATAACTCTAAAGTAGTTCGACAATATAGCAACGTGTGCAAATTAATATTAACAAATTAAATCTATATTGTAGTCTCCGCAACATAGAATAGTTTTAGTAACATATGTGCCACTCCATGTTTTAGTATATAAACAATGGGAGTGTAGCTTAAAGGCACAATGGCCGACCGAATCCCGAGCCATCAATCCAATTCAATCCTATCCATAGTCTCATTATGGCCTTAGACTAGCCCTTGTCATGTTTGTAGATCACAGTTATAGCCTCAGACTATCATCAATCCCTAGTCCTTTTTATAGTCTCCATTGTGGTCTCGAACTAGTCCAATCCTATCCACAGTATTTGTTGCGACCTTAGGTTGTGTATCTAACCAAAGAGTGTGCATATACCCCGAGCTTTGAGTCAGGCATTACCTCCAGTAATTCTCTCTTTACCTTAATGATTTGCCCGTGCCTAGCGCCCACTGTCGGTCTGGACGTACCTAAGACCATGGTTGCCTAGATCTCTTGATTAATTTACTTCTCCTCACACATTTAAAATATTTTCATCAAATCATTTAATCAACTCGAATACATCCTTAAAACATTTAAGAAAAAGTGACAGTTAGACTCACAATCATAAGTTTCTTAGGGCGTCCACTGTCCACACACTATGGGCGAGTATCAATGAGCGTATTGTGATCATATAACACAAAGATGCACACATGAAGTTATTATAACTTCGAACGTTCAACCCCTTGAGATTCCTCACCTGAGTTAAATAATCCAACAGGTCCTAGTCTTGTCAATGACCTTAGGCTAGAGATGTCATCGTTGGTGGTGGTGGTGGTGGTGGAAGGATTGGGCGGTGGCAGGAAGAAGAAAGTTAGTGACGGTGATTGTGCTCCATATGTGAGTGGAGTTTTGGAGTCTCACTGATAAACATATCCTTTTGGTTGATATTATACTTCTTTTTTCTTTTTAAATAAAAAGAAGAAATTAAGATGATCTTAGATAATGCTCTAAACAAGTCTAGTCAAGCCAAGCAAAGGTGGGCTCGAGCTCAGCTTGTTAAAAAAATCAAGTTGAGTAGAGCCAGCTCATTTATTTTTATGAGCCTAAAGGTGAGCTTGGACTTGGCTTGTTTATATACGAGTTGCCGAGTCGACTCATGAGTTAACTTTTTTATTTAGGAAAAAATATTGTTAACTTTTTAAATATTTATATATAAAAGATAAGATATAATAACTTTTTATATTCTTTCAACTTAACTCGGTTAAACAATAGTACAATACTTTTATTTCATAAACTTTGATCATCGTTTATATTTCTATACTTAGGTTTTTTTACTAAATAATATCAAGTTGACCATATAATTATGATATATTTAAATAATATATAATATAAGTTGGTTTATAATATATAAACTTATAATGTAGCTTTAATATTAAAGCAGTAAACGAGCGGCTCACGGGTGAGCCAACGAGTCGGATAACGAGCAAGCCACAAGCCAAGCTAACTTTGGCTCGAGCTCGGCTTTTGTTTATAAACCAAGCTATTTTCAAGTTATTTTCGAACGAGTTACGAGTCACGAGCTTTTTAAACAACCCTTATCTTAGGTAGTTAGGACTAATGAATCTCGGCATAAATGATTGAGGTGAGGTAGTCAAGACTTCATTACATGAGGACCTTTGAGTTTGTGTCTCGCTTGAAGAAAAAAAGAGCCTGGTTTGAGCTAGAGGGTTCTCAGTTAGGGGTTTGATTAATATAATATCTATCATTTGAAGCATGTTAATATCTATCAGAGGTATGTGGGCTCGATTAAGATAATATATATCATTTGAAGCATGTTCGTATATTTTCTGTTCAAAAAAAGAGGTTAGGTTTCCTCCTCAGGGAAGTTTCAGGTTCAAAGCTAATGTACGAGTTTTCCTTCATATACTTGTTAGTCTATAGCCTAATGGTTCCATATTTGAGCAATGGAGATGATCGAATGGGACATTATTTGTTTGTTAGTGATTCAAACATCCATTAAAAAAGCTAAAAAAACACATGTTGACCTTATTTCTAAATCTATATTATGTTCATATAAGAATTCATTAGTGTTTGTTAGGCATGAATGTAAGATTGAATGAATGAGTCATTCCGTTGCAAGAAAAAAACATGATTGTATTTACGTAGGATCTAGTGTTTCCTCCCGCGTTACGCGTGCGGGAGTTTGTTCGCTTTCCTTTGTCTTACTTGACATGATTTGTTTGTTATCGGCTTGTCTCAACGGAAACCTCAAAAGCGATACTGATATTGGTTCCGATAAAACCAATACCGGTAACGTTGATGTTTGCTCTTAATCGGTTCACTTCGTCGTAGTAGCGCTACAGTAAATACACTCACTATAGCATGCGATACAAAAAACACTTGATTTTGAATACAGCTTCGCAGGGAGAAAATTACGGTCAGGCTTTCCCATGCAAAGAAGTGAGAGTTTGACCGTTATCGGTTGTGCTCGTCAAAAATCATAAAATTGAGCACTGACGCAAGTTCCGATAGTACAAAAAATAACGTTACTCGCTCTACCGTACGAAACCTCGACAATAACTTCATTCATAACCACGGTTCTTCATGATAGCATACGATATCAAAAATTATTTGATTTTGAATACACACATAAATAAAATTTAATACAAAATCTTGGATTGTGTAAAGATATTAAAATTAGAAAATGTCTAGGTGAAAAACTTAAACTTAATGAAAGTAAGTGGTCAATGTAAAAATACAAAAAGTTTCTTGTAGCAACCCAAGTTGTTTTTTAATATATATATATATATATATATATCTCTATATAATATATATATATATTATATCATAATATTATATATAGATATATATATATATCCTATATTCTATATAATATCTATATATATATCTATATCTCTCTCTATATCTATATAATCTAGCTCTATATCTCTATATCTTCTCTCTCTATATCTCTATATATCTCTCTATCTATCTATCTTCTATCTCTATCTATATATCTATATATCTCTAATATATATATTATATCAAGAGAGAGAGAGAGAGAGAAAGAGAGAGAAAATTACTATACAAAGTTAAAAAATATGCAAAGTGTGCGAATTAATTCAACAATTGATTTAGGAGATGAATGGTTCAAATTAAAGATGAAATAATCGTGCATGGAATGATGGCTGGAGGGGTAAATTCAGAAATATAATTGTTGACTTTTTTTAATTCCTCCAACGTATATAACTTTTTATACGATGTTATTTTTTAAAAAAATTACACTAGAAAATCAAGCATTTTATTCACTTTAATTTGAGTATAGTAGTGATATATTTTTTTTAAAAATCAACACTTTTTAAACATCTATGTGTTGTGCATATAATTTGCGCGATTATTAAATTCGTAATTATGAACATAACTTCCGTAGTTATCATATAGCTTGAGTAATTATAAATATAAATTGTGTAATTATTTTTTATAACGTGAGTAATTTACTTTGCGTAATAATATATAACTTGCGTAATTATGTACCTTTTATGTGTAATTATGGTGCGGACGAAACTACACCTACGTCAGAAAACAGGTGTCACGCCCTGGTGACTTCGCATGCTTCGCACGAAAATTACACTTTGTATAGTAATCAGCCCCTATATATGTGTGTGCATATATATATATATATATATATATATATATACATATATATATATATACATAATATCTATATAGTATATATATAGATATCGATATATATCTAGATATATCCTCTATATCTCTTATATATATATACATATTATATATCCATATACTATATACTTCTATAATATATATATCTATATAATATTTCTAGTATATAATATCTATATGTACATATATAGATATATATGTAATATATATATGTCTATATATATATGTAGATATCTATTATCTCTATACTGTGTATATATTATATGTATATATATATATATATCTATATGTGTATATATATAGGGATACAGCATCCTATATATATACAAGAATAATATATATCTATATATATATATCTATATATCTCTATATCTATATATATATCTCTATCTATATATCTATCTATAATACTATCTATATATATACCTATATCTATCTTCTTACCTATCTATCTGTAGCTATCTCTCCTATGTATATATCTCTGTCTCCATCTATATCTATATCCATCTAGATATATATGTATACATATATCTGTCTATCTATCTATACATATATATATATACATATATATATATATATATATATATTGTTATCATATATATGTATATAATCTCTAATATATCTATATATATATATATATATTTATATTATATTCATATATATACATACATACAGATATATATCTATATATATATATTAATATATCCTCTCTCTCTCTCTCTCTCTCTCTGTCTCTCTCCTCTCTCTGTCTGTGTGTATCTATCTATCTCTGTCTGTCTCTCTCTCTATCCTCTCTGTCTCTGTCTTCTCTGTATCCATCTCTCTTGTTCTCCTCTGTCTCTATCTCTCTCTCTCAGATATATAGAATATATCTCTGTCTGTCTCCCTCCCCTCTCTCTCTCTCTCTATCTCTCTCTCTCTCTGTCGTCTGTCGACTTCTCTCTCTCTCCTCTCTCTCCTTCTGTGTGTCTCTCTCTCTCTCTCTCCTCTCTCCTCTCTCTATCTCTCTCCTATCTATCCTCTCTCATCTCTCTCTCTTCTCTCTCTCTCCTCTATCTCCTCTCTCTCTCTCTCTCTCTCTCTCTATCTATCTCTCTCTCTCTATTATCTCTTCTACTCTATATCTCTATCTATATAGCTCTATACTGAGAGGAATCAAATGAAGCTCACGTTAATATTGACCCTCATCAAATCACCCTATCCCGTCACATTGTTTACAATTGATTTCAATTATTAGGCTTTAAAGTATATTTGAGTAAACTTCAACTTTATTTTTTGAGGTGATTATATATTGTTTAATTTTAAACTCCAAAAACGACGATGTTGACGAAACGACTTACGTATTCGTAACTTGTTTGAGTTATATGTAACGTAACTCTTAGTTTTACATTTGGTAACACGTACTTACATATACATAACCCTACATATACATAACTATTAGTTGTACACTTTGTTACACATACTTACATATATATCGCCAAGTTTCTTGGTTTTCAATTATAACATGGTTTTCAAGAGATCTCTCCCACATATATATATTACATATATTATATATATATATATATAGCTATATATATATATATATATATATATCTATATATATATATATAATATATATATACTATATCTAATATCTATCTATATATATATGTATGTCTGTCTCTATCTCTGTGTGTGACTATCTCTCTGTTGTCTATCTCCTCTCTGTCTATATCTATACTCTCTCTAGTGTCTCTCATGTGTCATATCTATTCTACTCTCTGTCTCTCTCTGTCATCCTCTCTCTGTCTCTATCTGTCTCTCTCTCTGTCTCTCTGTCTCTCTCTCTCTCTCTCTCTCTCTCTCTCTCCTCTCTCTCTATCTCCTCTCTTCTCTCTCTCTATCTATTCATCTGTCTGTCTCTCTCTCTCTCTCTGTCTCTCTCTCTGTCTCTCTATTCTCCCTCTCTCTCTCTCTCTCTCTCTCTCTCTCCTCTCTCTCTCGCGTCCCATTTCATCGAACCCTAGTTTTTGTGAGAATCATTTAACTCTATTTGATCCCTTGATTTGTTTTGAGATAGATGAAATCATGCCATGTGTCAATTTGATTTTATTAATTAGAAAAGGACAATTTGGTCAATTAAACAACACCACCTAAGTTTCTCTCTCCTTCTATATATATATATATTATTATTAAAATAACCTTTACACCTATTTGTTTTTTTATATTCATAACTTTTTTATACTATATTGTTTTTTTTATAAAATTACACCATTAAATTCGTATTCTTTTTCTCTTTAATTTTCATATAGTCTCAATAATTTTTGTATGCTATAGTTAAGATGTCTGCAGTTACATCACTATAACTAGCATTTACAACACATAAAAACCATTTAAAACACCTAAAACCATTTTACAATACCTAAACTACATGTTACACTAGTATAACGAAACTACATCATTTTGGTCAAACTAAAATACAATTAGTAAGCTAAGAACATATGCACTAACAATATAACAATAAGTAGCATGATATCTCATAATATTTATAGTCAATTACATCATGTTTATTTGAATAACAAAAAAATTTCACTAAACAATTATGTGTAAAACATCAAGTAAACTATGAAAAACCTAATATTAACCAACATTACACGAATGTAAACCAATGTAAACTGATGTAAATCAATATTAATTAATATAAAGCAATCTGTAAGACAAATATAAAGTGATGCAACATACTACTACGTTAATATAATTAAGTGTAACACCACTGTAAGAACCTAAAACCATTTAAAACACCTAAAACCATTTTACAACACCTAAAGTACATCTTTCGCAAGTATAACGAAACTACATCACAATTAGTAAGCTAAGAACATATGCACTATAGCCAAAGTAAAATACAATTAGTAAGCTAAGAAAATATGCACTAACAACATAAGAATAAGTAGCATGACATCCATAAAATTTAGTCAATTACATCATGTTTATTTGAATAACAAAAACATTTACTAAACAATTATCAAATTTTATGAAATCAGATAAACCAGAAATAATGACAATAAAAAGAAAAAATGAAACTAATGAACCTTAAAATTGACTTTTGAACTTCTTTTTTATCAATTTGAATCTTATGTGATAGGCGAAGAACTAACTTCTCTGGTGTCCGTCAAAGGATTCGGAGGTAGGGGATGACCTGTAATGAATCTGGCTGTATAAAACATCAAGTAAACTATGAAAAACCTAATATTAACCAATATTACACGAATGTAAACCAATGTAAACTGATGTAAATCATATTAACAATATAAGCAATCTGTAAAAGAAATATAAAGTGATGCAACTTACTATTACGTTAATATAAATAAGTGTAACACCACTATAAGAACCTAAAACCATTTAAAACACCTAAAACCATTTTACAACACCTAAACTACATCTTTCTCAAGTATAACGAAACTACATCACAATTAGTAAGCTAAGAACATATGCACTAACAACATAACAATTAGTAAACAAGTATGTGTAAAACATCAAGCTACACTATGAAAAATCCAATATTACACCAACATTACACCAATGTAAACTGATGTAAACCAATATTAAATAATATGCATCAATTTGTAAAACAAATATAAACTTATGCAACTTACTGATCTGTTAATATAAATAAGTGTAGCACCACTGTAAGAAGGTATAACATAAATGTATAAATGTGTAACATAGAATATTAAAAATATGCATCAATGAACCTAGATCTAAAAATAAAAAAAAATGAAAAAACCTAGATACATAAAACAAATTAATGTACCCAGATCTTTATGTACTAATATCTTGATGCAACTTTTGCACCTTCTTCTCTAACTCGTTCCCTCCTCCATACAACCTATAATGGTTGATGAATCCAAATCTGAAACATAGTGTGAACCCCAGATCTGAACCCAGATCAGAACCCAGATCTGAACCTAGATCTAAACTTCAGAGTGGTGGCGGCAGTAGTACGGTGGCGGTGGTAGTGCGGTGGCGGTGGTAGTGCGATGGTCGTGGTAATGTAGTCGTGGTGATGGGATTTGCGATGGAGAAAGAGAACCAAGATAAGAGGTGGTACCTTCATTTGGCTTCTAACAGACCTTCAATCGGCTTGTATCCGACCTCTCATCAGTTTCTATCGTGGTGAGGTAGTGGAGTGACGGTGGAACAAAGATTGGAGATCAAATGGAGATTTAGTTAAAAGAAGAAAGAAAAGATAGTGTGGTATAAAGAAAGAAAGGAGAAAGAAAGAAAGAAAGATAAGAAGAATTGATGGTAGGTGAGTACTCACACTCAAAAGTCAAAAGTTGTACAAAACCAAAATTACAATTTTACCCTTGATATAATGACAACCATTCAAATGGAATATTCTATCTTTGATGCCAAATGAAAGGATGTTATTTAGTTAATGGGTTCTTACAATTTAATTAGGTTTTTAAAAGAACCCATTCTTATATATAATATATATATACATATATCTATATATATATATATATATATATATATATATCTATATATATATCTATCTATATATCTCTCATTATATATATATCTCATATCTACAGATATCTCATATCTCATATTATATCTATACTCTCTATATACTCTCTCGCTCTCTAATCTCTCTCTCTATCTATCTATCTCTCTCTCTCTATCTCTCTCCCTATCATCTCTCTCTCTCTATCTCTCTCTATCTATTATCTATCCCTCTCTCTCTCTCTCCCCTATCTCTATCTCTATCTACCTACCTCTCTAATTCTTCTCTATCCCTACTAATCTCCATCTATACTCTGCTCTCCTCTCTCTACTATCAAAATCTATCTCATTCATATATCATCCATCTCTATACTCTATCTTATCTATCTTCTCTATGTCTATCTCTCTCCCTCCTCTCTCTCTCTCTCTCTCTTATCTCTCTCTCTATCTTCTCTCTATACATCTTCTCTACCTCTATATCTCTATCTCATCCTCTCTTTCTCGGTTCATCTCCTCTCTCTCTCATCTCTATCTCTATCTGTCTCTCTCTCCTCTCTCCTCTCCTCTCTCTCTCTCCTCTCTCTCTCTCCTCTCTCTCTCTCTCTTCTCTCTCTCCTCTCTCTCTCTCTCTCCTCTCTCTCTCTCCCTCTCTCTCTCTCTCTGTCTCTCTCTCTCTTCTCCCTCTCTCTCTCTCTCTCTATGTCCTCTCTCTCTCTTCTCTCTCTCTGTCCATCTCTCTCTCTCTCTCCCTCTCTCTCTCTCTATCTCCCTCTCTCTCTCTGTCCTCTCTCTCTCCCCTCTCCCATCTCTCTCTCTCTCTACTGTCCCTCTCTCTCTCTGTCTCTCTCCCTCTCTCTCCCTCTCTCCCCTCTCTCTCTCTCTATCTGTCTCTCTCCTCTCTCTCTCTTCTCTCTCTCTCTCTCTCTCTCTCTCTCTCTCTCTCTCTCTATGTATCTCTCCCTCTCTCTGTCTCTTCTGTCTCTCTCTCTTGTCTCTCTTCTGTCTCCTCTGTCTCTCTCTGTCTCTCTATATGTGTATATATATATATATTATATATATATATATATAGCTAGATTAAAGGTTATTAATCCCATATGTATTCAAATGTGAAGTTTTAGTGATCCTGTTATGTCTCGCATATTCTCATAACTTCATATGAACTCTAAGTTAATATATATATATATATATATATATATATAATATATATATATAATTAACATATATTGTTGGATCTAGAAAGGCTGGTGCAACCAAAACCAAATCACTTAGACTATTTTGGTACAACTAATAAAGGACTTCCGAAGCTAAGTATGGAACTTCCGAAAAAAAAGGAGCTCTTCCGAAGACAAAGTGTAAAACTAACTTCCGAAGGAAAACTCCAACTTCCGAAAGACAAAGTATTACTTCCGAAGATCAAGACTTAGAGTGATAGATCAAAGTCAACTTTCCGAAGTATGAAGAAGTCCTCAAGCCTCGGAAGTATAGAAGCCTCTTCCGAAGTATAAGTGGCTTTGGAAGAACTTGTTCTTCCATAGCCAACTTACCTTCGGAAGACACTACTATTATCCAGTGGACATAAGTATGGTCTCCCTGACACTCCGCTGCAGACCTCTGAGATACTGCATGGCGTTTCTCAAAAAGCTATTTAGTTGACCATCTTTAGTTGGTGACAAAAGATAAGTCATGGACATGTCATGACTACCATATCTTAGATAATGCTTTATCTAAGATACCTTAACTTTAGCATTGTAGTATATGCTTTAGTCTTAGGTTTCCAGCTGCAATCAAAGTATATCCGCTGTAGGATCTAGTATATATAGTTTCTCATTGTAACTCATGTTTTATGCTTGTAAGAGTCTTGTAATACTTTGAGTTGAGAAGTAATATATACAAGTGCCTTGAAAATTATTTCTGTGTGTTCTTTGCTACTTATTATATTATTATCAACTCTTATAAGAGATTCTACTTCATCTTTGAGTGTTATATAAGTGAGTTTGAGAGAAATCCAAGTGTTTAAGTGACAAACCCGATCCTGCAATTGGTATCAGAGCTTTTTAGGCTCTTGATTGTGAGATCTTACCATCCTAATCAACCTGTTTTTCACTCCTCTTACACCACACTCAAAATGGCCCTCAACAAATCTGAAGTAGAGATGGGGACGATGACCTAAGCAGCCCATCATCACCCCTGAAAACTTCAGGTCATGGAGCAGACGAATGGAAGGCTTCATCAGGTATCAAGACAGCAAGATGTGGCAATCTATTGTCAATGGCCCGTATAAGCCAAAGGTAGCTGGTGGAAACGGTGCCATGATTGAGAAAGCTGTTGAAGATTATTCTGATGAGGACCGGAAGAAGCTGGACATTGATAGCAATGCTATGACTGTTCTCATGACTGCAATTCCCAACTCCATCATGGTGGGGTTTGAACATTGCAAGTCAGCCAAAGAACTGTTTGATGCACTTGCTCAAATGTATTCTAGCTCAAATGACTCCAAGAAGGACTCACTGAAGCAGCAGTTGAGAACTTCACCTATGTTGCTGGAGAGACACTCAGCCAGCAATACTTCAGGTACATGGATCTCATTTCTTCCCTTCAGTCTGTGGGAATTGCTCATGAACTTAGAGATCTTACAAGAAAGTTCATGAGTGCATTACCCAATGAGTGGACATTCTACTGTGTCTCTATCAAGAGAACAGAGAACCTGAATACACTCACCATGATCGAACTCTATGGCATCCTTGATGGATACCGTTTGGAAATGGAGAATAAGAGAGGTCATCAGACAAGCAGACCCTTGAGTCTTCCTGCTAGCAACGCTTTAATGGTTGCTGAAGGCTCAAGACCCTCCCAGCCTCAACAATACCTGACTTACACCCAGCAGCCATCTTGTTCTTCTGGGCCATACATCACATTTCCTGAGACTCCAAGGTCTCAACAAGCTCAGCAAAGTTCCTTTCAGGACAGCTGTGCTTTTGTCTCAGGAAGTGGACACTCTAATGATTATCAATATTGCTTTGATGATCTAGAGTGCTTCAGCCCAGATGACGTGGAATACGTGGACATAGTCCAACAAATGGCTCTATTAACCTACAAGCAAAGAAGTTCTTCAAGAGAACTGGAAGGCATTTTCCCAGAACCCAATCAACAGCAAATTTGGGTTTGACAAAACCAAGGCCAAATGTTACAACTGTAACCAACTTGGTCATTTTGCAAGGGAATGCAAGGCTCCCAAATCGAATCCGGGAACCCCACAGGCCTCCACACATCCCTTACACCAAAGCCCACTGGAAAGTCAACAGAGACAGCTGCAATGGCTCAAGAAGTTGACTGGAGCTTTATGGTACAGGATATGACTCCTGCTCAAGCACTCATGGCCGGAACAGATGAAAATAAGGTATATGAACATCTCTGTACTCCTGCCTGTATTGCTAAGGTTAAATTGTATCAGGACTACAATATGGAGATTAAATCCGATATTGAGTCTTTAAATGTTTTAAAATCTGATTTTAAAAGGGCTGAATCTGACTATCAAAAAAAATTGAGGAGTTAGAGAAAACTATGTCCTATTAAAACATGAACACAAAACTATAAGACTCAAATAAAGGATTTAATATCCAAATTGACTGAGGCTCAAGCCCAGCTTGTCACAGCTGAGGCTCAAGCTAGGAAGTATGCTATTTCTGAGCAAAACTTCCAAGCCATTCTTGCATCATCCTCTCACTCAAAACTTTGTTACCAAAACAAAGGTGGGTTGGGAACCAATGAAATTGCTCCACCACACTCCTATGAGTCTATAAGACAACCAAGGTGTGGTACTGAAGAGCAAGAGGTTCCATCTGCTGACCCACCTTCTTATGAGTCAAAGAATGATGCAACCATGGAGACCATCACAGGGAAGAACCAGGTAATTTTACCCTCTCCTACCGGTGATGATCAACCCCTGACCACCAAAGCCAGAAGAAGCAGAGCTAAGGCAGCCAGAAAAACTGCCAAGAAAGTGGTTGAGTCTAAGCTGAAGATAAACCCAAAGCAAAAGGGTGTATTCATCTCAGCTGGATTCCAGGTGGTTGGAAACTCTGATTCAGGAAAGGGGTGTAGTACCAGCACTCCTGTCCTACCAAAGGATCAGAAGTTAAAGGGAAAGGTTGCTGATGAAGAGAAAAAGAACAAGAAACATCAATCCTCAAATTCCCAAAAGATTAACATTGCATGCATAATGTGTGGTCTGCAAAACCACATGGCCAAAGATTATTACTACAATCCTGCTAGCACACATTATGCAAATAATGTTAAAAAGGAAGGAGTCAGGGAAGGTTTCTCATTTGGACCATATCAAATGGTTCAAGTGATGAAAAAGGGAAAGCTTGTTTCCGAAGCAAGGTAGCTTTCGGAAGAAGGTCCTTCTTCCGAAGGGAAAAAGGCTTCGGAAGCTAAAGCTATCAAGACTCAAAAGAATAAAAGAGTCCCCTTGAGACCATCCCAGAAAAAGACTGCTTCAGAAGAAAAGGTGGTGAAGGCTTCTTCCGAAAAGAAAGAAGCTTCGGAAGAATGCCAAGCTGCAAAAGCTTCAACAAGCTCATCCTCCATGATCAACCAAGGGATGGAATGGAAGATCAAGAAAGATGCTGCAACACAAACCTTTTCTTCAAAGACATCCATTGAACCCCCATGCATAAATTTTGGTTCAATTATGTCACTATCATTGGAAGAACCCAAGACCAACAAGGCTTGGGTTTCCAATCAAAACTAATCATCTCATCTTATGTGCAAGGACATCCATATGACAAGAATAACAATGTTTGGATTTAGGATAGTGGATGCTCCAGGCACATGACAGGAAACAAATCTCTCCTTCAATAATTTCAACATTATGATGGAGGTCCTGTCCAGTTTGGAGGTGAGGCCGGAGGATATATTTCTGGCAGAGGAAGTATATCCAACGGAAAATTAAAGGTTGACAAAGTTAACTTTGTCAAACAGCTTGAACACAACCTGTTAAGTGTTTCTTAGTTCTGTGATCAAAAGCATCAAATGCTCTTCACAGAACATGAGTGCATAATCCTCAAACCCGGGATGACAATTCCTCAGGAATTGGTGCTTCTTAGATCTCCCAGGAAAGGATATATGTACAAGCTGGATATGAACAATGCTTCCCTAATGGGAGAAGTATCATGCTTTCTTTCCAAAGCTGATGGTGATGAGTCAACACTATGGCATAAACGAATGTGTCATGTAAATTTTAAGACAATGAATAAATTGGCTAAAAATAACTTGGTACATGGTTTGCCTAAAAAGGAATTTTTCTGCAAAGATAACTGTGTTGCTTGTCTGAAAGGGAAGCAACACAGGGCATCTCATAATCCAAAGTTGTTAACTCTATCACCACTCCATTACACTTATTGCACATGGATCTATTTGGTCCCACAAGTATAATGAGCATTGGAAGGAAATCATATTGCCTTGTGATTGTTGATGATTTTACTAGATTTACATGGGTATTCTTTTTAAGAACCAAAGATGAAACTGCTGAAACTTTAAAATCTTTTATTCTTAAAATAGAAAATCAAATTGATCACAAGGTTAAAATAATTAGAAGTGATCAGGGGACTGAGTTTAAGAACCACGTTCTTGACTCATTCTATAACTCAAAAGGGATTGCCAGATAATATAGTGCCCCTAGAACTCCTCAACAAAATGGTGTTGCTGAGAGGAGGAACATGACACTTATTGAGGCTGCTCGGACTATGTTAGCTGATTCAAAGCTGCCTCTAACATTTTGGGCAGAGGAAGTCAGCACTGCATGCTATGTGCAGAACAGGGTCCTTGTAGATAAGCCACATCGAAAAACCCCTTATGAGCTATGGAACAAGATGCCACCGTTCATTGGCTTTCTAATGTCCTTTGGCAGCAGGTGTACCATACTTAACACAAAAGACAATTTGGCAAAATTTGCTGAAAAGTCAGATGATGCCATCTTTGTTGGATATTCCTCTAACTCTAAAGCTTATAGAGTTTATAACATTAATAATCAGCAATTTAAGGAATCTTTCAATATTGTAGTTAATGAGCACACTCCTTGTGTTAGGGGAAATGGCCCTGATCATATTTGATTTAAAATTGTTTCCAAACTATTCTAAACCATCTTGTGAGAATGTTTCAGCTGGAACAGGTGCTCAAAGTGATTCTGATGATGATCAACTATTTGAGCTTCCCTGACCTATTCCAAGTTCTCCAAGAGCTGCAACAAATCAAGTTCCCACTATTGGCAGATCTGATACTATAACCATCTCAAGAAATAGTGGAGCTTCAATAAGCGGTTCACCTGTTGACTCTCAAACCTCTTCAGGTGACACTGCACAACATCAAGCTGATGGAAGCAACATCTTGAAGGAACATGCAACTGTTAATGCTGCTTCACAGCAAACAAATGATGATGTTTCTCTTTCATTCAATCAGTCCTCATTGAATGAGTTTGAAACAGCAGCTGGACCAAGTGTTCAAGCTCCTGAGCAAAATATGTCCAATTTGGATTTATCTTTGCAACTGGAGGTGATTCCTAGACTTAGGATTCACAACACTCATCCAGTTGAGAACATCATAGGGGAAGTCTCTGAAGGCGTGAGAACAAGAGGACAAACTCACAATGGGAATGTTTGCTTGTACTCATGCTTTTTATCCCAAATGGAACCCAAGAAGGTGGAAGATGTCTTGAAAGATAGTAGCTGGGTTGAATTAATGCAAGAGGAGCTGCTTCAATTCAAAAGAAAAAAGGTTTGGAACCTATGTTCGCTACCATCTGGTCAAATACCTATATGCACTAAATGGGTTTTCAGAAACAAGAGAAATGATAGAGGCTTGATTATCAAGAACAAAGCAAGACTGGTGGTTCAAGGATACACTCAAGAGGAGGGAAACGATTATACTGATGTCTTTGCACCTGTTGCAAGACTTGCGGCAATTAGGATCTTCCTTGCTTATGCTGCATCCAATAATTTCACTGTCTACCAGCTTGATGTCAAGTGTGCCTTTCTATATGGGGATATAGATAGGGAAGTCTATGTATGCCAACCTCTAGGATTTGAAGACCCACAACATCCTAACTATGTGTGCAAATTGGATAAAGCTCTATATGGGCTACACCAAGCACCTAGGCTGTGGTATGAAACATTGTCTCAGTTTCTCCTAAAGAATGGATACACTAGAGGTAGGGCTGGCAATTTTAGACACGAACACGAATACACTACACGAACCTACACGATCTTAACAGGTATTGGGTATGACCTTAACAGGTTTCGTGTACGAAACAAGTAGACACGAATATACCTGTTAAATTTCGTGTCTAAACAGGTGTTTTACCTGTTATGTACCCGTTAGTACCTGATAAATATTTTTTTAAAACAATATAAATAATATAACATTAAAATACATAAGTGATAACCCTAACCCTAACTTCACATCTTCACATTCTGGTTTTTGTATTATTAGTGTTGCTTGCTAAAAACTTCCTAAGGTACCCCCACTCCAAATCTTTCGGATGATTTTTGTATCACTAAAATGGTTTCTAAATATGTGTTATTAATGGTTCTTATCGTGTCTTATCGTGTCTTATCGTGTCTTATCGTGTATACCTGGTATTAACAGGTTCGTGTTCAGGTTTGGAAACAGGTACACGATAAGTTATCGTGTCGTGTACAGGTATACAGGTTTCGTGCACGTGTCTTATCGTGTTCGTGTCTTAACAGGTACAGGTATACCTGTTATGCCAGCCCTAACTAGAGGTACCATTGGTAAGACTCTTTTCATAAGAAAGTCTGGGAAAGACATCTTGCTCGTTCAAGTCTATGTTGATGACATCATATTTGGTTCCTCAAATGACCAAATGTGTAAAGACTTTGAGAGCATCATGAATAAGAAGTTTGAGATGAGATCCATGGGAAAAATGGACTTTTTCCTTGGAATTCAGGTGAAGCAAATGAAGGAAGGGTTTTTCATCAGTCAATCTAAGTATGTCAATGACATCTTGGAAATATTTGATATGAAAGATTGTAAGGCAGCAAAAACACCTATACCCAGAAACCACAATCTCTGCCCTGACTCTGAGGGGGAGAATACTGATCAACTTCAGTATAGAGCAATTATTGGTTCTCTAATGTATCTCACAGCAAGTAGACCTGATATCATGTTTGCAACTTGTATTTGTGCAAGATATCAGCCTGCTCCAAAGGTGTCTCACCTAGTTGCTGCCAAGAGAATCCTCAGATACCTTAAAGGAGCACCTAAACCAGGTCTCTGGTATCCTAGAAATAATGATTTCAATCTCTATGGTTACTCTGACAGTGATTATGGTGGCTGCAATATCAACAAGAAATCAACATCTGGTGGATGTCAATTTCTTTGTGGAAGGATCATCTCATGGCAATGCAAGAAGCAATCCTGTGTCTCTACATCAACTGTTGAAGCTGAATACATTGCTGCTGCTAGTTGTTGTGCTCAGTTGTTGTGGATTTAGAACCAGATGACAGACTACGGATTCAACTTCATGAGCACTCCTATCCACATTAACAACAACAGTGCTATCTCCATTACTGAAAATCCAGTGAAGCACTCCAAAACTAAACACATCGATATCAGGTATCATTTCATTAGAGATATTCATGAGAAAAACCTTATCAAGCTAATCAAAGTTGATTCAAATGAACCATATGCTGACTTGTTCACCAAAGCCTTTGATGAACAAAGATTCAAATATCTCATTACAGCTATTGGGATGATAAACCTTGATTAGTCTATCTTATTTGAAAACTTTTTAATGTGTAAAGTTTTATGTCAAAACAATCTAAGCCCTGTTACAAAAGGTCTTTCTCTAAAATTGTATCTAAGTATGAATTCTTCCAAAGAGGAATTAACCCTCAGAAGATATTTTCCACATCTTCCAAAGCAAATTCCTCCCAGGATAATTTTCTTCTCGGAAGAGTTGTTA
Organism: Flaveria ramosissima; assembly: GCA_025215565.1. Classification (NCBI taxonomy): domain Eukaryota; kingdom Viridiplantae; phylum Streptophyta; class Magnoliopsida; order Asterales; family Asteraceae; genus Flaveria; species Flaveria ramosissima. The sequence continues at coordinate 9,478,508 of CM046035.1, forward strand.
AGTCTCGGAAGAAGCGATTGATTTCATATCAGATCTACTTCCGAAGCTTGTAACACTCTCCATTCGAAAAGCAACATATACTCTCAGAATTAAAAAAACTTTACCTTCGGAAGTAAATTTGCCTTCGGAAGAACATTACCTTCGGAAATGCTTTATACTCGGAAGAAAGATTTTACTGTGTAACGGAAATCTTTTGAGCCCCACTCTGTAAAAAGTAAAGATTTTGTTAATGATGTCGGATTATTTAAATGGACTAACCTTACCGCCCCTGTCACATCATCCACTGAAACCTCCCATCATCTTATCCAAACCCCCTTTAAACCGCCATTCCACCCGTTTAAATACCTCCCGCTAACCACTTTCATCCTTTTTACCAAAATTACTACCCTAAAAGCTTTCTTCATCTTCAATTTACCCGATTCCGACCTATCTTCCTGCAACTTTCTCAAATGGCACTAAACCCTCAGCACAACCAAGTCGCACTCCTTGATTCTTCAAGGGATGCCGACTTCTCAGATATCATCTCTTTTCTAACCTAATCTTCTTACTACACTGCCCTGACTGTTAACCCCACGGTTTACTCAAACCATATGTCTGAATTTTGGGCAACGGTCAGATTGAAACTCTAAATGGGGTTCGTGTCATAAGATCGAGCATCTATGGCCAGGAGTTGGTCATTTCTGAACAAATCATCAGGGAGCATCTAGAGCTTCATGATGAGGGCGCTCCTACAGAATTCCCCAAAGCAGATTTGGACAACACTTATATCCAAATGGGATATGGTGGAGATGTTAGCAGGACAACCGTTTACAAGTTCAACTTCTCTTACAACTGGAAGTTCCTGCTACATGTAGTTCTTCACTGCTTGTCCAACAACTGGGGGATGGGATCAAATCCCATATGAACTTGAGTGCCTAGTTCATGGTTTGGTGAGAAGCCTCCGCTTTCAACTACTCAAGATTTGTGCTGACCAATCTCATGGGAAACCTTCAACGGGACACATTCTTCATGTATCCCAGGTTTCTCCAGCACATAATCAATTGTGAGCTGGACCGGAGCAAGCTTGTCTGTGCAGCTGCTCTGATTGTTCCTCAAATGAGGCCGACCATCTTCAAAACTTTGAAGAGAGTGTCCACCAACTTCACCGGAAGAGATACTGCACTTCTTCCAGGTATGATTGAGCCAATGGCTCCTGGTGACATCCTTGTTAACCCCACAGGTGATGAACCCACACCAGCAACTACCCTCACTTTGCCAAATCTACCTTCTCCCCCCATTACCATCACTTATCAAAGACGCCCCAAACGAACCCTTGTTCAATCTTCTCTGATTGAACAAGCTCCTCCTGTTCTACCCAAAAAGGCTAGAGTGGAACAATGGGCTCCCACTCAGCCTGAGGTCCAACCATCCTTCACCATTGACCTCAATATAGGTCTAAAGTCTCCTCAGTCTCAAACCCATGAGCCCAGAACCCAAGCTAAAAACCCTCAGGGAGAGTCTTTATACTCCCCTGAGCAGCCAAAAAGGGACAGCCCCATCAAAGGCTCAATGCCTTTAGACATTGATCAAAGTCCCAGGTCACTAGGTTTTACTTCCATATCCTTTACTGACCTACTAATCGGAGCTGATGAAGAGATTATGTCTCTTCAGGGCAATGAAGTTGATCCACAACACCCTCTCAAGGATCAATAGAGCCCAGAGAGATCTCTTATCTCTAGCCCCCATCAGCAAGCCTTTACTGAGGTGAGTCTCACTGATGTGGAGGGGACTCATGTAGATTCAGCTGCCACTACTGAAGGAGCCTCAATGGATCCTCAGAACAGTGGTTACATTACTGAGACTGAATCTACAGCAACCATACCCTTTGATGACTCTGAAAGAGACATCATTGAGCAAGGGAAACCAGGGCGCCAAGAAACCACATCTGGTGGTGAGGATGAACATACAAGGTATGTTACCTCATCTCCCCATGATTCTTCAAAAGAAGATGAGGGAAGACTGCAACTCACCATTGAAGACCTAATTTCTAAAGTCTCAAATCTTGAATCTAAGGTTAGGACTTTAGAGGATAGGTCTGCCACTCAGCAACTTGAGATTGAAAATCTCAAGGCCAAACTAGCTGAGAAACAGATTGAGAGGTCTGTTAGGCACGTACCAATTCAGGTCTCTTTGACCTCTTCCTCTAGCTCATCAAGCTCTCAAGACAATGCTACCAAAAAGGGCGAGAGTGTTCAGGGACAAAGACAAAGACAAGAGGAGCCACAAAGTCAAGCTCTCACTTCCCTAAGCTCAAAATACCCTATGCAACAAGCTTCAGCTTTTCCTGAGCCCCCTCCAGTTGTAATTCAAATGGATCAAAGGATGCTCCAAGATCTCAACAGGTTCTTCAACAAGTTCCTGTTGGAATCTCTTATTGACCAGCCAAGTCCTGATATGTCTGTGATCTACTTCGGAGCTCAAGAGCTTCAGAGGTTAAATGCACCTTCTACCACTACTGAGGAAGTTGGCCAACGTAAGGTCCAAGTGGAACCTGAGATTAACTTCGAAGGGGAAACAAGGACTGATGGGCCAGCAACTGAGACAGTTGGGACAGATAGTGCATTCTCACAGACTTCCGAAGCACAAGTCAAAGCCTCGGAAGAACAATTTCAATCTTCCAAAGATGAGATTGCAGCTGCGGAAGGACTATTCTCCTCATGCGATGATCTAATAGTCACAAATGCAATCCTAGAACTTGCATCTGAGGTTAATAGGGAGGATTTTCTCACCCAACCCCTAGCTCAAACATCAGCATTAACTCCAACTTCCATTTAACTACTTAACCTGAATCTTCCATCCAAGAACCCCCAAAGTCTAGCACTTCCGAAGACATCAAAGGAAAGAGGAAAATGACTAAGGAAGAGCTTCAGGAGGAAGAAATGTTAGAAAAACTCAAAAGAAAAGGTAGACTTCCAACTGGAAAACTGCTAGCTGCCAGTAGCAAAGCAGCTGCAGCCAACCAGGAGGCAGTCAACAATAGAAGAAGAGTAGAAATCATTGATAGATTTGTCAATCTAGGAGCTGCGAGTGAAGATGTACTCCTGCTACCACTAAAGGAGTTAGTTGAGCTGGAAAAGGCAACTTTGCTGCAAAAACAGCAAAGAGAAGAGGCAGCAAGGTTGGCCTTAGAGGAAGAAAGGGAGAGGAAAGAAAGAGAAGCTGATCAGCAGCCCAGGAGGGAAAGGATAACTTTCCTAACCTCCAGAGGTTTCTCTCTAGAAGAATTATCTCCACACAACAATGACACGATCTTATGGCTCTTCAACAAAGAGCAAGATCAAATAGAGAAAGAAAGCTACCAAGGAAAAGCTTATGCTGAAAAGGAAGAAGGAAGAAGAAGCAGGACAAGCTGCTGCCAAGAAGATAGGTGAGAAGGCCTGGATGAAGAACTATCTCTGGGCTCATGGCTTCTCTGGCAGGCAGGTGGGTCCTATGTCTGAAAAGACCCTCCAGCGACATGTCAGTGACATAAAGGCTGACATTCGCTCGGGGAAGAGGAAGGAGATGTACAGAAAGGGACATGGGATGATCTTTAAATCAACTACTCAACCCCAAACTCAAACCCAACCACAACCTGAACCAATTCCCTTTCCATTCCCCATCAAAACTGAACCAACCACTGGACCATACCCCTGAACCTACACCATCACCCTTACCAACCTCTTCACCTCAACCACCTAAACTACCCATCCTCCAACCCAAAACACTAGCCAGAACCCAAACACCTCTACCAACCCAACAACCTTTCAAACCATCCTCTCAGCCTTCTAAACATCTCCCCTTAGAGGAGTTCAAGGCAATCAAGACAAAGCTCATCAATTGCACAACCCTGAGCGACATCTCCTGTGAGGAGGATTCAGTCAAATTGACTTATGTTGATGGATCCTCATGTTCCCTCACTAGAGATCAATTTCTTGATCTGCCTAGAGGAACATTGGACCAAGATGCAAATCTCCTTGGCCTCAATTCATATACTTTGAATGAGGAAGAAAAGAAGTTAAGGAGAAGGCTGGTGACTCTGCTGGATACCAAGAAAGGTGACCGGGTGCCAAGACAACCTCTTGTGCCTAGGAAGAAGATCATCCAGTGGAGGTTCGAAGACTCTTCTCACAACTTTGTTGTTGAAAGAGAGAATGGAGAGCTCAACAGGCTAAGTGCCTCATCTCTGCTACACTTAAGCAGATTTGATATTGCTGAGTTAGCAGAGAAGCCATTCTCCAACCCCTCAAACTATGATGTAGCTGCTCATATAAGAAATCATCTAGACAGTCTTCATATGACCGAGCTAACTGCTAGGACCAAGGTTGAAGAAGAGTTGAAATTGAGAGAGGAGGAGAAAAGGAAGGGATCAACAACCAAAGGCAAAGCCTTTCTACAAATGGTTGAAGGTCCTGAACTTGAATCCATAGTTAGATGGGAGTATGACTATAACTCCCGTCAACTAACTCTTTTCAGGGGGCCGCAATAGAGGGTACATGTCATTCAGAGTGATAGACTGGATCTCCTATCCACTAATGACTTGTACAAGCTTCTCAGCACCACTTCAGGAAAGAACAAGGAAACAAACAAATATCTTCTGTCCCTGGTGTTGAAAGCTTTGAGAAGCAGAAACAAGTGAGGTTTTGGTAGCATCAACCTAGGGGGAGTTTGTTGGATCTAGAAAGGCTGCTGCAACCAAAACCAAATCACTTAGACTATTTTGGTACAACTAATAAAGGACTTCTGAAGCTAAGTATGGAACTTTCAAAGGAAAAAGGAGCTCTTCCGAAGACAAAGTGTAAAACTAACTTTCGAAGGAAAACTCCAACTTCCGAAGACAAAGTATTTACTTCCGAAGATCAAGACTTAGAGTGATAGATCAGAAGTCAACTTCCGAATTATGAAAGAAGTCCTCAAGCCTCGGAAGTATAGAAGCCTCTTCCGAAGTATAAGTGGCTTTGGAAGAACTTGTTCTTCCGAAGCCAACTTACCTTCGGAAGACATGTCACACCCCAACCTTGACGGCGGAAACGTCGAGGAGTGAGAGTTAAGATCGTTCACAGCCACATAACGCTATTAATAATCCAAATTTAATTTAAGCATAAGTTTCATTTGTCACATTACAAACATAAGTCTCAAAGGAAATAAAAGCATAACATAGAATGTAACAAATCATTCCATTTTATTTATTTATCTAGGTCCATTCCTAGATGTGCAAGCTTCAAAGTGTAGATAATCAAACTTGGGCATTTCCTGAAACATGTTAAAAATAAAAGGTCAACAATAATGTTGGTGAGCATTCCATAGTTTTTAATACATAGATTATATAAAAGATGGCAATTCAAGTCATGGGTTAGTGAATAAAGTGATTAGGGATATTATGAACAATGCAACAATCAAACCTCGACAAAGTTTTACAAGTCTCAAACGTTAAAAGTATATACGATCAGCTAAGTGTACTCGGATTAACCAAGCAGGCTTGTCTTACCCATAGATCTATGACTTCGCTGGGCTAGCAATAGTTAATGATTGCACATATAACGCCATAACATGGTAATCACGAAAGTTCAACTAACCACAACTTAACAAAGTAAATTGCCATAGGTTTACAAGTCTCAAATGTGTTTACAAGTGCAATAGTATAAGTTAACATGTTTCACCCCAAAGTGTGAAAATAAGCAAAAGGGGTATGGAAATACTCACTTGATCAAATGTATGTAAATGACGTTGAAAAGAAATAATAATAAGCGTCGTTCCAACGTAATCCGTCACAAGATACCTATATATATTTACAAGATTTTAAGTTTGATAATATATTTAACGATTTAATTTGAGGTCTAGGGTTGCGATTTGGTATTTAGTGCTTGTCAAATAATTATGTTTTAACAATATGGAAATCAATTATATTTATTAAATTCAAAGAAATTTGTTACATTCTATATAAAATTTTATATATAAATATATCATTAATAACAATTTTGGTATATAAAAAAAATCTAAATAAGGTCTATAAACATAATTAAACAATAATTTAAAAACTACATTTGAAATAATCATATTTGTGACATATAATATGTTTTTTATATAAAAACAATTAAACTAATTATATTATTTCTTGATTATTTATCAAAAGTAAAAAAAATGTTTATTTTTAAAGAAATAATTCTCAGAAAACAATTAAAAATATTTTAGAAAAATGCAGCTTTTATAAATGAGTTTTTTATAATTTTTAAAAGATTTTAAAATTGGTTTTGAAGGCTAAAAGCCTTAAAAAGAAAACATGAGGTTCCTGGGTTTCAAACCCGGGACCTCATGTTAAGGGGAGCTTTGTCTTAACCAGTGGAACTAAGGCCTCAGCCGCGTTGTAAGTTGGTTTTAAATTACTAAAACCATTGATACCAAACACCCCCAAAACACATGAACCCTAATTCGTTAAATCCCCAAATTGAAGCTTAATTCCAATGATTCAACCCGATTAATCTTAGGGCTTTTGTTCCCTGAATGAAATCGAGTTAAATGGTATAATATACTTACTTGATTAATAGCAGATTGATGTGTTTAGGCTTGGGCGAGACTCGCGACTGTTCTTGATTCCAATTCGTAGTGTGTGTATGTTTTTCAAGTAATTGAGGGTTCAGGGAGTTCAGGAAACCCGATTAGAGTAAAAACCCTCTAATTTATAGATTCAATTCGTTCGATTTGGTACCCAACGGCTGCAACGTTCGAACCGGAGGTTACAGGTTGAATTAAATCGTTTAATTGTTGTTACAGGTGAAATCAATCATCGCATTTAGTTTGTGGCAATTAAAAGAACGTTTCCAGACGTTTGATTGTGTTGTTTTTTTATGATTTTGATGAAAACCGTCGTGAATAATTATGTGCGATCGGTTTCAAGATCAAAGAACCTTAAACCGCTTTGAAACTCAAATTAACACGTGGAAACAGGTTCGAAACATCATTACGAATGATTTGGTGAAATTTAGGGGCTCAACCGGTGTCAAGAACCCGGTAATTAGCCTTGCCGGAGCCGCGGCCGGCGGTGGCCGGAGGCTAGCCGGAAAAACGCGAAAGAGAAAGGGGGAGGGGGGGTTGGAATTTAGAAATTACATATTTAGCCCCTGTAGTTTCTTTGTTTATCATTTCATGTTTAAAACATTCTTTTAAAGTTTCAAAATTGACAATAAAACCCCCTAGACTTCTTTAAACCCTTTTTTTAAGTTTATTAAGTTTTACATATTATTATTATTGATAATAATATGATTATTATTATTTTTCTTAGTTATTATTATTATTATTATTATTATTATTATTATTATTATTATTATTATTATTATTATTATCTAATAAGTAATAATTAACATTAACAACTTCCAATTTAAGACCAATTTAAGGAAAACAACATAAATAACTCATCACTTTAAATAAAATAACAGCAATGGTCCTTACAAGGATTAACGACGTTAACTTTTAATTAAGGCAAAAATACAGAATGTCACAGTCTCCCCAACTTAAAAGAATTTCGTCTCGAAATTAAGAATAAAGCTAAGAGAACAAATGCGGGTATCTCTCCTTCATATGATCCTCACGCTCCCAAGTGAACTCAGCTCCACGTTTGTTTTCCCATCGGACTTTGACGATAGGTGTGGTAGTTGTTCGGGTCTTCTTCAGGGTTCGATCCATAATCTCAACAGGCTTCTCAACGAAATGCAATGACTCATCAATTTGAATTTCCTCTAGTGGAACATGCAAATTTTCATCAGCCAGACACTTCCTCAAGTTCGAGACATGGAAGACAGGATGAACTCTGCTAAGTTCAGAAGGTAGCTCCAGTTTGTAAGCCACTTTCCCAATTCTTTTCAGAATCTTGAAGGGTCCTACAAAACATGGGGCTAACTTACCCTTCTTCCCAAAACGTACAACACCCTTCCATGGAGAGACCTTAAGAAGAACCATGTCGTCGACTTGAAACTCCAACGGTTTGCGTCTTTTATCGGCATAACTCTTTTGACGACTTCTAGCCACCTCAAGGTTATTTCGGATCTTGGAAACTTTGTCGGTCGTTTCTTGAATAAGTTCCGGACCAATGATAAGATTTTCCCCAATGTCAGTCCAACAGATCGGAGAACGACATTTACGACCATACAAAGCCTCGAATGGTGCCATCTTGATACTTGAGTGATAACTATTGTTATACGAAAATTCCGCGAGCGGTAAATGCGTATCCCAATCACCACCAAAATCATGGACACAAAGACGTAGGAGATCCTCGAGGGTTTGGATTGTTCGTTCGGTTTGACCATCGGTTTGAGGATGGTAAGCCGTACTTAAATCCAATTGAGTACCCAAAAGTTCTTGCATCGAAGACCAAAAGTGTGAAGTGAAACGAGCATCTCGATCGGAAATAATGTGTAAGGGCACGCCATGACGACTCACAATTTCGTCAATATAGATTCGAGCTAGCCTTGATACCTTGTACGTATCTCGTATGGGTATGAAATGTGCTGTCTTGGTCAAACGGTCAACGATGACCCAAATACTATCATGACCACGAGGTGTACGAGGTAACTTGGTTATGAAATCCATGGATATATGCTCCCATTTCCACATAGGGATTTCAGGTTGCTCAAGTAAACCACTTGGTCGTTGATGCTCGGCTTTGACCCTTGCACACGTGAGACACTTAGAAACATAAGACGCGATATCTTTCTTCATTCCAGGCCACCAATATTGACCACACAAGTCCATGTACATCTTATCGGAGCCAGGATGAATGGAATATCGGGTTTGATGAGCTTCGTTCATAATGAAGTGTCGAAGATTGTCACGATTCGGGATCCAAAGTCGATTCAAGAAGTACCACATGCCATTCGGTTTTGTCTCCAGTTGTGACCGAACGTTAGACATCAAATCTTCATCCTTCCCTTCGTCGGTTAATGCCGCTTGTTGAGCCTCGCGAATGCATAACTCGAGGTCACTATCGATCCTTATGTTTTGGAGCATGATAGTAGCCTCGTTGACATCCACATGGATCTCGGTATCAAATTCTCCTAGCGTATCAAACCATTGCCTTCGATCTCGAATCTCTTGAAGCGAGACAGTCTTATTGTGAACCTTGCGACTTAGCGCGTCGGCTACAACATTCGCCTTGCCAGGATGGTAGCGAATGTCGCAGTCGTAGTCGCTAATTAGCTCGATCCATCGTCTTTGTCTCATGTTGAGATCCTTTTGGTTAAACACGTGTTGGAGACTCTTATGATCGGTGTAGACTATGCATTGCGTTATATAAATAGTGTCGCCAAATCTTCAATGCAAAAACCACAGCACCAAGTTCGAGATCGTGAGTTGTGTAGTTCACTTCATGAACCTTCAATTGTCTCGACGCGTATGCTATAACTTTGCCTCGTTGCATGAGAACACAACCAAGACCTTGATTAGAAGCATCGCAATATACAGTGAAGTCATCATTTCCATCGGGAAGTGTGAGAATAGGAGCGTTGCACAACTTGCGTTTTGATGTTTCGAAAGCCTCTTCTTGCTCGGGTCCCCATTCAAAGAGTCGATTCTTTTGGGTTAGCGCCGTTAATGGTTTAGCAATCTTTGAGAAATTTGCTATGAACCTACGGTAATATCCCGCTAAACCCAGAAAAGAACGAACCTCGGTTGGGGTTGTGGGAACGCACCAATTCTTCACGGCTTCAATTTTAGCAGGATCAACGTGAATTCCTTGGCTATTCACCACATGCCCTAAGAATTGAACTTCTTCCAACCAAAATTCACACTTGGAAAACTTAGCGTACAATTGCTCCTTCTTCAAAAGTTCAAGAACTTGTCGCAAGTGTGTCTCGTGATCGACTTTCGTCTTGGAGTAGATAAGAATGTCATCAATGAACACGATTACGAACTTATCCAAATACGGTTTACATACTCGATTCATGAGATCCATGAACACGGCAGGTGCATTGGTCAAACCAAAAGGCATAACCATGAACTCGTAGTGCCCATATCGAGTACGAAAAGCGGTCTTTGGAATGTCATCATTGTGGACACGTAGTTGATGATACCCAGAACGTAGATCGATCTTTGAGAATTGAGTTGCTCCTTGAAGTTGGTCGAAGAGATCATCGATTCGAGGAAGAGGGTATCGGTTTTTGATAGTAAGCTTGTTGAGTTCCCGGTAGTCGATGCACATACGAAATGAACCATCCTTCTTCTTCACAAACAGTACAGGTTCACCCCACGGTGATGAGCTAGGGCGAATGAAACCTTTATCGGTCAACTCTTGCAGTTGACTAGCTAGTTCTTGCATTTCAGACGGTGCAAGACGATAAGGTGATTTAGCCACAGGGTTTGCACCAGGGATTAAGTCAATCTTGAACTCAACTTCTCGCACGGGAGGTAACCCTTTAAGATCCTCGGGAAAAACCTCGGGAAAGTCTCGCACAACAGGAATGTCTTTCAACTCCTTACCCTTGGCTTTCGTATTAACTACATATGCCATGAAAGCCATGTAGTTTTTACTTAAGCACTTGCGGGCCTTGATACAAGACATGAGTTTGAGTCTTTGGGATGATTTCTCCCCAAAGACCTTCAAAGTATCTCCAGTCGGTAAAGGAATTCGGATACACTTCTCGAAACATAGAATTTCGCACGATGCTTGGCTAACCAATCCATACCAATGATAACATCAAAGCTTCCCAATTGCATAGGAATAAGGTCGACGAAGAACTCGTGTTCGTTAAGGCTTAAAGTGCAGTCACGTATTACGATGTCCACAACAATAGATTTTCCATCGGCGACTTCGACCGTGAAAGATCTTTCTAGGTTGACGCGCGGTTTAGAAAGTAAAGACTCGAATTCCAAGGACACGAAACTCCTATCGGCACCCGAATCAGACAATACAGATGCATAACGATTATTTACAAGATACATACCTGTTTGGTAACAACCTATTATTGGTATGATGAACATAGATAGGAAATTTTACAAGACAAGAAAGGACTAAAAGAAATTCAACGGCGTACCATTCACCACGTCGTTGTTGGCTTGTGCTTGGTTGACGTTGATGTTGAAAGCCCTTCCACGAGCCGGTGGCACGGTTCCCGCATTGCGAGGACATTGAGGGCGAATATGGCCAGCCTCGCCACAGTTGTAGCAGGTTCGGTTGGTAAGCATGGCAGTGTTATTTGGCGCACGAAGACAAGTAGCCACCAAATGACCATACTTTCCACACAACGAGCAGACTCGGCATGGAATGTTGCTTGAATGATGGTACTTGCACGTGTTACACATAGGATGTGGACCAGCATATACTTTAGCCATGGGAGCTTGATTCGCAACCACCATTTGTTTTTGAGGAGCATTTGGGGCGGTCACGGCGTAGTTGCGTGTCGGAATGAACTTACGCTTTTTGTTTTGAGAAGATGACTCGGCCCTTACCTCCTTTGTTGCCTCGGGTATCACCTTCGTAACAGACTTGGAACCCTTTGCCGACATAGTGCCAGCTCTTATATGATTCTCGGTGAGCTGTGCAGTGATGGTAATTGCTTCCTCCAAAGTTGTGGGCCTACTACCCACCACGACATCTTGAATTTGAGGTGGCACCCCCTTGATAAATTTCTCGATGTTACGGGGCACGGTGTCCACCATGTGTGGTAGGAGCATACTCAACTCATGATGCCGGGTGGAATAAGCCAAGTGATTCCCACCATCCTGTTTGAGGTTCCAGAATTCCTCCTCTAGCTTTTGTAACTCGCTCCTTGGACAAAACTTTTGAATCATAATCTCCTTAAATTCCTCCCAGGGCAAGGCCAAAGCAATCTCAGTTCCACGGTTTCTCTTTTCACTATTCCACCATGTGAGTGCTCGTTGTTGAAGAACACTTGTGGCATAGCGAACTTTGAACTCGTTGGGACACTAGCTAACAATGAACGTATTTTCCATGCTTTCAAACCACTCGAGAAGTCCAGTGGCTCCTTCTTTTCCACTAAAGCTAGTGGGTTTGCACGAGTTGAAGTGTTTGAAGGTGCAAGTACGGTTGTTCCCTTGTTGATTGTTCCCATTTTGATTGTTGCTATTGTCTCTATTAGCACCACTATTGTTCCCATTGGTGTTGTTGTTGTTGCTATTAGCCATTAGTGTGCTATTAAGTTAAGCAACCATAGTCGGGAGAACGGCAGCCATTTGTCGGGCAATCATGGCAGCCAGCTTACGGTCGGAACTTCCACGCTTTCCATGGTGACGAGACATGCTGGATATACAAAAATGAGTTAGTTACAGGAGTGAGGATAACAAAGGATAGTAGTTTAACAAAGATGAGCTAAGGGTTATAAGGTACATGGAATGATTCCATTTGGTAACGCATTACCATGTGGAAACGTTGACACGTCAAGGTGAATTGATCCATTTACCTTAGAAACTTGTGTATATTGACCATAGTTTATCACTCATCCCAGAAATCCCCAGGTAAGCATAACTAGTCCCGTAGGATTTATGCGATATGCTTGCCTTAGCCCGAGGGCCTTTTGCCAGGAAAACCAGGATACAGGTGTCTACGTGTCACACAATATTTCTTAGGTTCATAGAATCAAAACCTTGATGAGATTTATATAGATTAGACATAACGTCTAAAGATCCAAGTCATAACATAAGCATAAGGTTCCACGTGTCGACGAGAATAAGATTAAGAGTGTTCATGTTCAGGGAGAGTCAAAGAGTCAAAGTTAAGTTTAGGGAGACAAATAACAATGTTTAGGCAATCCTATGCTAAGGCATCAAATTGCACCTAAGAGGCATAGCATTATGTAGCATGAAAAGTATATAATTTACAAGATAGAAATATAATTCTATAAGGTTCATGCATACTATAGCCTAGGTCACCATTTCTAATAACCTATATCCCTATAGTTATGGGCTCTGATACCAATCTGTCACACCCCAACCTTGACGGCGGAAACGTTGAGGAGTGAGAGTTAAGATCGTTCACAGCCACATAACGCTATTAATAATCCAAATTTAATTTAAGCATAAGTTTCATTTGTCACATTACAAACATAAGTCTCAAAGGAAATAAAAGCATAACATAGAATGTAACAAATCATTCCATTTTATTTATTTATCTAGGTCCATTCCTAGATGTGCAAGCTTCAAAGTGTAGATAATCAAACTTGGGCATTTCCTGAAACATGTTAAAAATAAAAGGTCAACAATAATGTTGGTGAGCATTCCATAGTTTTTAATACATAGATTATATAAAAGATGGCAATTCAAGTCATGGGTTAGTGAATAAAGTGATTAGGGATGTTATGAACAATGCAACAATCAAACCTCAACAAAGTTTTACAAGTCTCAAACGTTAAAAGTATATACGATCAGCTAAGTGTACTCGGATTAACCAAGCAGGCTTGTCTTACCCATAGATCTATGACTTCGCTGGGCTAGCAATAGTTAATGATTGCACATATAACGCCATAACATGGTAATCACGAAAGTTCAACTAACCACAACTTAACAAAGTAAATTGCCATAGGTTTACAAGTCTCAAATGTGTTTACAAGTGCAATAGTATAAGTTAACATGTTTCACTCCAAAGTGTGAAAATAAGCAAAAGGGGTATGGAAATACTCACTTGATCAAATGTATGTAAATGACGTTTAAAAGAAATAATAATAAGCGTCGTTCCAACGTAATCCGTCACAAGATACCTATATATATTTACAAGATTTTAAGTTTGATAATATATTTAACGATTTAATTTGAGGTCTAGGGTTGCGATTTGGTATTTAGTGCTTGTCAAATAATTATGTTTTAACAATATGGAAATCAATTATATTTATTAATATCAAAGAAATTTGTTACATTCTATATAAAGTTTTATATATAAATATATCATTAATAACAATTTTGGTATATAAAAAAAATCTAAATAAGGTCTATAAACATAATTTAAACAATAATTTAAAAACTACATTTGAAATAATCATATTTGTGAAATATAATATGTTTTTTTATATAAAAACAATTAAACTAATTATATTATTTCTTGATTATTTATCAAAAGTAAAAAAAATGTTTATTTTTAAAGAAATAATTCTCAGAAAACAATTAAAAATATTTTAGAAAAATGCAGCTTTTATAAATGAGTTTTTTATAATTTTTAAAAGATTTTAAAATTGGTTTTGAAGGCTAAAAGCCTTAAAAAGAAAACATGAGGTTCCTGGGTTTCGAACCCGGGACCTCATGTTAAGGGGAGCTTTGTCTTAACCAGTGGAACTAAGGCCTCAGCCGCGTTGTAAGTTGGTTTTAAATTACTAAAACCATTGATACCAAACACCCCCAAAACACATGAATCCTAATTCGTTAAATCCCCAAATTGAAGCTTAATTCCAATGATTCAACCCGATTAATCTTAGGGCTTTTGTTCCCTGAATGAAATCGAGTTGAATGGTATAATATACTTACTTGATTAATAGCAGATTGATGTGTTTAGGCTTGGGCGAGACTCGCGACTATTCTTGATTCCAATTCGTAGTGTGTGTATGTTTTTCAAGTAATTGAGGGTTCAGGGAGTTCAGGAAACCCGATTAGAGTAAAAACCCTCTAATTTATAGATTCAATTCGTTCGATTTGGTACCCAACGGCTGCAACGTTCGAACCGGAGGTTACAGGTTGAATTAAATCGTTTAATTGTTGTTACAGGTGAAATCAATCATCGCATTTAGTTTGTGGCAATTAAAAGAACGTTTCCAGACGTTTGATTGTGTTGTTTTTTTATGATTTTGATGAAAACCGTCGTGAATAATTATGTGCGATCGGTTTCAAGATCAAAGAACCTTAAACCGCTTTGAAACTCAAATTAACACGTGGAAACAGGTTCGAAACATCATTACGAATGATTTGGTGAAATTTAGGGGCTCAACCGGTGTCAAGAACCCGGGAATTAGCCTTGCCGGAGCCGCGGCCGGCGGTGGCCGGAGGCTAGCCGGAAAAACGCGAAAGAGAAAGGGGGAGGGGGGGTTGGAATTTAGAAATTACATATTTAGCCCCTGTAGTTTCTTTGTTTATCATTTTATGTTTAAAACATTCTTTTAAAGTTTCAAAATTGACAATAAAACCCCCTAGACTTCTTTAAACCCTTTTTTTTAAGTTTACTAAGTTTTACATATTATTATTATTGATAATAATATGATTATTATTATTTTTCTTAGTTGTTATTATTATTATTATTATTATAATTATTATTATTATTATTATTATTATTATTATTATTATTATTATTATTATTATTATTATTATCTAATAAGTAATAATTAACATTAACAACTTCCAATTTAAGACCAATTTAAGGAAAACAACATAAATAACTCATCACTTTAAATAAAATAACAGCAATGGTCCTTACAAGGATTAACGACGTTAACTTTTAATTAAGGCAAAAATACAGAATGTCACAAGACACTACTATTATCCAGTGGACATAAGTATGGTCTCCCTGACACTCCGCTACAGACCTCTGAGATACTAGTGTTTACCTTTATAAGTTAGTACAGTTGTCATCTTTAGTTGGTGACAAAAGGTAAGTTATGGACATGTCATGACTACCATATCTTAGATAATGCTTTATCTAAGATACCTTAACTTTAGCATTGTAGTATATGCTTTAGTCTTAGGTTTCCAGCTGGTATCAAAGTATATCCGGCTGTAGGATCTAGTATATATAGTTTCTTATTGTAACTCATGTTTTATGCTTGTAAGAGTCTTGTAATACTTTGAGTTGAGAAGTAATATATACAAGTGTTTTGAAAATTATCTCTGTGTGTTCTTTGTTACTTATTATATTATTATCAACTCTTATAAGAGATTCTACTTCATCTGACTTGAGTGTTATATAAGTGAGTTTGAGAGAAATACAAGTGTTTAAGTGACAAACCCGATCTTGCATATATATATATATATATATATATATATATATATATATATATATATATATATATATATATATATATATATATATATATATATATATATATATATATATATATATTCTTTTTCTTGTTGTAGTTTTTAAAAATCCAAATAGTAAGATGAAACTATTATTGTTGGTGTTGGCTATGTAGTGTATTAACAAATTATCATGTAATTAAATCGTAATATATATATATATATATATATATATATATATATATATACAAAAGAATAACAAGATTGTTAAGGATAATGCAATCACATGCAGCAAAGAAGATAGAAAACTTACCTCCTAGATGTTAATGCACACACAATTATGTATAAACTAATATAAAATGGATACTTGTAGCAACGAGCTTCACAAACTAAACCTTATTTTTCTATCATTTAATTAATGCTAACTAATATGTGGAAACATCACATTAGTGGCTAAGTTAATTTAGTATATTATTGACCAAGTAAAGATGTGGTTATAGACTAATAACAAGTGTTATTATTAATCGTTGAGACCATTATTCAGCAAAATTATTATTATTCTAAGACGAATAATGATCAAGTAACCAGAAGCCTTTAGTTTAACATAATTGTCAATGAACAAGACACCCAAATCATGTCGTAATTGATGTGACAAAGTTATAATGTAGGTGTTAGTACCTCTTGAGATCAACTTTACTCGTATTGCTTTGCTTTTGCTTGGACTAAGGTATGGATTCTTGTAACTAGTCTAATATATGATTTCCGTTCGTCTCTAGTTTTGATTCCTGTCATACGTAGCTAGTTTGTTGTTGATTTTGTTATAAGTAACTAGACTACTTGTTATTTCTATACCTTGTTATCCGAGCTCTCCCTATCTTGAGGGTGACTAAGACGTGTTATTGCGGCATCAATAACGTGGCATTAACCGTGGCGGTGAGCTGAGATCACGGCGTCTCTAAAGAGAACTCTGAATTTGTGTTGGCCGTCCTGTTATATTATTATTTCCTCAGAGGCGTATGGATCGATCCTAGATTAGTCCTGTATTTCCTGATGGATGGTTGCACACCACTCTATTTGGGACTCTAGTGAATGGTTTGTATGTCTGCCCATATTTCATTTCATATTGGTTCACGGGCTCGCTACCTGTGTTCCCTCTGTTCAGTTAGTATATGGTATGATTATTAGTTTGGGTTATGTTCTATTTGATATATATCTTATGTTATTTTATTCTCTGTTATCATCATATCTGTTTAGTTTTGTTATCTGTTGTTCTGTTCACTGAGCGTTATGCTCAGACGTGCTTTTATTTCCATGCACGTCAGGTCAGTAGGGTCATCCGGGAGGGGAGTGAAGAGTGGAAATTTGCATCAAGAAGAGTTTATTTAATTTGATGTAATCGACTTTGCTATTGGGTTTTAGACTAGTGTTTTCTATTTTTTCTTTTGGAATTTGGACCTTTAATCGTTATTAATAATGGAATTGTGTTTTGGATTTTGATTATCGTGATAGTGGCACGTCAACCTTCTCGGATTTGGGTGTTACAATTAACTTATATTAAACAGAAATTTAAATTCTTGAAGTGTCACGCATAATGTCATTGTCTTTGATTAATCATGACAAGTTTCCGCAATAACATATGTTTGTTATTACCATTTCCCAAGGGTATAACCGTATAATCATGATATATACTATTTAAACATTTATTTCAAAATTGAAAAAGAAAAACAATAAATAAATTTGTAAACCTTAATATAACATGTTTTTTAAGACCAATGATCTTTAGCCTAACTGGTTAAAGTGAGGTACCCATAACATGTAAATAGATGGGAGATAATGGGTTCAAATCTCACTTTGAAAAAAATACTTAAAGTTAAGCCATGAGTTTTCTCAGCAATGAGTTTTCTCCTGAAAGGATTAAGGATGCGATTCTGACTGGAAAACGAATAAATAGACTCGATAAGATAACATTTATCTTCTAAAACAGTATATTACATTTTTCATTAAAAAAACACGCTTATTAAGGGGCTGTTTGATTACTGCTGACTGAGTAAGATCTGACTGAGTCAGAAGCTGACCCAGTAAGAAGTTCTGACTGGGTCTGTATCTGACTGAAACTTGGCTGTTTGATTTAGTATCTGACTGACTCTGCTGAATGAGAAAAATAACCACTGTGTACACTTCTGTTAAATTTCTCTGCTAGTTGAGTGTGAAATGATAAATATACCCTTAATAATATATATATATATATATATATATATATATATATATATATATATATTCACAAACATCTTCTCCATCGCCGCCTACATCTCCGCCGACATCGCCGCCTACATCTCCGCCACCACCCCTCCGCCACCGCCACCGCCTCTCAACACCTTCTTCTGAAACCTCTCTCTCAACCTCATTCATCAACGTCTCCATCTCCACCTCTCTCTCAGATCTGTACACGTCTACTCGTGGTCGCGGTCGCGCAAGGGTGGTCGCGGTCGTCGTGGGTGGTCGCGGTCGCCGTGAGTGGTCGCGCAGGTTGTCGCCGTGGCTTGTCGCGGTCGCGCAGGTGGTCGCCGTGGGTAGTCAGCCGGGTCAGCCTTTTTAATTTTCAGGTCTGAGTCAGCCATCTTGGACCCGATCAGCTGAAATGAATCACGTATCAAACAGGCTAACCGGCTGACCGTATCAAACATCCATAAGATATTAATGGTTCTCATATACAAAGCCACTATCTAATCATTTAAAAATAGCCGCCGATAGAAATCACCTCCAAATTCGATCCGTAACTCCCCTATAATCCTAACCGTTCAAACCAACGGCCCAGATCTTCCACCTCCATCCCACTTACACGTGTCCCTTATCTAGCTGTCGGATCAGATACCCTCAGCGCCTCCAACAACCCAAAGACGTGACATTCTAGATTGCGTTACAATCTTCCGCCACGTGTCCCCACTTTTCCCAATATGACGATTCTGCCCTTGCCTCTTGCCGTTCGGAACTCTCTTTATCATGTGATCTCATCACTTGTTTTATCCTTCTTTCCAACTTATTATTATTATTATCATCTCATAGGTCTCATCTTCAGATCCAATTTCTTGCAAATTATTACATATATTTCAGGTATGAATTGTGATCGATTATTGATTTCTTCATATGTAGTTTTCTTTTGAATTTGATCAGTTGTTAGTGTGTTTGTTTTGATGTCTTTGATCTGATTGTAGATGATTGATTTTGTGTTTGCTTCTTTTCACGGATCTTTAGTTGGAGTTGATTCATTTGGTGGGTAAAAGCTGGTTGAAATTTAAGTTTTCTTATGAACCCTAATTTTATATCTAGGTTGGTTGATCAAGGTAGCAGTTGTATGTGTTTACCATAAACTGTTGATCTGCTACTTTTGATGTATGTGAAGGTCTAGATTCATAGGATATCATATAGAGGGCCAATCATCTGAAGCAATTCATTACTTCATTGAGCACTGCTAGGGTTTTAAATTTCTTTGATTTGGGTTAGTATGTGTTTGTGTTTTTTTATAGTAATCCTGTTTCTTTGATGGTGCTTTCTTGCTGTAAGTGATTGGAGTTTTATGATTGGATTCTATGAATCATGCAACAAGAGAGATTTTAGGAGGTTGGTGATGTAGAATGTATTGTTATCTGACATTTATACTGAATCTGTACATGTAGATTGTGATTTGTACTCTTATTGAATTGTGATTACAAACAGGAGTATCAAGTAGAGTGAATGAGCAAATGATTCAATTTGGATAGGTAGTGATCATCTTTATCTTTCAGAGTTAGGACTTAGGAATTCGACTAATATTCTCACTTATGTTTCTCCTTTTCATAGGTAGGAATAAGTGGTTTTTGTGCAGACATATACCACATATTTGTCTCTGTTTGTGAATGCATGTGTGCATATGTATGGTGTTGTCTTTACAAACCATTATTGGTTTTACTTTCATTCTTACTCTGGTGTTCCTTGATTTCTCTTCAGGTTGGAATGCCAAGTGCATTCTTTGAACTGGAGCAAGATTATTGGTGTTTCTCTGACTGCTAAATAGTTTGTTTGGTTGTTGCACGAAATGAGCAAATGTGTGAGCTGTGGAAAGTTAGGGAGCATGGCGGTACCGAAAGACAGTTTAACGAGTTCTTATCAAGTTTCTCTTATGTTAGATCCTGCAGTATCTGTTTGGGATCGTAGTATTCGTAAGATTTGGTATTCCTTCACATCTGAGTGGGTGTAGAGGTCAAGAAGCTAACTTTAATTTACATTTTAGCATTACCTGTTGAGTTTTTAGTAGTAGAAATAATCAAAAAACTTATACATATCAGATAAAGTTTTAGTTTTTATATTTTATAAAGACATGGAATGTGGAAAAGCACCATCAGGAGTTAGAAAGACAAAGAAAAAGCAAGTGAAAGACGAATCAGATCGAATCAAACAGGCTGAGAAGAAGAAAAGGCGACTAGAGAAAGCCCTTGCCACGTCAGCAGCCATTATTTCCGAGCTCGAGAAGAAGAAACAGATGAAGAAAGAAGAACAACGGAGGCTGGATGAAGAGGGTGCTGCCATAGCTGAAGCAGTTGCATTGCAAGTCCTAATCGGTGAAGACTCTGATGATACATGCAGTCGAGTCAGCTGTAGCCAACAGGTGTACAATAATCCAAGTGAAGAGTTTGGGTGGATTATTAATGCCAATGGAGGATCTTTATGTCAGTGGAACCGATACAGGTGTGGCGAAAATGGGTCTTTGACAAGGGGGCTCGAGGCACCATACATTGGTGAGATGTCTACAGCTGGAGTAATTGCTGCACAGGCTGTTTCGGCCCTCCAGATCGCAGATGATGAAGATATTAACGCGTTTGTGTTTAAAAGAATGGTGAGGGGTTGAATTCCAGTTATGTCTGATGTAATAGTGGTTAAATAATGTCTGTATATATTATCGTTATCTTGTTTGTGCTGTCATATGTTGGTTCTCTTTTGATCTTGTTTTCTAAAGAAGTCATCATGGGACTGAGTCGACTCGGTGGTTTTAGAGTCCTTTTATTGTGAGTGAGCTGCTCTAGTGTCCCAATAATTGACCATGATGTATTTATGATGATGAATACAATTGCTGTTGGTTGTTTCACAGCTTTTTTCCTTTGACATGCTCTAGGCAGTGTTGTACAAGGATATGAATCAAATTACAAATTGTCTTTCATCCACAGATGGATGACACTACTTGTATATTAATTTTGAAAATGACATCTTTTTGTCACACATCTTATCCGCTTGATCGACGGATGTTGTGTAGACAATTTGATCTTCTTAGGGTAACTTTGTGAAATAGTAATCAAGTTTTAAAATTATATTAAATTAGATAACATAAGTTTAAAAAATGTTTTAATTAGGTCATTTAGCTTTCATGGTTTATTGAAATTAGTTTTAGGACAATTTGATCTTTTTTGGGTAACTTTGTAACATATTATTCAAGTTCTAAAAGTATTTTAATTAGGTAACTTAAGTTTGAAGAATATTCTAATTAGGTCATTTAACTTTCATGTTTTACTTAAATTATAAGTTTTAGCATGTTTTTTAATATGTTTTTATTTTTGTTTCAATTAAGAAATATATTTTTCTTCTTTTTAATGCTGATGTGAAACACTGGTGTGAATTTTAAGTAATTTTTTTATTTTTCGATATAATTATATATTTTTTTTATTTTTTAAAATAATATCATATATTGAAAATTCCCCACGTCTTCTCCTCCATTACTTTTTGGCATAAGAAATTCGATGGTGACGATTTAATGGTTTAATAGTCCAATTTGAAGAAAATATGCATGAGTTACTAAATCATAATACTTTTGGAACTTAATTACTATTTCGTGATATTTTCTCATCTTTTTACCAGCTTCGTGCTCTTTTTTTCTCATTGTTCTCCTTTCTTTGTGTTTCATATCATATTTGTCCTCACTCTACTTTTAAAAGTTCATTCGATTGAAAATAAGAGAAAACTTATTTATTACTCGTTATTCATTGCGGCGCCATCGTACGTGGCGTAATAAATTTTTAGACTTAGTGACCTTACTCGTTTCCGAACTAAATTTATATCGAAACATAAACCAACTCAAAATGTACATAAAAAACACGTGTAGTGACTATGTATGGGCGTGATAAAGTATGAATCACAATCGCCTTGACTTGTTTCCATACTAAATTTATGGCAAAACATAAATTAACTCAGATTTATATCGTTAAGTGAAAACGTATTATATTTGTCTCAATGCGTTTCCAAACAAAACTTAAACCAAAACATATACAAGTTCAAAACGTATTATATTTGAAGTTTTGAACTGCCTAATTTCTGAACAAAATTTGCGTCAGAACGTAGATTAACATTAAAACGTAACAAAAATGTTTTATATGACTTCACTCGTTTCTGAACAATGTATACATACATAAACGGGCTCGAATTTATGCTGACATGTATATAAAAATATGAACTAAGAATTTCATTCTTTTAAGTAAAATTTATATAAGGGTAACCCGAAACTTTAAAAACTCGAGAAGGTAACAGTGATATTTTATAAAAATTTTAAAAGAGTTAGTGATGAAATTCTAAATATGTAAAGTTAGAGGGAAAGTAAAGGCCGGTATGGAAGATACTGATACATACCCGCAGGTTGATCCATCTACTATAGGCGACTCCAACAGGGTTTTTGGGTGCAGCTTGACTCCGTCAAGCCACTTTCCTCATATTTTTTATCTAGAAAGTGGAGAGGAAAGTTACAATCAGTTTTGTTGTAACCTCTTGCACTTGCGGTAGTAGAAATTGGACCATTTCCCTTCTGTTTTGGGTTAAGCTTTTAGATCATCAGATTATTGAATTCTATGTTTTGTTTAGTACTTTAGAGATCATCTTTCCTCAAACCGGAAATTGCTTGTACTGTTTTATTTGAGGTTAAGCAAAACGACTCAAGTTCTGTTAATTGGTTCCATTAGGGAACCAAGAGTATAAGTCAGATACTCAATGGCTTCATGAACTAGGTGAATGAATAAGTCACATGCATAATAATCTAGTGTAAAATGTATAGTAATTCAAAGTTTTTAGGCATCCACAACACATATTTGTTTTACTTGTACAAAACAAAAATATAGTAGACTTGTGTAGCTTTCTATAACCATCTCAATCGTATCGAAAGACGATTTTATATTACATTATTACTTTTGCAGAACTGTCAAAAAATTATGCAAAAATTACGAATTTGATCATTAGTGTTCTTCCCCAATTCAACCGCGGCTAACATTCAATCTTCTTTCTTGGTTCAAACTCAAACTAACACTTCTATATGTTTTAGATGACGAGAAGTTAAATATGTCTGGAGCGCCAAGATTTAGAATTTATTGTTTTTACTTCATATGAGTCTTGAAACAAGCTTGTCACTTACAACAACACATCTTACCCAGTTATAACGGTGTGTCCAACTAAATTTCAATCCACAAACAAACTTATCTCAAGTTCAAGATCTCTTAACTTAAACAAGTCGAGCACACATTAGGTAAGGTTGGGCTTTGATTGGTTTGTTTACACCCTTGCTTAAAAGGTCTGAGACCTATCTGTCGCCTTAATGATAATGATTCAAGCAAATGTATACACAAGTATATGAGTTCATGTCTTTCAAATCAAGGGTGAGCAAGAAAATCAAATCAAACTGTGATCAAGTTAACTGACAAAACTAAACTGAACTATAACAAATTTGGTGGGTCGGTTTCAGTTATGGCGGATGTCATTACCGAAATTGAACCAAAAGTTTCATACAACGTTTGCTTGTACATTACCAGACCTACTTATCTACTTATCCAAAAACTTGTACATTAGATAGTGGCTGCTGCTCTTGAACTAAAATTCAACAATCTTACTCTCAAGTCGATGCCTTCACTTGAAGTTTAGTGTCAGACTCTGAAAGATCTGGCAAACCAATTGAGTTCCGTCGATAGCCCCGTGAGTGAGCAACGTCTTGTACTGCAACTGGTCAGAGGTCTACCGAGAGAGTTCGATGTTATCGGGGCTCTCATCAGACTATTCCCGTGGGCCTACTGGGCTCCTCCATGCCATATGGCCCATATCCCACTCAGCCTGGTTGGGCTTCTACTTGGATGGGTCACGCTCAACAACCTTCATCACACAAATGGGCTTCTTCTCAGGCCCGCACTCCAGCAGCAAATAGTCGCACACAAAGCCCAAATACATCCCCTAACACCTCTGCTGAAGCCAATCTCGGGGAATTTGACCCTCTCGAGCCCACCCAAATTGGAGAATCACTACAGGAAATGACTATGGAACCTAGTGACTCGGAATGGTTCATGGATTCGGGAGCAACTGACCACCTCACCGGAGACCAAGGTAAAATCGACAACCCATTATTATCATCTAAATTTGGTTCAATATTTGTTGGCAATGGCACGCATGTTCAAGTTTTTGGATCGGGTAACTCAACCCTTTCTACTAACACTAAACCCATGCACCTTAACAACATTTTATATACCCCATCCATTATCAAAAATCTTATTTTACTGTACGAAAATTTACCATTGATAATAATATCTTTGTTGTTTTTGACCCTATGATTTTACTGTGAAGGATTACCCGACTGGAAAGACCTTCTCCCGTCACAATAGCTCCAGCCGTCTCTACCTATTTACTTATCCGGTCACCAAACCAGATGCATCCGTTGCTTTCACCTCCACTTCTCATGAGCCATGGCATGAACGGTTGGGCCACCCCGGTTCTCCAGTTTTTGATTATCTTGTTTTCAATAAATTTATATCATGTAATAAACGTTTCAAAACATTAGTTTGCAATTCTTGTCAATTATCTAAGCACAAACGTTTACCGTTTTCAAGTTCACAATCTACAACTTTATTACCATTTGATATCATTCATTGTGATTTGTGGACTTCCCCCATTACGAGCAAAACGGGTTATAAATATTACATGGTACTCATTGATGATTATACTCAATATGTGTGGGTTTTTCCTCTAATTTTTAAATTAGAAACATACGATTAATTCGTCAAATTCCACACTTACATCAAAACTCAATTTCAAGCAATTATAAAATCTTTTCAATGTGATTTGGGGGGGGGGGGGATTTGATAATCATCATTTCAAAACATTCGCACACACACATGGTCTTCATTCCGGTTTTCATGCCCGCAAACGTCCCAGCAAAACGGTAAATCGAAGCGTATGATACGTCGTCTCAACGACATCATGCTTACCCTTCTCACACATGCCTCGTTACCCCCAACGTTTTGGGTTGAGGCCCTCCACACCGCTTGCTACTTGCACAACATACTCCCAACAAAACTTCTCCATTTCCACACACCCACATCCGCTTTATATCTAAAACAACCGTCTTATGCGCACCTTCGGACGTTCGGTTGTGCTTGCTACTTAAACACTTCTTCCACTCGTACTCACAAGCTTGACACTCGATCTACCTTATGTATCTTTCTCGGCTACCCGGCCGATTTTCGTGGTTATCGGTGTCTAGAATTATCATCGGGTAAAATCATTCTTTCCCGTCATGTGACCTTTGATGAAACCAATTTTCTATATGCCAAGACACACCCACCATCCCACCATGACTACTCCTTTCTCGAGCCTTCACCTCTTATCTTCCCACCAGACCCACACCCAACAACGCCACCCCTACCACTACTACCATCGAACCCGGTCCCACCTCTAGTCGTTTTGGTATCTATTATCAAAGGACTACCAAACAACCCACACACTCTACACCACCATAACAAAACCCACCCCCACCAGCCCATGTTACTTCCCCTCTGCCCCCTCCCCCTTCGCCACCTCCGCCCCTCCCCCTTTGCCACCTCCGCCCCTAACCCATCCTATGACCACCCGATCCAAATCGGGCATATCCAAACCCCGTCATCCTCTTAGCCTCCACACCCAAACCAACCATCCTATATCCCCTCTTCCCACCTCTCACCTCAAGGCTTTATTCGATCCAAATTGGCACGCCGCTATGAACGATGAATATCAGGTCTTAATAGATAATAATACTTGGGTTCTCGTACCTAGGCCTCCGAACACAAATATCATTTGGTGCATGTGGCTGTTTCGCCACAAATTTAAATCCGATGGCACGTTACAAAGATATAAGGCCCGCCTCATAGTCAATGGTAAAAGTAAGCAGGTTGGTGTAGATCGTGACGAAACGTTTAGTCTGGTGGTTAAACCCATGACTATTCGCACCGTACTCAGTTTAGCTGTCTCTCACGGTTGGCCCATTCACCATCGATGTTAAAAATGCCTTTCTTCATGGTGATCTGCATGAGACTGTATACATGTTTCAACCTCTGGGCTTTCATGACAAATGTCACCCGCAATATGTGTGCAAACTAACAAAGTCCCTCTATGGTTTAAAACAAGCACCACGGGCTTGGTATGATCATTTTGCCACATATCTCACAAAATGTGGATTTCGGAGTACTACTAGTGATAATTCGCTGTTTGTTTATAAACAAGACCGTCAGATGGCTTATCTTTTATTATACGTTGACGACATAGTCTTGACCGCCTCCAACAATCAGCTTCTTCAAAAGGTCATCAAGCTGGTCTCTCAAGAATTCCGCATGACGGACCTCAGCAAATTGCATCACTTCCTTGGCATCAATGTTACACACCAAAACCAGGGTTTGTTCCTTTCTCAAAGTACATACGCCTCCGACATCTTGCAACGGGCGAATATGTCCGATTGTAAACCGGCTGCCACCCCTGTCAACACCTCCTCGAAATAAAGTGCACGACTGGTCCATTACTATCTGATGGTACTCTCTACCAACAACTGGCGGGTGCACTACAATATCTCATATTTACACGACCGAATCTTATGTATGCAGTTCAACAAATTTGCATGTTCATGCACGCCCTATGTGAGCCCCACTTTCAGTTTCTAAAGAGGGTCTTAAGCTACGTCAAAGGCACAATTGATCACGGTTTATGCATCACACCGTCCAAATCGCAGCAACTCATTGCCTATTCTGACGGTGATTGGGGTGGATGTCCAGACTCACGCAGATCAACCTCGGGTTATTGCGTATTTTTAGGTGACAACCTCATCTCCTGGTCATCCAAACGACAACCGACTATCTCGCGTTCAAGTGCCGAGGCGGAATACAGGAGTGTTGCCAACGCTGTTGCTGAAACTAGTTGGCTCCGGAACTTACTTCTCGAACTATTCGTGCCAACTACAAAGGCGACCTTGTATACTGTGATAATGTTTCTGCTGTCTACCTATCTGAAAATCCTGTTCAACATCAACAAACAAAACATGTGGAATTCAATATTCATTTTGTCCGGGAAAAAGTTCGCATTGGGGCTTTCCGAGTTCTACATATCCTAGCAGATTTTCGGTACGTAGATATCTTTACCAAAGGTCTTTCCCATCAGTTATTTAATCGTTTCCGATCCAGTATGTGCCTTCGACCGTCTCCAGCTGCGACTGCGGGGGTGTATTAGCTGTCATATTCTGTTTTATTGACCAAATCATGGTTATTAGATGTAAATCTCTGTAATATTATTTAGTATATTGTTTTCCTAGATAAAGGATGCTAGTTTCCCATTTTATGTATTTGTATTTTGTATATATGTGGTATCGATGGAATGAAAGAAATCATCTTGGAATAATATACCTTCCTTCAGAGTTGACTCCCTGCTCATGCGCTTGACGCTAGTGAACACCACCCCACCCACATTGCGCCAGTGGCATAGTAGGCTCCCTCAAGAGTCAGGTCATGGACCCGATAGTAAAAAGACTAGCCTTAAGCGCGAAAAGTAGTCGTTCAATAACTACTATTCTTTTTTTTAATTAGTTTAATTACCCTTTTCTTACAAATAGATAACCAATCTATATAACTCTTTAAACCCACTTTTCTCATACATTCTCATTTTGCATACTTTTTCACATTCATCTTACATTATACTTATTTTCTTGTCATGGACTCACCTTCATCATCAAGCTCCGACGAGTGTTGCAGTGGTTCGTTTGACAAGCATAACAATATTACTTTATCAAAGATGAATCATGCTGTGTTTCTCCAACTTGATGTTACGAAAACTTCAAGCAACATAAATTCAAGAAGATATATAGGTAGAGACCGAAAAAGATATATACGTATATAGATCCTGTGGCCCTCATGATCATCTTGTACATGCTTTTTTCTCCTTGAATCCTTTATATACGAAGGAAATCTTCCATAAATGGTTTTGGATACGAAAAATATTATCCGTACTAGTCGTCGATGACATAGAAAGGGAATATTAAGGTGAGATAGACGATAGTAGAGGTTAAAGATTGTTTTCGCTAGTACAAAAATATATGTTTATATATGTCAATTATCATATGGGATAGTGCCCAACGCGTATGACGAGTATTGACTAGTTCCCTGGAATTATAGGTAACATTGATGCACGTATTGAGCTTGGGGAAAGTGCCCAAAGTCATAGAGAAATCAATACACGTGAGGTGATCACGAGCACCCCAGTTCATGCACAAAGTGGTAGCCACACAAGATGGTTGGTTTTAGGATTCGTTTTTTTTTTCTTTTTGGTGTTGTGAGTTCCAACAATGACATCAACATGCTTAATGCATCATCATTGTTTAGCAATGTATTAAATGGAATTGTACCTGATTCTTCATTTCAAGTTAACGATAGTCCATACAAACAAGGGTATTATCTTGTTGACAGTCTATATCTGAATATGAATACTATTGTCAAGTCGTTCATCTTTCCGGACACCGATGATAAGAAAAGGTTTAGGAAAGCACAGGAAGAAGCAAGAAAAAATATGCAAATGTGCTACTGAAAGGCTCAAGGTAAATTATGTATGGTTTAAAAGCCAGCTTGACCAATGCACCCTAGAAAAATTAGAAAAATAATAAACACTTGCATTAGATTGCACAACATGATTATAGTGGATCAGTGTCGAACACTATGTCCTTTAGGAAAGCGAGCTTCCAAGCGAAGATGTAGCTTTTGGGTAGGAATTTTTTTCAAAAAATGTATAGCCAAAAAATTCATTATTTTCTATGAGGACATCTAGTAGAGCATATGGACAACCTAGGTATCAACAATTGACCATTAGTTTTTTTATGTGTTTTTATTGAGTGAATCATTATGCATTGTTTAACTTTAATTATAAATTTAGCTTTAATTTAATTCTAAATTTTATTAATTTTTTATTTTTTAATTCATTTACTATTTGTTTTAAAATAAAATTAAAATAGTGGATGTTGAATGAGTTGAATCACTCAAATGTGCACCATTTTCCATTTTTGGATTAGAGTTAAATGCGTGTAATGTAACACAGACGTGGAGGAGCGATGGTGAACGAGTGGAGTTAATATTATGACCACTCCCCTACCTTTAAGAGCATTAGTGGTGGATACAGGGAAAATACAACCTCGAATAGGGGACCATTTTCTCACACGAGAATACCGATCCTTCTTTTTTCCTAGAACTTTTTTTCCTAACTCTAGAAGATTTAGTGATTTTGTCTACTTTAACCTACTTATCTTTTATGCATTAATACTTGTACATATGATTATGTGTGAAAAAATAAGAAAAACAAAAAACTGTTAACAGTGAAATAAAAAGAATGAGGAAAATAAGAAGACTATTGATGTGATGCTGATGTGACAATAAAAAAAAATAAAAAAACAAAACGACTACAAAAAGCCAAAATGGGGCTCCACGCAATCCAGATGGTTTTCCTTTAGTTGTTGATTAATTCATAGTTAAGAGTGGGTGTAAGTTTAAGCTCAAATCAAACCATAACACTTAATTGGCTCGGTTTTTTTCTTACAATTACAATTCAAAGAGGGTCAGAGAATGTGGAAAATAATGGTTAACAATGTTCAACGGTAATTAAATTTTATCAGTATTAAACAACTTTTTATATCTTATATAGTTATATATGTTTTACAGACTATCTTTGTCTATCACGTTTGACTAGATACGCGATTCGAGAAAATAAAAAAATAATAAACTAAATGGAATAATAACAAATTAAGAGAAAGTGTAGGCTTGAACCATATCTGAAGTCTTATTTTCCCGCCATGTGTGAAAATTAGCTCCTAATTTGTACTACTAATCCCTCCACAACGACTGTTAATCTATCAACATTCCTCACTATTTGTTCTATATATCAAGAATTTAATCCTGAGATTAAAAAAAAAAATATGAGCAAGATGATTCAAACAGCAATAAGGGTGATGGTTATGGGGATTTTCATGGGTTACATGATGATATGGGTCATGATGCCTACAAATACATTTTGGCTACATTGGTTACCGCGCATCCATTCTGTCGCTGACGCGACATTTTTCGGCCAACAAGGTTTGTGTCGTTCAACGTGCCAAACACGCGCGGCATGAACTTGCTAGTGTTGTTTTGTTTTCAAACTAGCAAAACTGAACCGAAACCCGACTGATGGGAACCGGTTACTTATGGTCCAGTTATTGGGAATATGTCAAGTTTGGTCCATTGACACATCTTTTAAGTTAATAAATTTTGTTATATTATCTTATATGTGCAGGAGGGAATATTTTAGTTTACACAGCCCCAGTTCTCCTGATTGCAGCTTTGGCATGTATATACCTTCACCTGGAAAACAAGCAATCCCGCGATTCAAACAATCAAAGGTGAACACATGCCGACACTACATCTCGGCGGTATAGT
The DNA here is from genome assembly GCA_025215565.1 of Flaveria ramosissima. Classification (NCBI taxonomy): domain Eukaryota; kingdom Viridiplantae; phylum Streptophyta; class Magnoliopsida; order Asterales; family Asteraceae; genus Flaveria; species Flaveria ramosissima. The sequence continues at coordinate 9,509,200 of CM046035.1, forward strand.
TAAACCATGAATAAGACAAATTGAACTGAGATAAACAAACCAGTTGAGAAACCAATGGATTGTTGTTGGTTTTTCTTGTAACAGAGTTTTGTGCTTCAAAAGTTTATTTTTAAATTTATCATGCTAAACTTATTAAGCATACAACCTCTCAGCTGATAAGCTTATTTTATCAAAGTAATAATGCTGTTTTTGGATCATAATTAACACATTAACTACTTCAAAAAAGCTAAGAAACTGAAAATAATTTGAGTGCAAGTCCAGTTTCAAGTTTCAACCCACACTGTAAAAACCCTTTCAACCCAAATGCAGTATGACCCGTCATTCAACCCGCCCATCTCTTTACCTCTAGTATAACTAAATAACTAATGTCTATAACCATGAAATTTCAATTATTTTTGTTAGTTCAAGTATCTCCAAGTATAATTTGATGGGCTTATCGGGACGACCTGTGATTGTAAGAGGCCCACTTGGCATTGTTACCTGGAGAGAATTACTCTTTCTCTTCATGTTTGTTGGGCTGTTGGTTTGGTCCATCTCATCATACACACAGGCCATGTTTGCCACCATCACTGTACAGTCAGCATCCAGAATGAACGAAAAAGTGTAAGCAAATCTCAGTCCAAAACTGTATAATGCATCCAACAAATTCTTTAATCAAAAGGTAATTTTTGACAATTTGGGCAGGTGGGAAGTGAAGTTAGACAGCATGGCATTAATGCTAGGCCTTGTTGGTAACATATGTCTAGCTTTTTTGTTCTTTCCAGTGACCCGTGGGTCACCACTGCTGCGGCTAATCGGTTTAACTTCAGAATCTAGCATCAAGTATCACATATGGGTTGGACATGTTACTATGGTTTTCTTCGCCGCTCATGGCATATGCTACACTGTTTTCTGGGCTAACACACACCAAATTTCACAAGTATGACCATCTCCAATCTCCATACGATCATAGTTTAACACGCTTAAAGGATTACTGAAAACCGATTTATTTGATGCAGATGCTAAAATGGGGAAAAATTGGGATATCAAATGTGGCAGGAGAAGTGAGTTTGCTTACAGGATTGGGTATTTGGTTGACGAGTGTACCTTGTATAAGAAGAAACATCTTTGAGCTCTTTTATTACACCCATCATCTGTATATTCTGTTTGTGGTATTCTTTATACTACATGTTGGATTTTCTTATTGCTGGATTACGCTCCCAGGATTCTTCCTATTTCTCATAGACCGGATGCTACGGTTCCTGCAATCCCAGCAGAAAGTTAGATTAGTTTCAGCACGAGTTTTACCATGCCGAGCTGTTGAATTAAATTTCTCCAAAACCCCAGGTGATCTGCAAAACAAGTACTCTTCATAAAGGGTTGAAACGGGTCGGTTGGGTTGGGTTGAGACCTACAACACTTTTTTGTTCATAAACTTTTATTAAAAATAAGTAATTTATCACATTTGATCATGAAAGTAATACTAATTTAAGGATAATCTTAACTTTTTAGTGAGACTGAACCTTTCTACTTACAATATCATTAAGCTTAACTAATTTATCACATCTGATCACGAAAGTAATACTATTTCAAGAATAATCTTAACTTTTTAGTAAGACTGAATCTTTCTACTTACAATATCAGTAAGCCTTTTGTTTTGCAGGGCTGAATTACAATCCAACAAGCTCAATCTTTGTAAATGTGCCTAAAATATCAAAACTTCAATGGCATCCATTCACTATAACCTCTAGCAGCAATCTGGAACCTGAAAGATTAAGTGTTGTAATAAAAAGTGAAGGAAGCTGGTCACAAAAACTGTATGAACAGCTCTCTCTGCTTTCAATAAATCATCTTCAAGTATCAGTAGAAGGCCCATACGGACCTGCAACAACCCATTTTCATAAGTAAGCAAAATTAATAAATAAATGAGTTACATGTGTTCAAAAAATGTTCATTTTAAGACTTACATAACATAACACAGGTATGAAAAGCTTGTGATGTTCAGTGGCGGAAGTGGAATTACGCCATTTATTTCCATTATACGTGAGCTTGTACACATGGCAAACAACCCGAACACCACCAACAAAACACCAGAAGTCCTCTTAATTCCAGCCTTCAAGAAATCTAAAGATCTTGGGATGTTAGACCTTTTACTTCCTGTTTCAGGCACTAACCATGATATATCTGGTTTGCGATTAAGAATCCAAGCATACGTAACACAAGAAAGTGGGCAGCCTGATCAGCAGGTTTACCGAACCGTATGGTTCAAGCCCAATGCTCTTGATGCACCAATCTCTGCAATCTTAGGTAGCAACACCTGGCTTTGGGTAGGGATGATCATTGTATGGTTTTCTGTTATTTCTCTAACAACTGTAGCTGTTGTAACGAGGTTTTACATATACCCGATTGATCATAACACAAATATGATATATTCACATACTGTATGGTCGGTTCTTAACATGCTGATTATATGCATGTCCATAGCTATAACTGTAGTTATAGCTTTCTTGTGGAACAAGAAAAGGAAATCAACAGAAATGAGGCAAATTAGAGTGACAGATGGACCAAGTCCAACGACATCTCCAGGAACAAGTTCGTGGTATTATGATGCAGATAGAGAGCTAGAAAGTCTTCCTAATAAATCTTTTGTAGGTTGTCTCAAGGTTCATTGTGGGGAAAGACCAGATTTTAAAAGTAAGCAAACCCACTCAATTTACAATATCTTACAACATGTGAGATCATATGCCTTATATATATTCATAAATATGCAGAAATACTTATGGAAGTTGAAGGATCCAACATTGGAGTACTAGTAAGTGGTCCAAAGAGGATGAGGCAAGATGTAGCAGCAATATGCTCATCTGATGTTTCAAGAAACTTGCAGTTTGAGTCCATCAGCTTCAGCTGGTGAGCCAAATAGAATGATTTGCTAAAGAAATATGTTTTTGTAAGAATTATATATGAATTGATGTATGAAACTGAATATCATAGTAATTAGTGATTTATCATTAAGCATGTAAAAAAGCAGAGAACCTCCAATACCTCCACCAAGATGCTGGTAGCTGTATTGTGTACCACTGGTGATCCTAACAACAGATACATGCTGCATATATACTGAAACTTAAATTTGCAAAAACATAGAACTTTGATATTAATAACTACACGAGAGCAAGACAGTTAGAAAATGAAGTTAGGCTTGAGTGATTAATTTGCTCGGTTTCACATTTTACAGTAGAGATGACAGAGAGAATGCTGCAAACGGTATTGGTTTCACATTTTACAGTAGAGATGACAGAGAGAATACTGCAAATGGTATTTTCCTTCACACGACTCGAAATGGAGTCAACTGACTAAGAACAAAACCATAACATGTTGATCATAAAAGTTATTATAGTAAAAATTAGCAAAACTATAGAAGAAAAAAAAACAAAAAGGGATTACCAAATCAAAAATATCCTATGTACCAACTAATAGTAATCCCTTTGTCAAAACTGACACAAGCATAAAGCAGACCTAACATAAAGCAAAAAAAAAAAGTCATAATTTCCTTAATCTCTATGAAAATGGCCTTCACCAGTGTTGAAAGTCTTGTTAGAGGTGTATCTACAACCTTTCTCCTCACTTCTATTCTTTGGATCTCTGAAACATTTATTTTCAATACGGGTGTATCTGAAGCAATCATCTTTATAACGAGAGTAGCCCTTGAAAGACTCCTCGTCATCGTACCTAAAACGCTTTCTTTCATTCATCATTCCATATTTGTCATCACGTATGCTACTATAATTGCTATGGAGTGGAAATCTTGAAACAAAATGATCATTTGACTTCAATTTTCCAAGATATCCTGGTGCGTCATGCCTTTGGTCAGTTCGGTGAAACGCTCTGACGGGTGATGCTTTTCTATCTCTATATTGCCCGTTGATATTGTTCCGGTCATCGGACCTTCTAGACACACATTGTAGGGACACGCGGCCAGTTGTTTGAGAAACAAAGCCAGATTCTGTTTCACTGGGCTTCCGAAAAGGGAATCTTGTATCAGGTTTATAATCTGGACTTTGTCCTTTTGTATCCACGTTTCTTTTTTTCTGAAAATGCCATGCTATGGGTGACCCTGATCGAGATCTTGACCGGGATTGTTTTTGAGATCGAGAAAGATTAGCACCTCGATTAAAATTAGAAGTAAACAACGGAACTTTTCTCTCTGTATAGCATGGGTCAGGATTATTGAATTCTTCCTGAGCAGCTCTTCTTAATCCAGCCCTAGATCTGTCACGGCTAACGTCCCTTGATGGTGATGTTCCACTGTGAATGCTATAAGATTCAGTTCTGTAAGTACCCCTCACATTATAATTTATAGCATCATTGTAGTCGATGCTACTTGATCCACCACACCTAACATTTTTGGACCTTGGGTAGCCACTCGACCCATGCTTATTTCTTGTAAGAGAATCAACCCATTGGCCACCATGGTAAGATGGTCCTTCCCTATCCATGAACTTTTCTTGACCAAAGTCCCTCTCAGACCTGCATGCACGAAAAAGTTAGACAATGAAACACCATGATAATATACTGGATTTGAAGCAAAACATAATCCAGATATTACCTGCTACGGCGTATGCAAGATGTTGATGTTGGTTTATCTATACACGACATAATTTTCCTCTCGGGTAGGAGTGCTGTTGAGCTTGAATCTTTTTCTACTAAGATAACAGGTTGAGAATGCTTAGAGCCTAAGGCATCTGTTTTGTCACCTTGTTCAATGTCGGTATTCTGTACTGAAACTGATGCCGTGATGGTTTGGGGATAATCAACATCATCTTCATTTGTAACCGATTCAATAGCATCAGAGTTATCTTCATACATATTATCTGACTCATAATCAACACAGTCTATTTCCTCCAATTCTTCCTTCTCCCAATTGTGTGTCGCTGGCTCTCTTAACTCGCCATCTTCAACAGGAGAGTCATAGCCTGATTTAACTTTATCTTGAGAAGCATTCGATCCACAACAATCACTATAATGATCTTCTGAAGTAAGTTTATCAACAGCATCACCTTTTAGAGACAAACATCCAACTTGAACTACTTCAGAAAAAGCCTGTTTATCATCAGATTCAACCTTTATTGTGGTTTCTTCTAGTGAAACCGAAGCAGTTGAAGTAGAAACATTTTCACACTTGGCAGGATTAACAAATGAATCAACCACATCTGATTTACTTAAACCACTCTCGCCATCATAACTTTTTCCCATATAACCGCTGTCACTGTTTACTTGAATACCAACAGTCTCTGGTTTCGCAGATAATAAGCTTCCCTGTTCACCAACTGTAACTTGAGATTCATTCGGCAAACCATCATTATGGGCATCTTTTAAATAACTTTTTTCAGAATGAGGATCAACAAGAATATCACAAGGTTCTTCCCACTCATCCATCACAGTGTTCAAATCCCAATGCAACCGAGCAACCTTTGAAGGAACATGGCTTTTATCACTCTCATCATTCCCATTATCAGAAAGATTTTGTGTAATTGGAACTGTGTTATCTTGAATTGAAGAATCATCCGAGTCCATTGGACTTATATCTTGTTCTATACTATCAGGATATGTCTCGACTCTTGGTGTTGACTGTTCTTCTACTGCAGCACCCTCTACATGACCAGAGCTATCATAAACAGAGCTATGACACGCAGCTGCAGCAAGAAGTTCAATACCAGAGAAGTCATTCAGATCAGGAACAGCTTTCTTTGTCAGTTTTATTGCATCTGAAGCATGTTCCCTGCCAATGGAGAGCTCATGATGAGGGGATGGAGTCTGAGATTTATGTGACTGAGCCCCCTGAGCAGGAGACTGAAGTAGAAGTATTCTTTTCTTAATAGGAACATCAAGTACTTCCTCGGCAAAGTGTTGACCGAGAATGGTAACACCAGACTGAAAAAATACAAATAAGAGTATAAATTCATGCAGTATAAGAATACAAACCATACATAGACATAAACTACAAGTGAATAATACCTTTTCATAATCAAAAACTGAGTCACGCGTCTTACTGCCGGAACAAGAACTGAACTCAGAACCACTTGCCTTGGTCCTCCTAGGGCGCCTCATCATACTCCTTTGGCCCTTTTTAACCGCATTCCATGTGAGGTCAGAATTGATAAACTTTACAAGCTCCAGATCCATTCTAATGACACCTTCTGTTACATGAAGAAACCACTCATTATTAAACAGCATTAAACCGTGTTGATGAAAAACAATCTACCCTACTTCCTTCAGGCCAAAGCACAAATATTGTGGATATTCCCAACATCAAGGACCCACAAATGTTAATATTATGACTTTAGCTTTAATCACGATGTCTAAATGAGATGGTTTAGTGTGTAGGCCAGATCTATCATTACCATATGAAGGAGGATGTATAACAAAGTTATGAGAACTCCAGAAGATTAATTAAAACCTAAATCATTCATTGAGTTCTTCAGAGATCTGTTCATATGCAAAAGTTGTCCCATGAAGAAGTTTTTAGAAGATTTATATGTTTGTCCCTGCATAATTGGATCTGGAAAACCATATTTGCAGGCCAAATCAAGATTTAAATTGAAGTGAAGATGACGTTTAGTTTATGGATTATGGAGCACGATTTAAAGTATGATTGTAGCCCTTCGATTAGTTCTTTCTAGATCTAAAAGTCTTGGGCAGAAAACGAGATAAAGTAGAGTTTTCCTTGGTCCTCAAAACAAGAATCGAAGGGTTCTTCTACGAACAAGCAGTGAAACATCACAAGTCGAATCAAGAGACAAATCAAAGTCAAGACGACGTTCAATTATATGACGCAAAATCGAAACTTCATGCATCTCTTCGTAGATCTATGTCCTATGTAGATTGTAGAAACAAAAGTTCCTTCAGGATAACGAGATTTAGACCGTAACAAACATATTTAGGTTTTCCGATTCATCAAATCATCACGTAACACGAAGAATCTTCAGTAAAATCATCCGGAAACCAAAACATGTATCAGATCTGATCTCTGGAGATTTACGTCCATCAGATGCAATCAAAAAGCCTCAAGTCCTCTTCTTTCATAGAGAAACAAACCTAAAACACTACAAAAATTAAAACTTTTGTGTTCTTTCAGTACCTGTGTTCAATCTTCAAGCCGCTTCAAGATCAAAACGAAACCCAAACAAACAACGTCTCCTTTATCCTTCGAACAAAAAACCTTCGGTGGATCTTCTAGTACATCCAATTAAAGATAAGACAACCGATCTATCTAGATCTCCGATCAAACAACGGTGAAAATCCAACAAATCATAGAGATCTTAGATCAAAGAAACAAACAATCGATAGGTTTGCTTGAATCAAACGCCAAAGGGCTGATGTGATGTCGTGTTGTTGAATCGGCGATTAGAATGAATTGAATTTAATAGTGGTGAAATCCGAATCTTTGGAAGAACCAGAGAGAAGAGAAGTTGTGTGGAGTAATAATTGGGAGTTGATTGGAGAAACCGAAGGTATTTAAGGGCCAAAATTGCATTGAACTTATCGTATGTATCGAGAAATTTGGGGAAACTATAAGAGCTAGTCTTGTGTTATATTTCACTATTTTAGGGCTCCATACAAGTTTTAAATTTTAAAACCTTTTATTTTAAAGATAAATAGTAAAACTATTAAAAATAATTAGAAAGTTTAATTATATAAAAGTTATTAATGTGAGTTATATAAGATTTTATTAAAGTAAGAAAGTTTTGGGTTCAAATCTCAGTGATAAAAATAAGTTTCAGGTTGTGATAGGGGTTTTTCTCACTTCAAGTAGGTTTTCTACATATGGGGGCTCTCAGGTTCGGGACTTGATGAACTGATATATGAGCTCCTATTTGGAGACGCGTCAGCCTATAGCTTTAAAGTTTCGTATTCGAGTAATAGAGATGATCTACGAATTAGGTAGTTGGTTGCCCATTGATGATCTAAATAGTAGTTAAAATATTATAAGGGGGATGGAGTGGGAGTGATCGGAAAATGAGAGCTGATGCAGATAAGATCTCATGCTAGCGAGGGAAGGGAACGCAACCCCACGTGATTGAATGAGTGGAAAATAAGAGGTGGATGGTGTGTTTGGCCATACATATATGAGGGGAGTGAGTATGATGGGGTTGTAAATTGTGTAATATATATTGTATATTCAATGTGCATGAACGTTGTGCCCTCATGAACACGCCCTACTCTCTTGAATGACAATTTGTAAGTGAAGTAAAAACAACCTAATGTCTAGGTGGAGTGAATGAATGTGATGTCTTGTTTACGCACTTCATCCCCCTTAAAGATGGTATATATGATTTGGATAAAGTAAATGTTTGAATTCTAGATTTGAAAAAAGTCATGTTTAGACTTTGTATTCATAATTTTGCGATGAGTTTGGAATTTTAAGGCAAATGTCTATTAAAATTTGCTAAAATGACCAAATTTCCTCAAATAGTCAGATGGACTACATTTTAGTTAACTCTAATTAATTACAGAGATCATTTGTTTTATTTATTCATACTAAAATTATATATGTGTATTTATATGTATAGTAGACATAAAATACACCTTATTTTTTACTATTGTTTACCATCGCCACCATGATTTTTTGAACTTACCCAACTGTCACTGTCGACCATCACCACCATATATGACTATTTCCTTCGTGTCATCCCCCACCCCGAAACAAATTGCCCAACATCGTGTCGACCATATTCGGACAAATATCACGATTCATCTCCCTTTCCTATGTTTGTCTTGGTTGATCCTCTTTATAACCCTAATAATTCCATCACAACCACACATCGCGTCAATACCACCACCACACTAGGCATCATTGCGTCTTATCGGTTCTCCCCTTGAATAATTAACCCCTATTCTCACACTTTTTTCAAAAACACCTCTTTTCATGAACATGTGTTTGATTGCAATAAAGCTAGAATGACAAAGTGAGAGATTTTGACAAATGATTAGATTAGAGAGACCCCAACCAACTATTCCCCTATATGGCAATTTGGTGGTAATGCTAGCGACGCTTGGTGTGATATGCGATAGTGATCAGAGGAGAAAGTAGATGAAGACGTGAAAAAAGAAAAAAATGGCGAGGTTCTTGTAGGGATGAGTTTTGAAAATTAATGTTTATTATTTTTATAGTATTTAATCCTTAGAATTGTTAATATCAAACTCTATGTTGAAAATTGTCAAAGTGTATACTGATCATTTCATATAAACTTAACTAGAAAACTAATGAAACATGTTAGAGATTAGACATGTTAAAGGATAAAAAAACCTAAAAAATACAACTTTTTAAAACTAGTATCCAAACTTGTTACTCTACCCAAACCACATGATCAATATATGTAAGTAACTCAATTTAAAATTATATAATATAATGTAATTCGATAACTCAATTGATAGTTATTTCTTCATGCCTAACATGCTTAAAGGACCTTCTTAGGTGTTATGAATCAAAATTTTAGTATGAAAGGTTATAAAGCTCATGTGATGGTTTCAATAACAAATGAGTGTTTTTGGATTATAACATAAAGATTTTAAAACTAATATTAAAGGGTCACTTAAAGTGATAAAAAACTATTGTGATTAAAGAAGTTAAAGGTGGATATATGATCATGTAATGTTCAGTTTTGGTCTTAAGACATGGCCAAACTAAGTTAAAGGTGGAAATATGAAAAAATTGTGTCGCAAAAAAGTGTAGTAAACCACCTTTTTTTCTAGTTGTGGATCGATCTTGTTTTTTCGAGGGTTTTACACGAAGTATTTAATAAGATGTAATAATGTTTAGGTATTTTGGGTATAAAACCAATATAATAATACGTGTCATGTGTGATGTGTATTGTAGGTGAAGAAGCCTCTTGAGATCAAAAGTGACGCTTCACAGGTTGACACTAAGCTTAAAAACACGATGTAAGCATAAATATTGTGTCATCATGTAAACTCGAACTTTAGATTTTGTAAACACTTTTTGGACCACGTTTATGCTATTTTAAAAAATTAAAACTTTGAGGGGAATATCAACTTGTTTGACTTTCTTGTTTTAAAAATAGGACTTATTAAACTATGTTATATAAAATTTATATCTATAATAGGTGTTAGTAGTCCAAAATTTAGTTATAAATATAGGTATTATATAACAAAAAAGATTTATATATTTAGGTACTGCACATAAAGCTTTGATTTAAAGAGTTCGTTTATTCATGTGGTTGTACAATAGGTGAAATGTCAAGTGTGGTCCGGCTAGATATTGTTATATGAAGAAAGAATCACTTAGATCCGTTAAACGGGTGAAAGATGAAATAAAATTTGTCTCGGTTATATAAAATTTATGTTTTTATTTAATTCTTTAACTTGTTCAGATAGAATGGATACTTTAGTGTTGTTTGTATTCTGATATATGGTTTAGACTTTTAATTGTAACTTTCGAACCATATATTTCATCTAGTTTGTTGCTAACGTGTGATTTATTTATAAGCGTAGGTGAGAAGTTAGTTGTATAGGAGAATATGAAGTATAAAACACACATAGATTGAAATTGATAATTACTCAAAATGTTAAAACTATTAACACCAACGTTTTAGACAATCCTTATATTGTAGAGTGTTAGAATTGATTTATTTAAAGGTGGCTTTATTGACTTGTATAACTCATTTATATAAGTGCGCAAATGACTTGACATATTGTGATCAAGTTGTAAAATGGTCATAAACGTGTTAGAATAACGTAAAGATGTAATCAAGTTTTAAACATGTTAAAAAGACAACAAACAAATAAGCTAGATGAACTCTATGTATGTTTAATAAGTTGGTTATATTCTTAAACGTGTTGATCTATTTATCTACTCTCCAACTCGAGCATGCCCCACTTATTTACAGAATAACTAGTTTATGACGCAAGCCTAGTTACCAATCCGAGTGCTATTATTTTTGTATCGAGTTTGTGTGTTATCATATTTGTACAAGGATTTTCTTGAGGTGTTGACATAAAGCGAAAATACTAAAGAAGCAAATTAACAATCCATTTCCTTTTGTAAAACAAAAACAAGAGCTAACAAAGTACAACTTTAGAATTGCAGTCAACCTATTTTATTGGTTGGATAATAAGGAGAGACAAGTCTTAACGGTTGTAAAGAGTCATGAGCACCTTGAGGTTAGTGATTTAGATGCAGATTTGTTTTTGAGAGGTAAAACGTCTATAGTATGTGGTTCACATCTGCAGATATCTGTAGAAGAATAGGTGGATCAAACCTTTGCAGTCTGCAAAAAGAACACTGTTTGGTTTTTAATTTCTGACGTCGTAACCATCTGGATCTGATCACCACCAAAACTCACCAAAGCCGCCAAAAAGTCGTCGTCGTAACCATCTTAGACTCTGGCGACAAGCTCGACCAACTCCTCCTCACCTCCGGTAAGCCGGAAACCTACTTCTCCTCTCCTCCGACAAGCTCGACCAACTTCTATCCTCCGACAAGCTCACACGACGTCGAAACCATCTAAACTCGTTATGTGTGGCGGCGGCGGCAACGAGAGGGGTTGCATGCGATGACAGTGACGGGAGGGGTTGTGTGCAATGACCGGGGGAGGAGGGGGGAGGGGGTGGGGGTGCAACGGCGACGGTGACGGAGGGAGGGGGTGGAGGTAGTCGATCGGACCTTAGGAGGAGTTGATTCGTTAGAAGAAGAGGAGGTTTGAAGCTAATTTTTAGATCTGCACCAAAAAAAGGTTAGAAAAACTTTTTTAATAAAAAATCTTTTAAAAAACAAACACTTTTCAGAAAGACCTTTAATGAAAAAACAAACACCACCTTAGAGTGTTCGTTTAAAACTTTATTTATATGGATCTTATTAAAGAAACCACTTGATTTATATGTTTCTTACATGAAAAAACAAGAGTGAAAATGTTTCATTATAAATTAGTTTAATAAGGTTATTAAAATTACTAATATCATAGTTTAATTATAAAAGAAAAATATATTTTATTATCTTTTTATGAATAGTAAAGGATTATATATATGAGATCTAGTTAAAAAAATATAGTCAATGCTGACACTTTAGAAGACCGCATCGCTAATAAAGGGTTTTTTAGAGCTCTACCCATCTAATGTTAATCTTACAGTTTCTCTCGACAAACCACAAGAAAGAACATTAACAATCAAATCATAGATACAATCTTTTATTTTTGTTACTAGGATAAAAACATCGAGTTGTTCCAGAATCTTCAAAAAACCCACTTAAGATGTCAAGAAGTATCGACTAAACTTTTTTCACCGCATATAAAAATGCATTAAATCAACATAGGCAAGAAACATCCATGAACAAACAGTGAGTGTGCCTATATCTCGACACTTGAAATCAATCTCCAAGTGTTTATATATGTAATACAATCATCAAGAATATGACCTAACGTCACCGCATTATTGGAGAATAAAGGACGAAGAATACATGGAATATCCAAGTTTTTACTACTCAAATTAACTCTAGTAGGTAAACGATCCAATAAAATACATCAAATCAAAACATTAAATGTTTTGGACACGTGCCTTTTCTATCTTGTCGGAGAATCATCCACCGAAAGAAGCTCCCGCCAAAGGAATACACACGTTCCTTTTATCGTGAAATCTCTTGAAGGTCTAAACGCCATACCCACGAGTCATTACTATCAACCAAAGATATGTCACTAAGAAGCATCTCAAAATCGGTTATTTGGGCTGATACCCAACCCCTCAGATTCATAAGTCATTTCTAAATCCAACTCGAAGGATTCCTTCGATCAATAACAAAAAAAACTATTCTTTTTATCCAAATTAAATAATTTAGAAGATCTACATGCAAGAGGAGAATCACCAATTCAAATATCTCGTCAAAACGAGGTATTAGCCTAGTCACCGCATTTCTCCTTATAGACGACAAAGATATAATACATTTATTATAAATGAGAATGGTAGTTTTGACAATTCGATTTCATACACCTGACCTCCACCCTCCGTAGAGGTAACATCAATCACTTTGGAGTGCGGATCTTGAAATAATTAAAATTGTCGCTTTGCGACATTCAGGTTATGGGTTCAAACCCTGAGAAGCAACATCTTGCCAAAATGTAAGATAAGGCTGCATATATTATATCACAAAGCGATCCGAACTCTTTCTTGCACATGCCAAGCGAGAACTAAATCGGAAATCAACTTCGTCCTTGACTCTAATCCAATGAGCATCTAGGTGATTAAAATATATTACAAAGATGGGCAAAAATAAGAGATATATTTAATATTTAATATATATATATATATATATATATATGTATATATATATATATATATATGATATTAAGAAGTTTATTTCAAATGAACCCTGTAAGAGTGATGTAGTGGTAAGTGATTTCTGTTGGAGGTTTTAGTTTTTAATCTTATTTTTCATTAGCTTCCTCTTGTAATCTCTTAATACCATGACTTTGATATTATACAAGTTGTATTTGAGGTTGTTTGGTAGTCTCTTAATGGCAATGTTATTACGACCAGATCGGACCGGCCTGTCTTACCGGTTCGACCGGGGATCGGCAACATAGCCGGTCCGGATCGCTATGATTCAGTTTGATCTGGTCGAACCGGTCGGTTCGTCCCGAACCGGTGGTCGGACCGGTTCAAACCAGATTTTATTTTTATTTTTTTATTTTAATGGGTAAAAACGGGGTGTTGAACCAAAAATTAGTGTGTTGGATATACAAATATAGTTAAGTTTTATATATAACTATAAAATACATATATAAATCATATATAAATTACTTATATTCAATTATATATAACTATAAATATAATATACTATATATATAATTATGACGTCATCCGGTTCTTATCTGGTCCGACCGCCAAACCAGTAAAACGTCCGGTTCGACGTCCGATCCGGTTATGAGAACATTGCTTAATGGTTATTAAAAGATTACCTTATAATAGTTTATAGCTTAATGATTAAGATATAACCCTAATACCGAATAGCTAAGAGCTATAACCATTTAACTATTATCTCTTGTTAACTCTTAACCAAACATCCCCTTACATAATCTTGTATTCTTGTTAGATATGGTATTGACACTAATCCAAAATTTTACCGGTAACGATTTCTATCAACTCTAAGAAGGATTCCTTCCTATTATATAGTTAGCAAAGCAACCCTCCTCGTAAGTAAATTACATGTTTATTATTTTTAAGTTTATCCTTTTGAAATTATATTCCTTCCTTTTTCTTTTTCTTCTTTGACTCTGCATACAACATCAAAATATTATATTAAATATTTGGTAAACGAAGCAGTTATGAAGTAAAATTAGTTTAATCATTATTATATGCTTAATGTCATTGATAAATTTATTTATTTTTTAAACCAACTTTGGTTTAACCTTCTAAGACTAGTATTTTCCAAAAACAATTTAATCTACTCTTCTAACTCCATTGCAAGATTTACATCCTTAAAATCAAAGAAAAAACATAATTTCACACACCAAAATATCAACATATCAAAGACCTTCGATTTCTAAAACTATTTAAACACCTACTATATATTGTCTTTTAAAAGACTATCTTCAAATTCTAAAATATGTAGCATGTGATGTATAGATCTAGCAAGCGTTGTTAAAAAACTATAAAAACTTATTATTAACAATAATAGATTTTAACCGTTTGAGTTATAGCCTAATGACGAAAGGCAAAATCTTTTTAAAGTAAATTTAAATTAAATTTAAGTTTTTAAGAAATAATAATAATTGAAAAATAATATTTTATGAAGTGGAGAAAGATAAAAAGAAGTCAAAAACGCGTTATTGTTAGATGGCAAAGTCAAAGATGCCTTCTTTTCCATTTTCTATCTTATCTTCTTCTTTCGTGCGCACCTTCCATATCATAGATTCCAGCTGTCAACCTTTAACGCATTAAAACCTTCTAGCTTTCTACACTTGTACCGTACAACTCTTAGATCACCTAACGTTTTCAAACGAAAATGACACAAATGGTAATATCATATGTTTGATTAGTGTTTTGATATTAACTTTTGGATATTACAATTGGTTTTAATAAACTCGTGTATTAAACATGTTGAATAAATATTATATTAATATAATAAAATTATTAATTATAAAATGATATTCTAATATATAATAAAACAATAATATCAACTTTTTAAAGTTTTGTTTTTGAACTTTTTTTAAAATAATAAATATTTTGTTCTAAAATAAACCGTATAAAAACGTCATTTTAAAAATTTTTCCTATTATAACTCTCAAATTTGATTATTTTTTGTGGCAATGATTGTGGTGGCTGTCGCATGTCATCCCAAAATATCTTTTTATTAGAGTATGTAGATAGTTTAGATCTTGTGTGTTACAGTTAGTTGAAGCAATCACATGTCATTGGTGTTTTTTGTTTTTTCTATAGTATAATATTTGTAGTCTGCGGATCATATCTGCAGACGTCTGTAAGAGAAAAGGTGGATCAAACTTTTGCAGTCTGCAACAAACAGTGTCTGTTTTTTAACATCTGCAGACTACTAAAATCAACTAGTGGAGGTATACGCCGGTGGTGGATAATAGGGGGTGATGGTGGACGGTGGGTGGTGGTGGCGGCGGACGGTGGTGGTGGTGGACATGGGTGGTGGTGGGTAATGGTGTTTAATCCTTTGTCGACTTTATAATGCTTTAAAAGTGGTTGTGCCAAGTCTGTACCATACAGTCCTCGTACAGATCTTTTTTAATGAAAAGTCTTTCAAAAAACAAACACTCTACAGAACTTAACGTCTGCGCGGCGCAAACAAAAGACATCAAGAAGAGTTTTTTGAAAAAACAAACACCCCATAAATCATTGATTAAACGATAATCATTATTGAAATAGAAATACATTAGCTAAGATGTTTAGAAAAGTACAATTACATTCAAAGTGATAAAAGTTTTTCATAAATCTCTAAAGATCTCTCTGTACACAACATTTTATGTATCAATGAAAGATATTAATTGTGTTGGATAGAAATACAGTTACATTGAGAGAAATAAATAGTTGTTATAAACTCTAAATATTTCTATATAGACAACATTTGTTGTCTCGTTCATAATCTTACCGCGTTTATCTAATATTAGTAATTTGACTTCTTCTATACTCTTTACTTTTGATAATACAACATACAATTGTCTATGAGTGAAAACCAGTTATTTCAAATACAAACCAACTTTGAATAATGATTTTCTTTAGTGTTTGTTAATCGTCATTGCAAACATATAAAAAGCAAAAACTATCTTTCCTGGAACTTGGAATCTTTTTATCTGATGATACAAGATGATCTTTTTACTTAGAGTAAATTACACGGATTGTCCCTGAGCTTTGCTCAAATTTCACATTGAAAAATTATAGGTTTAGTCCTTAGGTTTGAAAAAACGTAACAGGTTTAGACCTTCGTATTGGATCTAGAAAGGCTGTTGCAACCAAAACCAAGTCACTTAGAAGATTTTGGTACAACAAACAAAGGACTTCCGAAGCTAAGTATGGGACTTCCGAAGGAAGAAGGAGCTCTTCCGAAGACAAAGTGTAAAACACACTTCCGAAGGAAAACTCCAACTTCCGAAGACAAAGAACCTACTTCCGAAGATCAAGACTTAGAGAGAAAGATCTGAAGTCAACTTCCGAAGTACAGAAGTCCTCAAAGCCTCGGAAGCATAGAAGCCTCTTCCAAAGTATAAGTGGCTTCGGAAGAACTTGTTCTTCCGAAGCCAATTAACCTTCGGAAGACACTCCTATTATCCAGTGGACATAAGTATGGCCTCTCTGACACTCCGCTGCAAATCTCTGAGATACTGCATGACGTTTTCTCAAAAGCCATGTAGTTGACTATACTTTAATCCACTGTTTATCTTTTTATGTTAGTACAGTTGCCATCTTTAGTTGGTGACAAAAGGTAAGTCATGGACATCTCATGACTACCATATCTTAGATAATACTTTATCTAAGATACCTTAACTTTAGCATTGTAGTATATGCTTTAGTCTTAGGTTTCCAGCTGGTATCAAAGTATATTCGGCTGTAGGATCTAGTATATATAGTTTCTCATTGTAACTCTTGTTTTATGCTTGTAAGAGTCTTGTAATATCTTGAGTTGAGAAGTAACATATACAAGTGCCTTGAAAATATATTTCTGCTTGTTCCTTTGCTACTTATTATATTATTATCAACTCTTGTAAGAGACATTACTTCATCTGATTTGACTGTTTTCATAAGTGAGTTTGAGAGAAATACAAGTGCTTCTCATAAATCCAAAGTTGTTAACTCCATCACTACTCCATTACACTTATTGCACATGGATCTATTTGGTCCCACAAGTATAATGAGCATTGGAAGGAAATCATATTGCCTTGTGATTGTTGATGATTTTACTAGATTTACATGGGTATTCTTTTTAAGAACCAAAGATGAAACCGCTGAAACTTTAAAATCTTTTATTCTTAAAATAGAAAATCAAGTTGATCACAAGGTTAAAATAATTAGAAGTGATCAAGGGACTGAGTTTAAGAACCTAGTTCTTGACTCATTTTGTAACTCAAAAGGGATTGCCAGACAATATAGTGCTCCTAGAACTCCTCAACAAAATGGTGTTGCTGAGAGGAGAAATAGGACACTTATTGAGGCTGCTCGGACTATGTTAGCTGATTCAAAGCTGCCTCTAACATTCTGGGCAGAGGCAGTCAGCACTGCATGCTATGTGCAGAACAGAGTTCTTGTAGTAAAGCCACATGGAAAAACTCCTTATGAGTTATGGAACAAGAGGCCACCGTTCATTGACTTTCTAAGGTCCTTTGGCAGCAGGTGTACCATACTTAACACAAAATACAATTTGGCAAAATTTACTAAAAATTCAGATGATGCTATCTTTGTTGGATATTCCTCCTATTCTAAAGCTTATAGAGTTTATAATATTAAAAATCAACAATTTGAGGAATCTTCCAACATTGTAGTCAATGAGCACACTCCTTGTGTTAGGGGGAATGGCCCTGATCATATCTTTGATTTAGAATTGTTTCCAAACTATTCTAAACCATCTTGTGAGAATGTTTCAGCCGGAACAGGTGCTCAAAGTGAATTCTGATGAAGATCAACTGTTTGAGCTTCCCAGACCTATTCCAAGTTCTCCAAGAGTTGCAGCAAATCAAGTTCCTACTATTGAAAGATCTAACAGTATAACCATTTCAAAAGATAGTGGTACTTCAACAAGGTATTCACCTGCTGACTTTCAAATCTCTTCAGGTGACCCTACACAACACCAAGTTGATGAAAGCACCATCTTGAAGGAACAGGCAACTGTAAATGATGCTTCACAACAAAGAAATAATGATGTTTCTCTTTCATTCAATCAGTCCTCATTGAATGAGTTTGAAACAACAGCTGGACCAAGTATTCAAGCTCCTGAGCAAAATATGTCCAATTTAGACTTATCTTTGCAACTGGAGGTGATTCCTAGAATCAAGATTCATAACACTCATCCAGCTGAAAACATCATAGGGGAAGTCTCTGAAGGTGTGAGAACAAGAGGACAAACTCCTAATGGGAATGTCTGCTTGTACTCATGCTTTTTATCCCAAATGGAACCCAAGAATGTGGAAGATTCCTTGAAAGATAGTAGCTGGGTTGAATCAATGCAAGAGGAGCTGCTTCAATTCAAAAGACAAAAGGTTTGGAACCTATGTCCGCTACCATCTGGTCAAGTACCTATAGGCACTAAATGGGTATTCAGAAACAAGAGAGATGATAGAGGCTTGATTATCAAGAATAAGGCAAGATTGATGGTTCAAGGATACACTCAAGAGGAAGGAATCGATTATACCGATGTCTTTGCACCTGTTGCAAGACTTGAGACAGTTAGGATCTTCCTTGCTTATGCTGCATCCAAGAATTTCACTGTCTACCAGCTTGATGTCAAGTGTGTCTTTCTATATGGGGATATAGATAGGGAAGTCTATGTATGCCAACCTCCAGGATTTGAAGATCCACAGCATCCAAACTATGTGTGCAAGTTGGATAAAGCTCTATATGGGCTGCACCAAGCACCTAGGCTGTGGTATGAGACATTGTCTCAATTTCTCCTGAAGAATGGTTACACTAGAGGTACCATTGATAAGACTCTTTTCATAAGAAAGTCTGGGAAAGACATCTTGCTCATTCAAGTCTATGTTGATGATATCATATTTGGTTTCTCAAATGACCAAATGTGTAAAGACTTTGAGAGCATTATGAAGAAGAAGTTCGAGATAAGTTCCATGGGAAAAATGGACTTTTTCCTTGGAACTCAGGTAAAGCAATTGAAAGAAGGGTTCTTCAGCAATCAATCTAAGTATGTCAATGATATCTTAGAACGGTTTGATATGAAGGATTGTAAAGCAGCAAAAACACCTATACCCAGAAACCACAATCTCTGCCCTGATTCTAAGGGGGGGATACTGATCAACATCAGTACAGAGCAATTATTGGTTCTCTGATGTATCTCACATCTAGTAGACCTAATATCATGTTTGCAACTTGCATTTGTGCAAGATATCAGGCTGCTCCAAAGGTGTCTCACCTAATAGCTGCCAAGAGAATTCTCAGATACCTCAAAGGAGCACCTAAGCTAGGTCTCTGGTATCCAAGAAATAGTGATTTTAATCTCTATGGTTACTCTGACAGTGACTATGGTGGCTGCAACATCAACAAGAAATCAACATCTGGCGGATGTCAATTTCTTGGTGGAAGGATCATCTCATGGCAATGCAAGAAGAAATCATGTCTCTCTACATCAACTGCTGAAGCTGAATACATTGCTGCTGCTAGTTGTTGTGCTCAGCTGCTATGGATTCAATACCAGATGATAGACTACGGATTCAACTTTATGAGCACTCCTATCCACATTGACAACAACAGTGCTATATCCATTACTGAAAATCCAGTGAAGCACTCCAAGACTAAGCACATTGATATCAGGTATCATTTCATTAGAGATATTCATGAGAAAAATCTTATCAAACTAATCAAAGTTGACTCAAATGAATAATATGCTGATTTGTTCACCAAAGCCTTTGATGAACAAAGATTTAAATATCTAATTACAGCTATTGGGATGATAAATATTGATTAGTTAATCTCATTTGAAAACCTTTTAATGTGTAAAGTCTCATGTCAAAACAATCTAAGCCCTGTTACAAAAGATCTTTTTCTAAATTTTATCTAAGTATGAATTCTTCCGAAGAGAAATTAACCCTCGGAAGATATTTTGCATATCTTTCGAAGCAAATTTCTCCCAGGATAATTTTCTTCTCGGAAGAATGTTAAGTCTCGGAAGAATCTATTGATTTCATATCAGATCTACTTCCGAAGCTTTTAACACACTCCACTTGAAAGGCAACATATACTCTCGAAAGTAATTAATTTACCTTCGGAAATAAATTTGCCTTCGGAAGAATATTACCTTCGGAAATGCTTTATACTCGGAAGAAAGATTTTACTGTGTAACGGAAATCTTTTGGGCCCCACTCTGTAAAAAGTAAAGATTTTGTTAATGATGTCGGATTATTTAAATGGACTAACCTTACCGCCCATGTCACATCATCCACTGAAACCTCACATCGTCTTATCCAAAACCCCCTTTAAACCGCCATTCCACCCATTTAAATACTTCCGGTTAATCACTTACATTCTTTTTACCCAAATTACTGCCCTAAAAGCTTTCTTCTTCTCCAATTTACCTTATTCCGAACTATCTTTCTGTCATCTTCTTCAATGGCACTAAACCCTCAACATAACCAAGTCGCACTCCTTGATTCTTCAAGGGATGTTGACTTCTCAGACATCATTTCTTTTCTAACCCAATCTTCGTACTACACAGCTCTGACTGTAAACCCCACAATTTACTCAAACCAAATGTCTGAATTTTGGGGAAATGGTCGGATTGAAACCCTAAATGGGGTTCGTGTTATTCGAGCATTTGTGGCCAGGAGTCGGTCATATCTGAACAACTCATCAGGGAGCATCTCGAGCTTCATGATGAGGGCGCTCCAACGGAATTCCCCAAAACAAATTTGGACAATTCTTATCTCCGAATGGGATACGGTGGAGATGTCAGCAGGTCAACTGTCTACAAATTCAACTTCTCCTACAAATGGAAGTTCCTGCTGCATGGGTTTTTCACTGTCTGTCTAATAAATCTAGGGGATGAGATCAAATCCCATATGAACTTGGTGCCTAGTTCATGGGTTGGTACAAAGCCTCCGTTTCAACTATTCAAGGTTTGTGCTGACTAACCTAATGGGAAATCTTCAAAGGGACACATTCTTCATGTATCCCAGGTTTCTCCAGCACATAATCAACTGTGAGCTGGACCAGGGCAAGCTTGTCTGTGCAGCTGCTCTGACTGCTCCTCAAATGAGGTCGACCATCTTCAAGACCTTGAAGAGAGTGTCCACCAACTTCACTGGAAGAGATACTGCACTTCTTCCAGGTATGATTGAGCCAATGGCTCCTGGTGACATCCCTGTTAACCCCACAGGTGATGAACCCACACCAGCAACTACCCTCACTCTGCCAAATCTACCTTCTCCACCCATTACATTTACCTATCAGAGACGTCACAAACGAACCCTTGTTCAATCTACTCTGATTGAACAAGCTCCTCATGTTCTATCCAAAAAGGCTAGAGTGGAACAAAGGGCTCCCACTCAGCCTGAGGTCCAACGATCCTTCACAATTGACCTCAATATGGGTCTTGAGTCTCCTCAGTCTCAGACCCATGAGCCCGAAACACAAGCTGATAGCCCTCAGGGAGAGTCTCTATACTCCCCTGAGCAGCCAAAAAGGGACAGCCCTATCACAGGCTCAATGCCTCTAGACATTGATCAAAGTCCCAGGTCATTAGGTTTCAACTCCATATCCTTTACTGACCTTTTGACTGGAGCTGGTGAAGAGATTATGTCTCTTAAAGGCAATGAAGTTGATCCACAACACCCTCTCAAGGATCAACAGAGCCTGGAGAGACCCCTTATCTTAGCCTCCATCAGCAAAGCCTTACTGAGGTGAGTCCCACTGATGTGGAGGGGACTCATGTAGATTCAGCTGCCACTACTGAAGGAGCCTCAATGGATCCTCAGGACAGTGGTAACGGAACTGAGACTGAATCTACGACAACCATGCCCTTTGATGACTCTGAAAGAGACATCATTGTGCAAGGGAAACCAGGGCGCCAAGAAACCACATCTGGTGATGAGGATGAACATACCAGGTATGTTACCTCATCTCCCATGATTCTTCAAAAGAAGATGAGGGAAGTATGCAACTCACCATTCAAGACCTACTTTCTAAAGTCTCAAACCTTGAATCAAAGGTAAGGACTTTAGAGGATAGGTCTGCCACTCAGCAACTTGAGATTGAAACTCTCAAGGCCAAACTAGCTGAGAAACAGATTAGAGGTCTGTTAGGCATGTACCAATTCAGGTCTCCTTGACCTCTTCCTCTAGCTCATCAAGCTCTCAGGATGATGCTACCAAAAGGGGGAGAGTGTTCAGAGACAAAGTCAAAGACAGGAGGAAACCCAAAGTCAAGCTCTCACTTCCTTGAGCTCAAAGTATCCTGTGCAACAAGCTGCAATTTTCCCTGAGCCTCCTCCAGTTGTTTTTCAAGTGGATCAAAGGATGCTCCAAGATCTCAATAGGTTCTTTAACAAGTTCCTATTGGAATCCCTTATAGAAAAGCCAAGCCCTGATATGTCTGTGATCTACTTCGGAGCTCAAGAGCTAGAGAGGTTGAATGCACCTTCTACCACTATCGAGGAAGTTGGTCAACCTAAGGTCCAAGTGGAACCTGAGATTAACTTCAAAGGGGAAACAAGGACTGATGGCCTAGCAACTGAAACTGTTGGGACAGGAAGTGTATTTTCACAGACTTCCGAAGCACAATTCAAAGCCTTGGAAGAACAATCTCAAACTTCCGAAGCTGAGATTGCTGCTGCGGAAGGACTATTCTCATTATCCGATGATCTAATAGTCACAGATGCAATTATGGAACTTGCATCTGAGGTTAATAGGGAGGATTTTCTCACCCAACTTTTAGCTCTGACATCTGCATTAACTCCAGCTCCCATCTCTACTACCCAACCTGGATCTTCCATCCAAGAACCCTCCAAAGTCTAGTACTTCCGAAGATATCAAAGGAAAGAGGAAGATGACTTCGGAAGAGCTTCAGGAGGAAGAAAGGTTGGAGAAGCTTAAAAGAAAAGGTAGGCTTCCAACTGGGAAACTGTTAGCTGCAAGTACCAAAGCAGCTGCAGCCAACCAGGAGGCAGTCAACAACCGAAAAAGGGTAGAGGTTATAGATAGACTTGTTGGTCTAGGAGCTGCAACTGAAGATGTACTCCTGCTACCATTAGAGGAGTTAATAGAGCTGGAAAAGGCAACCTTGCTGCTAAAACAGCAAAAAGAAGAAGTTGCAAGGTTGGCCTTAGAAGAAAAAAGGGAGAGAAATGAAAGAGAAGCTGATCTGCAACTCAGGAGGGAAAGGATAACCTTCCTACTCTCCAGAGGTTTTTCTCAAGAAGAGTTGTCTCCACATAACAATGATACGATCTTATGGCTCTTCAACAAAGAGCAAGATCAAATGGAGAAAGAGAGAAAGAGAGCTGCAAGGGAAAAGCTTTTGCAAAAGAAGAAGAAGGAAGAGGAAGCAGGACTGACTGCTGACAAGAAGATAGGTGAGAAGGCCTGGATGAAGAGTTATTTCAAAGCTCATGGCTTCTCTGGCAGGCAGGTGGGTCCCATGTCAGAAAAGACTCTCCAGCGACATGTCAGTGACATTAAGGCTGACATTCGCGCGGGGAAGAGGAATGAGATGTATAGAAGGGGACAGTGGATGACCTTCAAAGAAATTACTCAACCCAAACTCCAAACCCAACCTCAACATGAACCTATACCCTTTTCCTTCCCAATCAAAACCGAACCAACTTCTGAACCATTCACCCTTGAACCTACACCATCACACCTACCAACCTCTTCACCTCAACCACCTAAACTACCTATCCTCCAACCCAAAACCTTAGCCAGAACCCAAACACCTCAACCTACCCATCAACCCATCAAACCATCCCCTCAGCCTTCTAAACATCTCTCCATGGAAGAATTCAAAGCAGTCAAGACAAAGCTCATAAATTGCATAACACTGAGCGACATCTCCTGTGAGGAGGATTCAGTCAATTTGACCTATGTTGACGGATCCTCAAGTTCCCTCACAAGAGATCAATTTCTTGATCTTCCCATAGGAACTTTGGACCAAGCTGCAAACCTCCTTGGCCTCAATTTAGACACTTTGAATGAGGAAGAAAAGAAGCTAAGGAGAAAGCTGGTGACTCTACTGGATACTAAGAAAGGAGACAGGGTACCAAGACAACCTCTTGCACCCAGAAAGAAGATCATCCAGTGGAGGTTCGAAGACTCTTCTCATAACTTTGTTGTTGAAAGAGAGGATGGAGAGCTTAACAGGCTGAGTGCCTCATCTCTGCTACACTTGAGCAGATTTGACATTGTTGAGTTAGCAGAGAAGCCATTCTCCAACCCTTCAAACTCTGATGTAGCTGCCCATATCAGAAATCATCTAGGCAGCCTTCATATGGCCGAGCTTACTGCTAGAAGCAAGGTTGAAGAGGAGTTGAAACTGAGAGAGGAGGAGGAAATGAAGGGATCAGCAACCAAAGACAAAGCCTTTCTACAAATGGTTGAAGGTCCTGAACTTGAGTCCATAGTTAGATGGGAGTATGACTATAACTCCCGTCAACTAACTCTCTTCAGGGGGACACAACAGAGGGTACATGTCATTCAAAGCGATAGACTGGATCTCCTATCCTTCAATGACTTGTACAAGCTTCTCAGCACTACTTCAAGGAAGAACAAAGAGACAGACAAATACCTTTTGTCCCTAGTGCTCAAGGCTTTGAGAAGCAGGAATAAGTGAAGTTTTGGTAGCATCAGCCTAGGGGGAGTTTGTTGGATCTAGAAAGGCTGTTGCAACCAAAACCAAGTCACTTAGAAGATTTTGGTACAACAGACAAAGGACTTCTGAAGCTAAGTATGGGACTTCCGAAGGAAGAAGGAGATCTTCTGAAGACAAAGTGTAAAACACAATTCTGAAGGAAAACTCCAAATTCCGAAGACAAAGAACCTACTTCTGAAGATCAAGACTTAGAGAGAAAGATCTGAAGTCAACTTCCGAAGTACAGAAGTCCTCAAAGCCTCGGAAGCATAGAAGCCTCTTCCGAAGTATAAGTGGCTTCAGAAGAACTTGTTCTTCCGAAGCCAATTAACCTTCGGAAGACACTCCTATTATCCAGTGGACATAAGTATGGCCTCTCTGACACTCCGCTGCAAATCTCTGAGATACTACATGGTGTTTTCTCAAAAGCCATGTAGTTGACCATACTTTAATCCACTATTTACCTTTTTATGTTAGTACAGTTGACATCTTTAGTTGGTGACAAAAGGTAAGTCATGGACATGTCATGACTACCATATCTTAGATAATACTTTATCTAAGAAACCTTAACTTTAGCATTGTAGTATATGCTTTAGTCTTAGGTTTCCAGCTGGTATCAAAGTATATCCGGCTGTAGGATCTAGTATATATAGTTTCTCATTGTAACTCTTGTTTTATGCTTGTAAGAGTCTTGTAATATCTTGAGTTGAGAAGTAATATATACAAGTGCCTTGAAAATATATTTCTGCTTGTTCCTTTGCTACTTATTATATTATTATCAACTTTTGTAAGAGACATTACTTCATCTGATTTGAGTGTTTCCATAAGTGAGTTTGAGAGAAATACAAGTGTTTAAGTGACAAACCCGATCCTGCACTTCGGTTAAATGTCCATTAATTGTTGACGTTAAACTTTTAAAACGTTTACAGTTAGATCCTCATCGCACATAAAACATAATATTACATTTCACTTTCATAAAACGTTACAGCGGAATCATTAAAAATAACATTTTCATCATCAAAATACTTTTGCAAAATATTACAACCGTTCATTACACAATTTCATTACAAAAACATTATAATATTGGATGCCCTCCAAAATAAGCTGAGTAGCCGCCCCGTTCCATCCTCAGCAACATACCTGCCAACTGGAAACACATCAAAGTCAGTGTTGCTGAGTGAGTTTTAGTTTTAAATAAAACATACTTTACTTCCTTTATAAAACCATTCGTTACTTTCGTAAGCGATCACACAACATACATACACATAGATAATATAATTATTATCTTCCATTACGTTCGTACTTTAACTCCTATTCGTTCATTCATTCTTACTTTCATTCGTTCGTTCATCATTACATCTTTTCCATTTAACAACACCATGAACTTTACCCTTCATGCTCATGATACTGGGCCTAAGCCTATCATAGACCTTCATTTACGGTGCCCAGCACCTCTGGCCACAATACCTAAGATAAGGTTCAGGATCATTACATCTGTTATATCATCACGTTCTGGATCAGTGTCAATAGCTATACCCCAAACAATATGGCTACTGGGCCGAAGATCATAAATGACTTCCACACTGCACGTAGCCTGGCACCAGCACCGGGGTAAGCGATAACTCGAGTACTGGGCTGAAGATCATAAATGACTTCCACACTGCACATAGCCTGGCACCAGCACCGAGGTGAGCGAGAAAGATCCCATCCACATACTACACCCCCAACGATATGCATAACTCGAGTACTGGGCCGAAGTTCATAAATGACTTCCACACTGCACATAGCCTGGCACCAGCACCGAGGTGAGTAATCACTACTCCACCCCCAACGATATGCATAACTCAAGTACTGGGCCGAAGTTCATAAATGACTTCCACACTGCACATAGCCTGGCATCAGCACCGAGGTGAGTAATCACTACACACTATGTACCACAACGTTGGTCAATCACAAAGACTGGAACCCCCGCGTGTACCCCTGTTCATAATTCTTGCAAGCCTTTCATACTTTCATTCGTTCATTAATGCATGCATTCATTCATTTATCATGTTCCTCTTTTTATTATCTTTCACTTTACATTACATAATACTTTCGTTTCATTCATTATCATTTGACGTAAAGCCATGGAAAGATACATATACATAACAGGAATATAAACATAAACATACACACATCACCATACAGGGCATCATCATACATACGCATCAATCATACACACGCATCATTAACATCACACACATGCCCGACATAACGTCTATGACCTCGAAAGTCAACTTACACAAGCCTACGGGAACCTCCCGAGTCAAAACCCATAACTGCACTTTCCCTCGAAGGTCATAAGATAAACTGTTGTTCTTTTGGGCGTATGAGCCCCACTTGGGCGTATGGATACTCTCCAGTCACATGGCCTTCCAGGAGACGGAAAACTTAGGCGAATGGACATCATGCGAATGGACCTATACGCGAATGAACATCCATGCGTATGGACTCTCAGTCGCATAACTTCTATGCGTATGGCCTTCAGTCGCATGACTTAAGGCGCATGGGCTTCAGTCGCATACCCTTTGTGCGAATGAACCTCAGTCGCATGGCCTCCAGACGCATGGACTTCAGTCGCATAACCTTCGTGCAAATGAACCTCAGTCGCACACTCCTTCAATCGCATGCCTTACAGGCACATGAACTTCAAGCGTATGACCATCATGCGTATGGACCTCAGTCGCATGGCAATCGTGCGCATGGACCTCAGTCGCACGCCAATCGGCCGTATGGCCTCCAATCGCACTCCAGTCGGTCGCCTAGCCCTAGTTGATGCAGAATGCAGTTCATCCCGAACTGCAGCGGCGGTTTTCGGCCTCCAACCTCTTCCAAACCACATTTAAGCTCAAATCAGCCATTCTAAACCTTAGGGAAACATATCACGACCTCATTCAAGCATAACCAAGCACGAAATCAAGCACCAGACGCATCAAACACATACACACATGCATAAAAACGGGTTTACACCCAAAAACTTGAAAATGGGTTTTCAGATGTGTTCCAGCCCCAAAATCATTCAAAACGTGTAAAAGAGGGGTCCAAGAACTCACACAGACGTTCCCGTCGAGTAGAGCTTCGATTTGACCCGCTACACGACGATTTCCACGCTCGAATCCACCCAAACCAAGCTTTTCTCCTCTTTTTCTCCTCTCCTCTCTTCTTGGCTGAAAAATGGCAAGAATGGGGTGTCTTCCCCCCTTTTATACTCCCATTCATCGAAGTTTCTCTCCTTGGCGAGTTTGGTCCCTCGACTTTGGACTTTATTTCTTTTTCTTCTTTCGTCGGCTTCAAAGAAAATTTCCGGGCGTTACAAGTCCACCCCCTTATATAGGTTTCGTCCACGAAACCTGTTATTCCTTAAACCGTCGCGAGCAATACTGTCTCATCTCTTTTCCAGTCTCCCACCTGGAGTTCAGTCGGTCTACGTCGTTTATCCACACACGACTTCTTGTCTATCTTTGGCTACCTTCATCAAGGCTTTGATCCTTTTGAGCTTCTCAGTCGTGGCCTCGATCACCTCAATACTTTCTATACGGCATTTGGTGCTCGGCCTTCACTTGTAAACAAGTAAGGCATTTAATCTCGTACCTCACCATATCACGCTTCATACACTTTCCCTCCACTACCATCGAAATCACATTCAGAATCATCGTGACTCAATCACCTTAAACCATCACCGTGATCCCTTCGGGCGCTGTCAACTGTATCATCTTTTTGCGACACACAATGTTCGCTCCGTAGTCTGCCAAACAATCCACTCCTAGGACTACATCGAAGGGCGTATCTATATTCTTACCACTAACATGCAATTCAGCACAGAAAGCAACAGGAACAAAACTTTTACTAGCGCCAGCATCGAATAACACAAAGGCTAAGGATCTATTTTCTAGAAACATACCTGACACAACATCGGGGTCCGTCCTAGCTTCCTCCGATTTTCTTCACTCCCGAACCTTCCGCCCTCGGCTTTTGAAATCCTTGCTCATGTGGCCCTCCCCGCCACAAGGATAACACCTCCTCACACCGCAGATTTTTGCCACATGTCCGGTCCTTCCACAACGGAAACAGACATTAGTCCCTAATCTACATTCCCCGGGGTGTTTGTGTCCACACTTGTCACACCTTCCCGACCCCGCATCAGTTATGACCACACGCTGGTCATCCACCCGTGCACCTTTGTTACTTGGAGCTAGACTTGCACAAACCGGGTTTTGGGCCGGACCCGGAACCGGGTTCAAACCGGGTTCGGTCCGGCCGGGTTTTTTTGAACCCGGGTATTGATGAACCCGGGTACGAACCCGACCCGGGTTGAAGGAGTGTAAAACCCTACCCGGCCTACCCGGTTAGGGTCGGGTCCGGACCGGGTCGGGTCCAGAACCAGGTACAACCGGGTTTTTTTTTTTAACTATTATTACTATTATTATTAGTATTCTTATTATTATTATTACTATTATTATTATTATTACTATTATTATTATTATTATTATTATTATTATTATTATTATTATTATTATTATTGTTATTATTATTATTGTTATTATTATTATTATTATTATTATTATTATTATTGTTAATATTATTATTATTATTATTATAACAACATTAAAAAACATGTATAACAACATTAAAAAAACATATATAACTCATTAAAAGATTATTTATTATTAAAACAACTTAAAAAATACATTAACTCATTAA
Source organism: Flaveria ramosissima (assembly GCA_025215565.1). Taxonomy (NCBI): domain Eukaryota; kingdom Viridiplantae; phylum Streptophyta; class Magnoliopsida; order Asterales; family Asteraceae; genus Flaveria; species Flaveria ramosissima. The sequence continues at coordinate 9,538,948 of CM046035.1, forward strand.
TAGTCTATTTTCTTCGGGAGGCTTCATCAAATGCTAATTCTTCGTCGGATATACCAGAAGATACTCCTTCTTCTACCTCTTCATCGTGTACTTTAGATTCGATTGCAATTTCGTCTTTAAGATTTGTTTTGTCTTGTATACGATCCATCGCGTCTAAGTGGTCTTTTAAACAAATGCACATCTCCACCGCTTCCGGAGTTAATCTTGTTCTCCGTAATGATATTACCCTGCCACTAAGAGAAAACGCAGACTCCGAAGCTACCGTAGAAGCTTGGACGCTTAGTAAATCACGGGCCAGCGGAAAGAATTGGAAATTGGGATTCCTTTCCTTTCCACCAAGCCAAAATATCAAATGCATGATAATCTTGAGTACTCATAGTTGAAATAAAATTCGTCATACTATAAATACCAAGTTCGCTTGTTGGGGCGTTACCCCTTTGACGTTTAGCCGTCACATCCCGAACAACATTCAACATAGTCATAACGGGGTCTTTAAACGAGGTACTAGCACTTGAGGTTGATTCTCTTGGCGTAGGTATATTTACGTTAGGCCCATATTTATTTAAATAAAAATTATAAATAATTTTTAAACTTGCATTAAAATCTTCTTTTGCATTGGTTGAAAAATTGGGGTTTTCGTCATGTATATTCAAATTGTCATTTATCTCGTCTATTAAACATTTTACCCCCGCTACATTTAAAAAAGGATTTAAAGCAGCGGCACACGTAAAAACGGGTGGTAACTCAAGAAAGTATTTTTTAAACTTGTCTTTCATTGGTTCTATCATTTCTCTAAACATACTATTTTTATTTTGAAATTTTTTAAAATTCAAAGCCATGAAATATAATTCTTGAAGCACCGAATAACTAGTGGGATAATAAACTCCCGATAATTTTGTAGTTGAGTTTTTAAACACCTCAAGAAATTAGGATAAATGTTCAATATTTTTCCAACCCATATCCAGAAACAGGTCGGCTTCGCAATTATCCGAAAGACTATTATGAAAAGTTTTTAAAGTGCCTTTTTGTTTTAAAGCACAATCAAACATATGACAAGTCGAATTCCATCTAGTAGGTACATCCCAATTAGGCCCTAAAAATCTAGATTCTGTATCTTTACAAAGTTGTTTATAATCTTGATATCTTTTTCTACTTTTTTTAAAAACGTCGTGTAACATAAATCGAAAAGCTTTTATAAAGCTATCAACAAATGGTACGTTAAGACCATCTTGTACTACTAAATTAATAATATGTGCAACACAAGGAGTATGAAAAAAATCACCGTTTGCAATCGGAAGATATTTTAATTTTAATTTTTCAACCGCGGTTGTGTTGTTGGAAGCGTTATCAAATGCCATTGAAAAATATTTTATTTTGTAAATTAAATGTAGTTATTACATTATCCAAAAAGTAAAATAAAAACTCTCCGGTGTGTGGATACGGAAATAGATCAAATGCAATCGTACGTTTCATCAATTGCCATGAACTGGGATCTACCCAATGAGCAGTGACGCAAAGGTACGATTCGGGCAAACCGTGTGGCGCCGACCAAACGTCACTAGTTAAGTTTACACCGGTATTTAAATTTTCAAATAAAACAATTAAATCATTTTTTGCTTGCTTCCATAATTTTAAACAATAACGTCTAAGTGTAGTACGCCTTACGTGAGTGTAACGAGGTTGAAGCGTCTCTCGAATTAAGTTGGTTAATCGAGGGTTGTCGAAGTGGTTGAAAGGCAAAGCTTCTTGAATCACGAACTTTGTCATTCGATCTCGAACCTCATTAACTTTGTAATTAAAGATTCCACCGTCTCCACTCAATTGTGTTTGTTGCAAATCCGGATTATTTTTCAACGACTTGCAAAACTTCTTGCTAATGTGTTTGTTTAAAGTCGTGTTAGAATTTTTAGCAAGTAAAGCTCCACAAAACTTGCAACGAGCCTTTACAGATCCGTCACTCAACTCAACCATATCCCAATTACACCAAACATCCATGTTACGATTGTGTGGAAGAACACGAACGACGGATGGAGAGTTCGATGAACCTTGACCAACGGAAGATTGAGAGTGAGCCATATTGAGATTTGAGAGTAAACGAGAGTAAATGAGAGTAAACGAGAGTATTGTTTGCGTTTTTGCGTATGTTTTTTTGTGTTTGAAGCTTGGGTACCTTACCATATCAACCCACACCTATTTATACTTATTTTAAAGGCAAAAACATCCAAAAAAACGGTCAAAAATCGTCCCTAACGGCTATATAGCCGTTAAAAACGGCTAGTTTAAAAAAAACGGTAAAAACCGGATCCAACCCGGGTTCAACCGGTTCGGGTCCGGTTCCTGGAAATTCTTAAAACCCCAAACCGGGTCCAAACCGCCGGTTCCTGGGCGGGTACGAACCGGGTACCCTTAAGTCGGGTACGCCGGGTCAGGTTCGTACCCGGTTTTTTTGTGCAAGTCTACTTGGAGCGGCCCCGCCACATCCCAATCGCTTCCCGTTCCAATCCCGATCACCTTCTTCTTTCTTGCTAACTTCAGTCTCCACCACCAATCTTTCATCGTACAACCTTCCTGCCAAATCAACTGCCGACCTAAACATGCTCGGTCGGGCAGCGATCATGTGCCTACGGATATCCGCCGGCAAGCCCTGAATATACCTCTTGATCTTTCGCGAAAGAGGTGTCACCTGACCCGGCACCAGCCGTGACATTTCGTTGAATTTGGTAGTGTCTTGCTGATGCGTCATTGTTCCCGCTTCCAGCATCAGGAACTCTCTTTCAACTTTATCCATCTCACGGTGAGGACAGAACTCCTCAATCACCAGCCTCTTCAACTCTGACCATCTCATCCTTCCAATAGCCCGATTACCCTCAACTTGGACTATGTTGTCCCACCAGCACAAAGCTGAGTCCACGAAAGAGTGGGTAGCAAATTTTACTTTCTGATCTTCTCAGCACGCTGATATTTAAAACAGCTTCCATTTCCCTTACCCATCGGTGAGCAGCAGTAGCAGTGCCATTACCATCAAAAGTTGGGGGCTTGCATCGTTGAAACTGCCCATAGTTACAGCCTCGTGGTACCTCCGGCGCAGGCTCCTCCTCTTCTTCTTCCTCTTCGTCATCGGAGAAAACCGTTTCAGTCTCGGGGCGTCTCCTTTCGCTCGAAGGTCTACCCCTTTCCTTTCTCTCCCCATCTCTAACAGTCTTTATCACTTCGGTCACTACAGACGGTAGGATCGTTTGCAAGACCTGATGCACTTCCTCCACGACCGCCTCTTTCATTGAGGCCCTCTAATTAGCATTCTCATCACCGCCCTCCGGATGAGGGGTCTCGGGTTCCTCATGAACCACTTCTTCGGCCCTAGGCCTTCCTCTTGTGACCCGTGGTTCAGCACCACATCCACCACCACCTCCACCACGAGAAGCTTTCGAAGATTTTCCACCTGCCATTTTCTAAACACATTGAAAGATTCAAACACTAACACGGTTATTCAAGGAACAGCTCAATTTATGTCAAGTATAGTAAGTCCCTAATTATAGTGGCCAGTTTTGATTAGCCACTTACTTTACTCTTCATACTCCGAGCCTTACCTATCCTGATTACATCAGTATCTAAATCTACATACAACACATAAACCACATAACATGCGCACATAATACCGGTTGTCATTAAGAAAATACCTGATGGCACGCAGCTACTTAGATTGACATCCCATGTAACATCCGCCATTTTTCGAGATAATACCCAAACCCGAACTTATTTTGAGTTTTTTTTAATATATGTAATAATTTTAATGGATCAAATACATTAAATATGTAATCAACTTGTAATAACTTATTGATTTATAAATAATTCTTTTTATAAAGTTATAAAGACTTATTAATCATTTTACAATAAATAATAAATGGAAAGTTTTATTAAAATTTATTAAGTTATAAAATGAATTCAAATAAACTTATACAACTTTATAAGTAATTATGAATTTTAATTATTAAGTAAAAATAAATAATCAAGTTATAAGGTTTACAAGCTTTTAAAAGTTTTAAAGATTAATAACTAATTAATTTGATTAATTATTCAAATTAGTTGGTATAAGTCTAGGGTATACTTTGTAATTTCCAAAACTTAATTTAAAAGTTTTTACATGAAATAGTAAACAACCTAAACATCAGGGACCAAAGGTGTAACTTCAATTTAAATCGACCCAAACCCCCACCCTCGGTCCCGTCGCCAGCCATATCTCCGGCCACCATCTCCGGCGACCCCCAAATCCATCAAAACGCTAGTTTAAAAAGAAATTAAACTACTCTTTAACTTTCCTACATCAGTTTCAAACCCTTGACCCTTTTAATTCGTATTATGAGGTTGTTAATCCTCTTGAATCGAAACCGAAATCTGTATTCAAAGCTTTAACTCCTTTGAAAGGAAACCGATCGAATGAAACCCATTTAAGTGAGGGCAAACCTTCTAATTGACCTCTTAAAGCTTCGTGAACAATCAATTTCATTTACAAAACACACAAACCACTCGTTCGATCTCACTTTTCATTCGCAATCTGCAACCAGTCAAGGTTCGCATTTGAGACAATATCAACAGAAATTGGGTTAGAGCTTCTCATTGTCATCATTTAAGGAAGCTTTACACGAAATTAATTTGATTATCATCCTTGTTTGCATCCAAATTCATACCCACTATAGTCGTGACTGGGCTTACACTTGTACCACTCGAAACAATATAAATCCAGGTAATTCCACACGCACACACAATCGATTTCAGGTGGGAAAGAAAAGCCCCATGATTAATTGGGTTAACAACTTCGATTTCATGTCCAATTTGGATAAAAATCAAGTTAGGGTTTATATGAAATTGGGGGGATTTTGCAGTTAATGTTTTTATACATTTCAATTTTCATATGAGCTTTTAAACAGATTTGGACGCTGGCCCAATCGGTTTAAACACTAGAAACATGTACAGGGGACCCGGGTTCGACCCTGGGCACCCACATTTATTTTTTTTTAAACTTATTTTTACCATTTTTAAAATTAAGAAATTGTTATAATGATTTGAGATAATACAAATTATTCTTGTTAATTGAATTTATTCCTGAAATTGGGGGATTTTGCAGTTAATGTTTTTATACATTTCAATTTTCAAATGAGCTTTTAAACAGATTTGGACGCTGGCCCAATCGGTTTAAACACTAGAAACATGTACAGGGGACCCGGGTTCGACCCCGGGCACCCACATTTATTTTTTTTTAAACTTATTTTTACCATTTTTAAAATTAAGAAATTGTTATAATGATTTGAGATAATACAAATTATTCTTGTTAATTGAATTTATTCCCGAAATCATCACTTTAATTTCTGAAATTTTTAAACAATATAATATTTTAATTTTATTTAAAAACAAATAGTTTGATATTACAAAAACTATGACATAAGTTATTTAAGGGTTTATTTATTTTTTTACATTGTCTTTAAATCAAACTAGTGGCATTCCAGTTCGCGCGTTGCGCGAAAAGGGGGTTCATCTTTTGTTACTTTGATTATCTTTGACATAGCCATGTAATAAAAGACCAGATCATTTTTACTACCGAGATTGTTACTTTAGTTAATGCCACCTTTGATATTACAAAAGATTCAGTTTTGTTTGATGTTATTTAGAGGATACCAGCGAACAACAATTAGCATTTTATTTTCATTATAAACATCATTGTATAATATAACAAAATGTATGGTTTTGTTGGGAGTGGATCAAAAGGTTGCAAGTTTGCCATCTACTACATCATGAATGTTGGATTGTGTGAACATTAAAATCCCTTTCCTTTCTCCACCCCGGTGAACTCATGCGGTTCCGACGTGCCCAGAGGCCAGAGGCGAATCCTTATCTCTTCATATCCATCAGGAATTTTAAGTGTATAATCATATTTTTCTCTTCGGGCATATCAATTTATTCAGTTGGAACATGATGTAGTCTTCACTTGATTTCAACATGCATAAACAACAACCACTAACACCCTTTGTCTATTCAAATCAATAATACAGTTTTATTACCTTTTCCTAAGAACTTGTTTTTCTTTACTCTCCAAAAAAGAAATATGTCATATATGAACTGAGCGACTATCTCAAATTAACACTCGGGTCCATATCACACCTAGAGTCCTAGTAGAAACCTTTTCATGGTTTTCTGAGCTTGCTACCTGATTCTTGAGATCATTCCTCTGGTAATCAAAACTCAATTTACCATTTTCATTCAGTTTATCGTCACTTTCATCTTCATCAGACAAAATTTCCTACTCACAATTAAAACTTAGAACCTAACCTAAAAATTGAAGATTCACCATGGGAGCACATCTTCATTAGAAAGAGTTTATAGCTTAAAAATAAAATAAAAAACCTAACCTGGAAATTGAAGATTCACCATGGGAGCAAAGAAATAAGGAGAAACTTAAAAATGAAAAGCCTACTTGTGCAAAAACAATCTGAAATAAAACTAACTTGCAAACATACATATCACAAAAGCAATAGGAAATAACCATGAACTTGTAATCTTCTCCGACAAAGTCTTAAGACAAAGACAATCGAACATGAGGCAATAAAAAAATCACACTCCACAAAATTAACAACAAACGGCTCAAGGATTCAATAGTATCAACAACAAATAACTCAACCACAATCCAACACTCAAAAAATACAAACCTTTTATAGTTGTCTTGTTTGAAAACTAACCTTAGCAAAATAGTACAATAGTATAAAACTAAAATAAAGTATATAAGTTAAGAAAATTAAGTAATGTTTCTCATTAAGAAAATAAAGTATAAAATAAAGTATATAGTTTTATCATTGATAAAATATCCAAACCGAGAAATAACACACCCTCCATTCGAGTAATGTTTCTCTACCCTAAGTTGATTATAAAAGTCTATCTTCATGACAAAACTTATTAAAAGTCCATAGATGTAAGGTACATACTATTGAAGTTGATATTAATCTAAAACTTCAGAATTCGTAAGTAAGACTGAATATTATGTGAACCTCAATGTATATAAAAAATCATTTATGCTTCCTCAAACAAAACTTTCTAAATCAGCAACACAACATCGGAACAAAATCCGGAAATAACTTCAATCATTCAGACGTGAGATGAGATTGAAACATGGACTCCAAACTCATGGATTTTGGTCGGATTCAATTTGGTATCTCGTTATAAAACTAAACATGACTCAATTTATGAGATTGTAAGATGTATTTGAACTTACTTTAGAGCTTCGATTTCTACTGCAGACATCATGGTGGTTCGTCTCTATCGATTGAATTAGATTTTGGGTTTTGGACGCTATAATGGAGTTCAGACCTTTCAGAAATCAAAATAATGTAAACGACAGTACATCCTTATAACTGTATAATCCGACACCATGCAGTGGCCTGGCGGCAATAGCCTCGACTTATCGACAAGAAACAGATCATCGCCACCGATGGTTCGGTGGCTACTGTCGATACAAAGGCAGGTCGGAGTAAGGAGCACCAAGAAAACAGAGACAACAACGACCACCACAACAATGCAATCGCCATCTAGGGCCAACCACAATACGCACATGCAGCCGGCAAAAACAGACCGCGACATCTGCTGGGGGTCCGCCCGGTGACCTGCGGCGGTGGCAGACCGGAAACCCCCTCCACCCGTGCCCTACCGTTCACTTTACAAATGAGAGAAGAAAGCACTAATAAGAAGACAAGATGTGCAACAGCTGTTTACAACAATGCACTATGCAATGACAAGATGTACGCATAGCAAAACCAGTTATACGTGTACTATTTATTAACTTGTTTTTTTAATATATAGGTAAATAAGTTATTTTAATAACTTATTTAAGTAATTGATTATTAAATTGAATATTTAGACCATGAGTTTAAATAGTTAATTATTAAATTAATTATTTACTTTCTACACTTTAACACTCAACCTTTATTTCATAAACTATTATAAATTAAATATTTGAGTAATATTTAATTATTTAATTTCACTAGCGAGTCATGTTTGTTTTAAATCTTAATTATTTAATCAATTATTCCATTTTTCTTATGAAATCAAAATATAATTATGTTATTTTATTGAACCTAATTATCGAAACCCCCAAATTCTAATTGAAACCCTAGTTCACGTCTAATTGTTAATCTTATTATTGAACTTAATCTTGAAATTAATACGTTTAGGTAACTTGTAACAAAAATCGTTGGAGCCTCGTCTAAATTCTTATCATCATCTTATATGTATCTTATGAGTTTTCCATGTGAGTATTTCTATACCCCTTTTTGCATATTTTTACACTTTGGGGTGAAACATGTTACCTTATAAACATTGCACTTGTAAACGTTTGATTCTTATAAACTTATGGCAATTCACTTGTATGTAGTGGTTAGTTGAACTTTGTAGCTACCATATAATGTCGAATATATGTACAATCATTAATTATTGCTACCCTGGCGACGTCATAGATCTATGGGCCTGACAAGCCTGCTTGGTTGATCCAAGTACATTTAGCTAATCGTATATGCTTGTAAACGTTTGAGACTTGTAAAACTTTGTCAAGGTTTGATTGTGCATTCTGTCTTACATCCCTAGTTACTTTGCTTTCTAACTTATAACATGAATTGCCATCTTTTATAAACTTATGTATTGCAAACTATGGAAATCTCACCAACTTTCAAAGTTGACCTTTTATTTTTAACATGTTTTAGGTTTACTACTTGAAGATCTTCTTGTGCTCATATAGGACTTGGACCTAGATTAATTGAAAGACTTATGTTATTGATTATATCTTGATTGATTTGTAATTACATATTTGTCTTATAATGTTTAATGAATAATAATATTTAATATTATTTTAACTTAATTAGTTCCATGTGCTATGAGCAATCGTCTCCCATTCGTCCGCCCCGATGATTCCGCCGTCGGCCGGGGTGTGACATCCCATTCCCATTCCGTCACATTCTCAGTTTAAGTTAAGTTTTATTTTGAAAATTTACCCGTTTCACTTAAACTTTGGCTCTGATACCAACTTCTAAGGCCCTGTTCCCGGGACGCTTACAGTTGGATCCTCATCGCACATAAAACATAATATTACATTTCATTTTCATAAAACGTTGCAGCGGAAACATTAAAAATAATATTTTCATTTCATCAATATACTTTTGAAAAATATTACAACCGTTCATTACACAATTTCATTACAAAAGCATTATAATATTGGATGCCCTCCAAAATAAGCTGAGTAGCCGCCCCGTGCCATCCTCAGCAACATACCTGCCAACTGGAAACACATCAAAGTCAGCGTTGCTAAGTGAGTTCTAGTTTTAAATAAAACATACTTTACTCCTTTATAAAACCATTCGTTACTTTCGTAAGCGATCACACAATATACATACACATAGATAATATAATTATTATCTTCGATTACGTTCGTACTTTAACTCCCATTCGTTCATTCATTCTTACTTTCATTCATTCGTTCGTCATTACAATTGCACACTGGTCGCGATTGCACACTGGTCGCGACTCCAGTACACCCCTAATCGGAAGGTGTGTATGGCACTACACAACTCGATTGCGAACTAAACATATCATCAAAATCTTAGGATGCATCCATATGCCTCCCGAATATTCCAAAAGCTCTTCCATGAGCAAAATTATATAAAAAAACGGAGATGCCGTGAACTGATCACACCGTCACGGAGAGTGTCAAGCTGTCGGTAGCCACAACGACAAGCCTATGGTACCTCCATAGGTAGTTGACTCGGTATCCCTATCTCCTGTCTACAAATCTAGGGTTCTATGTAGCATGAAAGAACATATAATCCATCCTCTATCAAAAGTATGTTCATCATGCAATTGATCCTAGATTGAATGAAATCAAGTAAAGACACACAACGATAGCGTTCACAAGCATATAAAAAAATATATATTTTTTTAATGGTTTCGAAAATAGTTCATGACACAAATCAAAGTAGCTCAACAGAAGGAAACAGATCATACTAGAGAGTCATAGATCAGCGGAGTGATTTCAAATGTAGCATAATTTATAGTAAAGCACATAACAAAGAACATCTGTGCCTGAATCAATGTCTAATACTCCTAATGTCTTAAAGTTTCACCTACGTGTTCAACAAACCTACAACGAGTAATTTGAACTCTAAATTAGAATTTTTGTATATTGACCCTACTCACTTTTGTCCAAACCTTAACCCGGTATAATTATTATTTGATATTGTGGTTGGTCTAATTAATATTATTATTATTTGGTACTTTAATAAATATATTAATTGAAATCTTGAGGTAATTAGTTAACTTCATAATTATGTGTCACACTACAACATTCATGGTTTAATTTTATGTAATTTATATACTTTTAACGTTAATGATGCTTACGTAAGCCTGTTGATTCTACTTTTGTAGTTTTGTTTTTGTTCTTCAAATCAAAGCTTCAGTTGCTACCGCTACTCATTTTAATATAATGGTATTCATCATTTTTTTTTGTGTTTAAAATAGAAATTATGGTTGTGCTAAATAATGTCATCCATTGGCTATTCAATCAAAATTAAGCTTCTGGTAACTAGTATTATTTTATGATGAAAGTCTTGAATTTGGTGAATAAGGACGACATGAAAAGAGTGACTAAGAATTACAGTGGTTTTATTTATTCATTAAATCAAATTAACAAATCATAAGGGAAAAAATAACAATAGTAACAATGGCTCATAAAAGAACCATAAAATACGTCTGCCCCAAAGGTTTTATTATTTATTATTATTGTTATTATGATTATTATTTTACCATGCGTTCACATCTTTTTCCCTTTTACTAATTTAAAATTACCGACGAGTTTTTTCGTACTACTTATGTCAAGATTTATTTTTTATGTTTGAAATTTAGAATACAACAAAAGCAAAGTTAGCTTGCTTACCTTATAGATGTAAACGAAAGTTCTAATGGTATAGACCCCTTAACAACGAAGATAGTACGTGACGTGATGGTGGTCTAAGCATTCAACAGCGATGGTGTTCGAGTGGATAAGTCACTAAAATCAGTAATGGACCTAAGAATTTAGCAACTGTGAAACCAAGAAGATTATTCTTCGGTTCAAAGCCGGGAAGTATTCAATGAAATAGAAGGGTTAATCGATACCTTACGTTGACAGGAGCGGCGTACTCAAATGGTAGGTGGATGATGAATCGAAGAAGAGGCTTATGAGGATGAACTTGTATGAACATAAGAGGTTTGTGATTAGCTCAGAACCCAATGACTTCTTATAAGGTTTGGGATCAATATTAGCAAACGGAGGATACCGTGACAATTAGCGACGGTTTGTAAAGATAAGGAACAAAGAGAGATATATATGGATCAACATGCATTTGAATTTCAATTTTAATCGATTTGTACGTGACTTCAGTTTTGGTATCATCACTATTTTAATTTGTTTGATTAGCATGAGAGATATTTATTATTGTCATTAGTTGAGTATTTATTTATTTATTATTATTATTATCTTTTTTGCTTATTTTTATTTTGTTATTTTATTTGTATCATTATTCGAGTTTATTTATTTATTTATCTGTATTGGCTTACGACGGGTTATTTCAGTTATGGTCACAAAATAACCAAATAATATCCTATTTGCATTACAACATTGTGACATGTGTTATAAATCTTTGACTTTTTATGATTCACATATATGCCTTTTAAGTTCCTCAATTCTTTAATCCTCCTATTAGGGCATTCACTACACAGAAACTCATATAAACCAAGTTAACAAAAAACATGTACAATCACGTTTTCAGTAGTGAAGTGAAACATAGCTTGTAATCAACACGAGAATTCAAAGGTTAATGCCAAAGGTAATAACAAAAGTCAACAAATAGGATTGATCTCTCCTGCATAACCATGTGTTTAGAATTCTGATTACATCCTTTAATGCAATAGCAGCTCCTTGGGTACCAAATACCAAGTGTATACATATAATTAAAGCTACAAAAAATCACGATCTTCGACTGCCAAGTAAACCAGCTAAACAACATAGAGATACCGTTGGCGAAGTAACACCATGTATCTAATTATTGTATCAATGAACTATATTATTTTGATAATGTTACAATAATACATAAAACTGCTTGTGTTGTTAGTTGTAATTTGTTTTCATGGTATCCTAACCATTCCGTAACATCTTACTGCAACAGTAGCTTATCTTCATCTCTTTGCAACTCACTCAACAATTAGGTAAAATTTTTAGAACACAATCCAAACATGCAAAATTTGCTGCAATTTAGCAACATAAGCTGACCCAACCCTGCAATTGCTTTGGTGTTTTAGAAAGTATGAGTTATATACAAGTACTGATTTTTATAAAATATTCAATTTACTTAATAAACAACCCATATATACAGTAACCCAATTGGCAGAGTAATACTACTGACATCCTGTAAAACTAATTAACAAAAAAGGTTTGCTTTTAATATGATGCAAAAACAAAAATGTTAAATTGTCAAGAAATTTACATAAATGGTTTCTAGAAGAAATCAAAGTTAGATGCTTCCCACATACCAAAATCAAAACAAAAGGTAAAAAAAAAAAAAAGGAAACACAACAATGTCACTTTGGACAACTTATTACGAATCAGAACTGTCAACAACAAGATGAAACATATGACGATACCCAACCAACAACACAAAACGAACAAAACAAACAAAACAACAAGACGAGTAAGAAGACGTTGATGAGGGCGTACCCCTCAACTTTCCATATAGGAAAAACTCACAACCTTGGTTAGAAAAGCAAGAAGAGACTTTAGTAAAGGCAAGTGTATCAAAGGACCCATATATAGGAAATCATCAAACCACTAACTCATTTGAAAACAAGTTTTTAGCAAATTTTGATGCACATTTAATGTACTCCTTCGGTCATTCCGTACATCAATCGAATTCTCAATGGAAGGATATGAATGCAAAGGTTACTAGAACAAAAAATATCCAACATGATTAGTGTGTATGTGGGCTGACTTTTCATGTGTGTATGTGTGAACTGATTAATCATGCAGTGTCAATAAAATATGTGTTATGTTATACGTGTAATTATCTGCTGTTGGATATTTGTTATGTTATACAGCGTAATTTTGTGATGTTGGAATGTAGGCTGGTTAATTTTTTTTAATCATTTTGTGTTTTAGTAAATCTGCTGTGAAATGACGTGGGTGTTGTGGGTGTGTGGGTAAAGTGTGGGCATGTGTTGATATTGTGTGAGTTTTTTGTGTGTTTAAATTGTATGGTTTTGAATAATTAAAATAGTTTACTTGTACTAAACAAGTATATGCGTGCGTGGTACGAAGATATGCAATTAAATGAGTCAATAAATTGTGCATATGTGAGTTTATTACCTTGATTTAGGGTGTATATGAGTGTAATTAAGGTGTGTGTTAGTCGATAAATAGGGTGTAAGATGTGTTTAAAACAAGTATAAACTGGGAATGGAATGTGCGTTCTCATGTTATTAGCAATAAATGTGGAGAGTTAAGGGTTGTAAGTTGGTATTTCTTGAGAGTGGGAATACGTATTGGCTAAATGTATTGAACACCGTGTGTGTGCGCGCGCGTGTGTGTACGAACAATGGGAAATACATGTAATATGGAAAAAGTGTGTGAAGTCTATTTTGGTAGCAAAATGTGTTGGCCACATGTTGATAGTGTGTCGGATATAGCTATCTCCAATTCCCCTATGCAACTAACACCTAAGGTGAAAAGTGTGAGTTTCAAATGGTGAAAAATAACAAAATGAGTGAAAGTGGTAAGTGTTGGTTTGTAGGGTGAGAGCGTGTGCATTGTGTGTGTATTGTGTGATGTGTTACATCGTCTAGTGTGTTGTGGAGGAGCAAATCTTAAAGAAACATCTACTAATTGGTTTAAAGTTAAAAATTATTTTTCAAGAAAAAACTTGTTTTGATAAGTTCTAGGTTCATCAGTAAAAACTGACATGTTTTAGTACGTGTTTTAGGGTGATGCAAAGTACATTTTGATGGCAAAAAGGCCATGTATTGACAATGTGTCGGGCATAACCGATTCCAATTCCCCAGTGCAGCTAAACACCTAAAGTTAGGAAAATTTGAGTTTCAAATTATGAGATATAACAAAAAAAAAGTAAAGTAAAATTGAGAAATGTGTGTTAGGGTTTTTTTTTTTTGTTTGGGGGGGGGGGGGGGGGGGGGGGGGGGGGGGGTGTGTGTGCATTGTGTGGTGTTTGTTGTGGAGGTGGAAATCTTAAAGAAACATCTCTGAGTATAAGTATTGAGTATCATTATTTCATGCTCATTTAAACACTTACATAGAAAGATATCATTGAATTGATGATTTGGCTTATTGATAAGTTACATAAGTGTTTTAAAATCATAAGATCAATTGGTATAAAGATACATTAATACATTACAACTAGTAAAAAAGGGTGGAGTCTACACCATGCTTAGTGCTCGTCTTAAGAGTAGTGTAATCGTACATTCTCATATTACAACGTTCATAACTATTCGCAAATATATTCACACCATGCCTTTGTACTTATAACAGTTTTAACAAGTTAGCAATTTAAACATTCGACCCAATTTAACTGTTTTAACAACCTTATCAAAATATATTAACTCAAAGCTTAACAAACATCAATTATGTGGAACCAAAACTCTTAACATAATAGCAAACGGGTTAAATGTAAAAAATGGGTTGAGGAAGTTATGTATCTAAAATAAAATAATTATTTTTGTCCTTTTACATTCATGATCTTTGGTTATTTCAAACACATACCAATTACTTGAGTATGATACAGTTTCATTCATAAAAAGGAGGAAAAGGGATGAAGAGAAGAATAAAGCAAACTTACAAAAACTCTCATATCAATCTCTAAGGGCATCCTGACAGGAGGCAGGGGAGCCCGGTGCCACCTAGGTACCGAAGGAAACGCCACACCACCCCACCCCGTAGGCACTAAAAATAGATGATGAATCACAGGTTGTATACGTCGGTGTGAGGGATAGTTTGTGAAGGACAGTAAAGGTGGCGGTACCAGAGCTGGGAGGGCATGAAGTACTCCGTCTACCTTAAAGTCCCAAAAACTTGATATTTGAGTTAATCACACAAAGGTCCCATGATGGTCTCGAGAAAAACATCCATAAGAACACAAATGAGACAACCACAATACAAAACTAAAACAGTCATGATGTTTGGCAAAAACTAGAGATTTGACTGGGATTAGTCTACCCAACATCATCAAGAACAAGGTTTTTATCTTTTAACTACAACAGTCAAGAGTTTGACTGCCCATCAATGTAAAGTAACAGCTGCTAGGACATAGTTTTTTGCAGATACTAAAACAACAGAATCACACTACTTTGACCTTTTTGGTGACTCGGTCAAGACGAAGCTAGGAAAATCATCATACTTCATATACGACAGCTTGGGAGAAACCGGGCTCCCACAAATTGGGGATGTTTGCCCATCACGAGGTCGCTCTTCTAGTATTGGCTCAGATAACTCCTCCATCTCAAAGATCACCATGGGATTTTCATCCTGTATTTTATGCAATAAAAAGACTTTCATTCTGACTAACAAAATTAAAGAAAAGTGAGAACTTGTAAAGTCACATTAGCAAGCTCACCTTTGATTTTCTTGATGGATTGTTGCATGCAGACACAGATTTGAAACAGGCATCTACAATTGAACAACAAAACTGGTAAGTTACTAGCGATTAAAACAAGTAAAAATGCATTATTGGACAAAACATATTGAATATGTTTACCTTCATCTAACCCAATGATTTTCAAGAACTCATCCAAATCCATTGACTTCTTCTGTGATTTGATGCATTCATCATGATTGTGAAGGAAACCTTCTTCAGCAATAGAGTAGGGAAGCTTTTCATCTTCAGCAAAAGCTATTGATTGCTTTCCTTGAATCTTTTTCTTTAAACCCTGCTTCTGAGAAGATGGTATTACTGAATTGGTAACATCACCAAGTGCTTTTCTGCCACTAACAGGAATCTGAGCCTTTTTCGGGACACCAAGATCCTCCCCAATTGGAATCACATTCTTCCTGTTGTGTTTTCTTGATGGCTGGAGTGCAGATGGTTTCCCAGAGTTTGATATGTCGTTCAATGCTTTCCTGCCACCAAGACCCCCTTTGTTCTTTTGAACAATAGGCCCATTGGTCTTGACCCCTGCAAGGAGCAATGGTTACCTTCACAACAACTGATACGAACAATTGGAAATCGACATACAGTCATGACAAACACTCAGGAAATCGACGTACAATCATGAAAGTTAAAAGCAAAATGACATACCATCAAAGTGTGCACCAAAATTCTGGTCTTGAGTCAGACGACTTGAATGCATTGCCATTTTTTTGTGTTGCAAACTGGTTTGATTCACTGCGGTCTCTTCAGGATGCAAACAAAGCAAAAAGGAAACCAAATTCATATATAGTTTTCACGAAATTAAACATCAAACTATTTCAAGAACTTGGGTTTTATATTACCAGCAAAATCGTAAATCATTTAGGGGAGAACATGTGAAATAAACAACAAAATCGAGATTCAGTTTGTTCAGGCAAAAAGTTACAATCAGACATCTTAATTTCTCTATTCTGTAGGTAAATCATTCAGGGTTTTCACACATCTTGAAATCCTAAAATCATTTTCGGGCGAATCGTTAAAGCAAACCACAAGATCATAATTCTATTTTTTCAATTAAAACATAAAGAACAAATTCGAGTTGGGATTATTTGAAACCCTAACGAGACTAAGGTTTTATTCCAGTTAAATATGCAATCGCACATCTTGATTTCTGTATTCCATTTCATTGGGGTAAATAATTTAGGGTTTTCACAGATCTTGAAACCGTAAAACAATTAAGAGGCATTATTTAAAACCCTAACGAAACTACGGTTTTATTTCAGTTAAAATTTTGCAATCAGACATTTTGATTTCTGTATTCCGTTTCATCGGGGTAAATAATTTAGGGTTCTTACACATCTTAAAATCCTAAAACCATTTAGAATCGAATCGTTAAACAAAATACAAGAACATGACTCTATTAGTTCAATTACAACATACAGAGCAAATGCGATTTCAAATTACTAAAACCCTAACGAAACTAGGGTTTTGTTTCAGTTAAACACATACAACCACACATCTTGATTTCAGAATTTCAACACTATAACAGAGATCATACACCATAACGTAGATTCTATCGAAGAACAAAATGAACAAAAACCTAGAAACAACAGCAAATGGTATTTTAAACGAACAAATTGATATCTGCAATCCAAACACAAGCAAATGAACAGATAAATTAGGGTTTAATGGAAGAAGAATACCAACAAACAATAGATCGATGGATGAATTTGTGCTTTCAACGAACTCTTGTTGTTTGATTTTACAAAGATTTATCGTATAAAATTCAACTACGAATCACTTTATATATATAAAGGGGGAAAGACTCACTTGCAACGGTCATATTGGATTTTCACTTTTACATTTTTGCCCTTACCTTTGGAAATATGTACGTTCGACATTTACCATTTTACCCCCGAGATTACTTTATTTTACATTGTTTTAGTGGGCATATGAAAATTATGTTTTTGTTACATTCGATTATTATACTTTAAAAAGCATAATGGAACCTCGTTGTTGAAAGCTTTCTGGTTTTGACAGATCTAAGGGCCTTGAATTCAAGTTCTTTGTTGAAGGCTTCGTGGCTTTGAAGTTCTATTTGTTAACTATAAGATCCGTGAGTTTGGATTTCACGTTGTTTTCAAAGTTGAGCGTTCAAAAATAATCCAACATACACTGTTACGAAAAATTTATTCCTATAATCAATTGCTCGCTTTGGTGATGGAAGTGGCTGGGGAATCCATACTCGTCTATCTGTGTGCTATGCACAGACAGCGAGCATGGTTAGTGCTCATAATTTTCTAGTATAATTTGGTTAATATTAATAAATTTTTTAGTGAAAAATGGTTTACAAAAGATGTTAGGAGGTTTGAGTAAAGTGGAAGGAAAACAAACCATTGTTTTTTTTATTTTATCAAAATATATGAATTAAAAAGAAAAAGTTTAAAATGGACAGGTATCAAAGGGTGCTATATATAGAATTGGGTAGAGGAGAACGTCCGCCTCCACAATAGAGGCGACCGTCTAGTGTGTGAGGGCGCCCGCCTACTTAGTTGGTATGGGTAGTGCGACCGTGCATAGCGTCAAACAGGCGTCGCGCGCCTGTCCACATGAGCAGGTGTTGTCTGTCAAAACCTTGAGGTGACGACCGTAATGGACACGTGTCTTTTATAGATTAGTTTTGTTAAAAGGCATCAGAGTCCTGTTTGATGAGACGCAGTCACCTTGTCAGCACAAGCCATTTTAAGAACTTTGAAGAGGGGTGCGGGGGCACTTTGGGGGAAAATGAAGCAAAAGATATATTTTTGAAATTTTCTCTACTTTAAAAGGCATAATGGAAGCTCTTAAAGCTCTATGTACAAGTAAGTAATGCATGTTTTTCATGTGGCAAAATTGTATCTCAACCATTATGCCTTCTTCTAGTGGCGGAGCTTGAACACTCCCATAGGAGGGCGGGGGCGAAATTAATCTTTTTAGGGGGGGGGAACTCAAGTTTTATATAAAAATTTACACTATCGGACCAAAAATTTACACTACCGGTCCCAACTATGCTTCACTATTGCCTTCTTTCGAGGTCTCCCTTTCCATCCACATATAAGAGCATTCACATTCCATTTTTCATATAATTGTGAGTGTATTTCCTAAATTATAAGGAATGGTTGTGAGTGGATAAGAGAGAACATGTTCCTGTTTATATGTATATTTGAGGTAACACTCTTCATCTATATAAAAGTGGTTATGAGTATAGAAGAGGGAAAGATAATGATAATGTATCTTTAGTAGGAACTATGCATGAAACATGGTTACTTTGTGTAATTTGTATTTGTAGAAATGCGGTGGAAGATACATATGTTACGAGTGTTATACGATTGTATAAAGTTCAAGACCTGAAAAAATGGGTTGACCGTACTCATACAATCACGACCATACTCATACGATGGCTATAAAACCCACAGTGCTTCTACTCTAACAGTAATCCAATTGAAATTTTAAGTTTTGAGAAATTGAGTTACACAGTGACCATACTAGTACAATCCTCCACAACTAAAGCGGTTTTAAACGGTTTTATGACGATACTCAATGTGTAATTCGTCTAATATTCATCATTCATCATCTTGGAGTGCTAGGGAACAACCAAGGATGGAGAAGGTTAAGTGAAGAAATACCATCTAAATAATGTCTTTTGCTTTCAGATTTCACATTTCATACCATCATGTGTAACTAAACTCTTCATGGCTGCATCAAAGTCTAGGGTTTGATTTCATTTAACATCTAACCATCTACTCTGGTTTGCAAGTACACTTGAGTCTTGATATGGTTCTGCTTGTAGTTTAAGCACTTGATGCTTTTTAGCTTTGATGATTCCATTTGTACATCACATCTCTAAGTTGAATGATTCATTACTTTGAACATTTCATACATTGTTTCTGCTGTTTGGTTGATATGTATGGCAGAAAAGATTTTGTTATTTTTGTATGATACTTTATGACAGGACTATCTGATTACATCTCTATTTGTGAAAAACAAATTATTTTCCTGAGACGAGGGTTTCATTGAAGCAGTCTCTTGATCCCTTAGAAAAAGAAAGGGCTCGTCCCATCCTATCTTTTCCAATAACCTAAGTCGGTTCAGCCCGAAATATAATGCAAAACCGGCATGATAATTTTAAATGCAAGATCTACACAATAAGTCTTGGCGTAAACCAGACGGACCAACATACAGTACATATAGTCCAGTCCCAGGTTTTCATCAAAACTTGTTTAAGAAGCAAAACCCCGCTAGGCTGCTAATGAAATGAACCATGAAGGAAGAGTGTTCACATATCGGATCCAATTGACAGCCAAAAGGTCCAAATATATTGAGATCTAACTGCCACTTAATTTTTAATGTTCTATTACACTGAGACTCAAAATAACAAGCAAACCTAATTCAAAAACCCATAAATTAAGTGATATTGGCTACAAAACAAAAGGCTGCAGCATCTATGCTGCAGGTTTTTGTTTCTTTGGAACACGATAGGCTCCAACGACACATGCATGGTCTCTCTCAAAAGGCTCAAGCGTCACCTGCTCCATGGGTTTGAACTGCTCAGCCTGAAGCTTTTTCACTTCCGAAGCAAATACAGCCTCAGCAGGAACAGTGGAGTCTATGCAGTTAGCCTACAAAGTTAACACAAAACAATCATTAACATAAACAACAAATTATGTTGTCTGATCAAAGAGAATAACCGAAAGATATACAAACCTTGATGGAGATGACGAAATAGCCTCCAGCTTTCAAGAAATAAGATGCATTCAGTGCTAAGATTCTTGCCTGCATAGATTCAAGTATTGATGCATGAATTAAGCAATGGGGATTACAAAATTTGTTATCCACTTAAAATGTTGAAAGCAAAAGAAAACCAGCTGCAGTCAGTAAATATAATTGTTAAAAGCTTGAATTTTGCATCACTGGATGAAATAGAGTTCATTTTCATCATCAAATTGTAGTTAGAATGATAAACTTACATTAGTGTCATAAATTTAAGATAGATATAATAGAATAATACTACTGATCTAACAAGAACTGTTTACGTAAACTGCAACACAACACACAGATAAAAACAAAGCATTAGTCAATGGATACATCAGAATCTCGGTTTTGCATCATCCAAAAAGTCCTGAAGGGGAATCCGAGTAGGTTCATCATATGTGACTAATCCAATCCAACAATAAATAATATTACAACACACAGAAAATAGAAGAAATAAAGTATAGTTAAAACGTAAAAATACTGTAAAACCATATGACAAAGTATGAACTTTCAGAACTTAAACAAAAAGTGATACCAAAACAAAGCAAATGACGACTACAAGTGCAAATTAATTTAGAATACAAATAAAACACAAACAAAAATTAAAAAAAGAACATTTTAGAAAGTTATGCAATTTAAGAATGTAATCCTAAGAGAAACTGAATCCCAAAGCACATAAACAACATATTGATGAAAGAACCAAGTTCATTTATCATGCAATTGAAGTTATTAGCATGTAACTAATGATGTAAAATGAATCATTAATGTAAAGCGAAACACAATATATAAAAACAAAATATTAGTCAATAGGTACATCAGAAACTCGGTTTTGCATCATCCAAGATGTCCTGAAGGGGAATCCGAGTAAGTTCATCATATGTGACTAATCATGATCAAAAGTAGTAAATACTTAAAAACATGTTTAAAATACTAAGCGAAATATTGTGATAAGCTACAAAGTAGTGTCAAAAAACAAGATAGCAAAGTAGGATGTTTCAAAACCTAAGAGAAACCATAAAACCAAAAAAAGTAAGCAATGGCTTCAAAGATCAAACTAATGCAGAAAACAATAAAAACACAAAAACAAAATATTTGAAAACACTTAAAAGTTACCAAATTTAAAAATGTAATGCTAGAGAATCGGAATCCCACACAAATAAACCCAAATTCAATTAGACAAATATCTTAAAAAGTTGAAAGCAAACCTGATCAGGTTGAGCAACATCGGAAAAGATAACATCAACCATACCAACAAGCATCCTGTACTTGGCTGGATGTCTAGCATCCTCAATAATAGGGATAACATTTGTTCGTTTTTTTGCCATGTTAACTAAATCCCTACCACTTCTGTGAGAAAACTCAACAGCGTACACAACTCCACCCTAGCAACATGATAATTAACAGGTAAGTTGACAATTAAACAGATGTTATAACCGTAAAAAACCTCATCGTTTGAACTTTGAACTATATCACTTACTGGGCCAACAAGATCAGACACATGAGAGACAGTAGTGCCAGAAGCAGCTCCTAAGTATAACACCTTAGAGCCAGGTTTCTAAACCATAAAAAAAGAATCAACCAACATTAATATCATGGAGTCATAAAAGTGTCATTTACCAATAACACTTCTTGAAATGTAGTCTTACCATCCAAATATTGTCAACCCCACCAAGAATAGCAGCAGCAAGCTTTGATCTGAATGGATTCCATACTCTGTATTCAACCTTTGTCCCATCTTCATTCTAATCACAAGTAAACAAAAATAAACATTAGACCATACCAAGATTTACACAACCATGATCATGCAGTAGCAAGAAACCTTTTGGGTACATTTTTAAAGATTATATCAAACTAACTACGACATTAAGTTTGATTGTTCATGTACTGTGAGAGTACAATGATTCATCATCAAACATAAAAACTCATAAACACATACAAATGGTCATTAAAATACCTGAACAGAGATCCTCTTCTCATTGTACACAGCTTCCCCAGGCACCATATTCTTAGTACAAAGAGCATCCTCCTTCCCCTTAGCAATAAACACACCCTCATGTCTGTGTGGCTCAACCACAACCTTACTCCCACCCTTCATTCCACCACCTCTACCACCACGGCCACCACGGCCCCTGCCGCCACCTCTACCACCGCTTCTTCCGCCACTGCGGGCCATATCACCGCCACCTCTTCCGCCTCTCCCGAATCCACCTCTTCCCCTACCTCCTCCTCTGCCTCCGCCATCTCCACGGCCGCCGCTGAAACCTCCACCACCACGGCCTGTGAATCAAACAACAAACAACAAACAAGTTAGTTTTTACTGCAAAATGATCAAATTCAACTACATTGTAGAGAATGAATCAGAATGAAAAGTAAAGTACCTCCTCTCATTGGAGCTCTCATGCTTGCTGGTTGAAGAGGATGCTTTGAATTAGCTAGGGTTTTAAGGTTTTAGGGTTTATGGGGTGGATGGAAAATACAGAGCGGCGAATTGGGGGTTTTATAAGCCTAAGGTTTAGGGTTTTGGTTCATATCAATGAGTTGTTTTAGGTATTTTTATTTTTCTTTTGTTTGCTAACTGGGCCGAGTTAATAGATCACTCATCACTGTCTGCATCTCAAATACTTTGGTTTAAGCCCAGTTGAGTCTAAAAAGATGTTATAATATCTATGAAAATTACAAATTTAGTTAGTGTTGATAATTTCTGAATGATTAAATGCTGAACCAATAAGATATCTGAAACATTAAGGGCGTGTTTGGTAATTTTTGAATGATTAAGTGTTTAACCAATAAAAGGTTTGAACCATTAAGAGCTAGTATATCACTTAACTATTCAAAGAAAAATATTTAACCAATTCAGATAAGAGGTCTTAACCATTCGGCATTAGACCTCTTAACCATTCAGTATTAATATAATGTTTAACCATTCAGAGGCACATGTCTAAACCATTCAAACAGATGTTCATGTAACAAACAGTCTGAACCATTAAATGTTGAACCATTCAGACATCTGAATCATTAAAAGGCTGATTCAGATGCTGCCAAACAACCCCTAAGTGCTGAACCATTAATAGGTCTGAACCATTAAGAGCTAGTATATCGCTTAACTATTCAAAGGCAAATGTCTGACTAATTCATATAAGAGGTCTTAACCATTCAGCATTAGACCTCTTAACCATTCAGCATTAGTATAATGCTTAACCATTCAAAGTCAAATGTTTAAACCACTTAGACATTTGCTCGCAAGACAAACAGTCTGAACCATTAAGTGCTGAACCATTTAGATATCTAAACCATAAGAGGCTGATTCAGATGCTACCAAACACCCTCTTAATGTGGTTTGTTTAGATTGAATATATTTTATCTAGGATTGAAAGATGGTAAATTAGTTCAAATTTTTACTATCTAGTTGCATGTTTTGTTCCTAACGTTGATGTCCTTGGTTTTTTAACAAAAATTAATGTCATGTGTCATCCATGTGAGGGCATTTTTATCTTTTCGAACAACAAACTCTGATAAAATACTTTTCCCTCCATCTTGTCGTTCCACATTCATCATCATGTCGGAGTACCTACAACAGGAAGCAACGAACATATGGGAGGTTTATGTTGAAGCACCTACTAGAAGTTTAGATTCATCACGTTTGACATCCATCAAGGAATCCAATATGTGTTTGGTTTTTAAGAGGACCCAGAAGAGGTTTTTAATGTGTTTTCGTCTTTTATTCAAGTTCCTTTAATTTTGGTTGAAAATGGTTTAATTTTTTTATTATAAACCAGAATCATCTGTTTCTTTGAATGTGTTTTGTTTGATGTATAAATGAACACCCTAACATGTGTTTCTTTTAAGATTTATTATGAACTAGTATTAAGCCCCATGCGTTGTAGCGGGAAGCGTAAACCGTATCAAGTAGCATCAATGACACACCACGTCTAGTGATCACTAAAAATAAAAAATAAAACATAAACCAAACAAAAAGTAGACGTAAAAACGTTAAACCACGCAGGCAAAACGTAAAGCATATAAAATAATAAGTCGATCTAGAACCAGCACATTGCTACGGGGCCATTAAACGGGGAAAAATAAGCGTAAAATGATGAACCACACACGCAAGTTACAACGTGTTAACTCGTAAAATTTAGACCGGAACGTAAAACGAACAATTTGTAAAATATGAAAAGTATTGGGCATTAAAGCTGAAAGTAAAAGAATATTGGGGCTAAATTGTAAAAGATATAAAGTATTGGGTTAAAAAAATATTAGGATTAAGAAAATAAAAACAAAAGATGAGTACAACCAATATAACACATGATACAACCCACCAAACATAAGCAAGTTGGTAATTAGTATATTATAAATGTGTGTTTAAGCATTTCCGGCAAGAAGATGTGCATATGATAGTGCTAGGTTTGTTGATTTATTGGATATCAATGAATTTTCTATGCAATAGAGGAATTGGGTTTGAGTAAACTAAATAAAAAATCCACTTTCACTTTAAAATACTTGTACATGTTTAGATGTGGGTCTAGTAGCTTTATATCCTAATCAGTCAGGGTAATATGTTAAGGACAACAAAGTTATTAACTTATACATCAAGCATGGAGAGCCAAAATTGTATTCAACAAAAGTTATTATTAAGGAACTATAGGATGTATCACATGAGCTAACTCGACCTATTGGAACTAAAGATAAAAATTATAGATGAAAAAAAATGGTTTATGAGACTGTTAATCTTGTTGATTTAGGTGTGCTTATTAATTAAGGTGGTGAGGGTTGTAGCACAAGTGTCGACGATGATAAGGGTTTTGATTTTAAGTTCGATGACATTGATTTTTCAAGAGAGTTTCCTATTTCTAAAAATGATGATAATGAAAATCTAATGATAGTGATTATGTTGTTAGTAAGGCAGTGAAGTAGATGATGTAGAGTAGAATAAGATATGAGTGACTATAGTGTTTTTGTTGATAGTGGAAAGAACTTGTAAGGAGAAGTAGCCGTGATTCTGATTAAAAAATAATTAGGATGATGATGTTGATGACATAAATTGTTATCATGTAGCCTTTGAGTCATTTGATAGTTTAGCCTAAGATTATAATGATGATTTGAAACTGCAAATGGGAAATTTAAAGAACTTAGGAGTTAAAGGAAGTAACAAAATCCTACTCCTAAAATAACATTTATGTTTATCATATTTTAGAAATGCAAAGGAGGTAAATGAGAAAGTTAGGAGACATGCGTTAATACTAGTAGAGAATTGGAATTATTAAGAATTTTGTGAGGTGAATTTCTTTCAAAAATACTTATAATTAACTTGCTTGCATAAACAAACCTATTAATCATTTAAATGTTTTTTTGTTAGGGGAGTGTGACAACATATTAATGTGATGGGGCAAGTGAACCAACATAACCCCACAACATCGCCTAAGGTCCTATTTCACATGTAACTTTATTTCACAAACACTATGGTTTTTCATAAAAACTAACTAATCATTGAATTGGAATGTGTTAAAAGGAATGTGACAACAAACAAAGGTGATGGACCTAGTGAATCAACCGGTGGCCTCATAGGGATAAAATAACAAATGGGGACAAACTCACAAAGAAAAAAATAGGTGATTAATGTAAAGTCAAATGAAAGATTGACTTTTGACATGTGACTATAACATGTCATAGCTCACATTCTATTGTATTACGAAAAGGACAAAAGTACTAAAGTTGGAAGTTACAGACAAAGACACCATAACGAACAGTTGACAAATGTAAAAAGGTAATCACCAATTTATATAAGTTGGTGAATCATTAAAGCTAGCAGTGGAAAGGTCTTCTGTTTTTGTTAAAAGTACGTAAGAGAAGCATGTCTTTTTTGTCTTCGGAAGAGTTCAGTCTTCAAGCTTCAGAAGACTTTGTCTTCAAGCTTCGGAAGACTTCACCTTTTAGCTTCAGAATATTTTTGTCTTTAGCTTCGAAAGATTTGACACTTAGTTATTTTTCTTTGTGCAGGACCGTTTAAGGGCTTGAACAAATTACAACACAACAACACAATAAGGAGAGCAACTAAACTTTGATCAAACAGTAAACTAGATTAACCAAGTTGATACAAAGAACACAAGTAAAGTAAAGAGACAGAACAAGAGAGTTGGGTTTCAAGTAGGCAGTATATTGCTTTCTCAAGTTCTTTTACAAGTGTTACAAAGCATAAAAAAAGATACAAGAACTTGGAATACTTATACTACAACCTACAGCCGGCTATACTTTGAAAGCCAGCTGGATACAATTGACTAGACACTAACAAAATCAATTGTAGGATCAAAAGGCATATCTGCCTTTTGACCTTGTGACTATGACATGCCATAGCTCACATCCTTATCTATTACAAAAAGGATAAAGTGCATAAAGTAGAAAGTTACAGACTCAAGACCTCAATGTACAGTTACCAAAAGCATGGACCTTTTCACCAACTCATGTAAGTTGGTGACTTTACAGAGATGCAGCGGAAAAGGTGCTTTATGGAACAGTACATCAGATAAAGCATGCATACTAAAAGTCTTCGGAAGAAATCTGTCTTCATAGGTTGAAGCTTCGGAAGACTTTGTCTCTGAGGCTTCGGAAGACTTCATGTTTGGCTTCGGAAGATATTGGTCTTGGCTTCGGAAGATTTTACACTTAGAGTATTTTCTAGTGTATTGTGTAAAACTTCCGAAGCATTCTTTACTTCAGTACTTAGTGCATGTTGCAGAGACACATTGGATGTTTTGGGTTGCATCAGACTTAAGGAATCCTTACAAACTCCCCCTAGGCTGATGCTACCAAAACACTTAGAAGATCTTCAGATATTGGTGGTCTTCAGTACAATCATGACCATTCCTTTCTTCATTAGATGGTCAGGATTATCAAGACCTTCATAGTATCTTCTCATCTCAAAGAGATCATGCAGAGGTAAGTTGATTATGTCTTGCCAAGAGTAGACATTCTCAACACCTTGATCTCTGATTACATGCCATCTTTCTGGATTGGTAGAGTAAGTCCAGGACAAGATGGGTGTCTCAGTTGTTAGAGGAGCCACTTGCATAGGAGTTGATTGGACTGCCTCATCATGCACTTCCTCAGGTTGATCTAACTTAGCCTGAGGTGTAGAGGTAGATGACTTAGGCTTCTTCTTCTTTGACTTTGGTTTAGAAGCCATTCTCTTCTTCCTCTTAGATGACTTTAACTGAGAAGACTGGTCTGCAGCACCTTGTTGATCATCCTTGTCTTTCTCAGTTGGGTGTTCCTCCCTCACAGGTTCAGAAGGAGAGGGAGTTTGACCCTGCCTTGAATCAGAAGATGAAGCTTGCTGAGGCTCAGCTGGAGGTCCGGGTTGAGGTGTCTCAGGTTGTTCAAACTTAACCTCCACTTCAGGTGGGACTTGACTTGGAAGAGAATGCAAGTCAATCAGTTCACCACTCTTAATCTTCTGCTTGATCACCCTTATATGCTCATCCATTGTGGATAGAGACATAGGGCCAAGTCTCCTTCCGGAGAATCCATATAGCTTCAAGAAGCTCATCATCCTTTGTCTGTCAGCAGACTTCTTCATACTTTTATGGATGATGGCTCTTGACTTTGCAGCTTCTTCCCTTAGCTTCCTTTTAGTTGTCTTTCTTTCTTTGACTAGCTCAAGTTCAAGTTGCTTTAGGTACTCAAACTCAATGAAGTCATAAGACAAGGGAAGAAGTGCATCTGCCTGATAGAAGCCTGTGGCACTCAGGTAGTTGATCATCTTGATCCTATCTTCTTCTTTGTCTACCTGAGGTTCTTGTGGAGCCACATCTTCCTGTGCAGGACTTTCTTGAACTGGAGAGAGAGTGGGAGCATGCTTGTAGAGTCTTTTCTGTCTCCTCTCCTCTTTGAATTGGAGAAGTAGCCTTGCATCCTCTTTTTCTTTCATCTCTCTTGACACTTCCATGTCAGCCAGTTCATTCAGTTCTTCTAAGGGGAGGGAGATGATTTCATCAATATCATAGTTCCTGGTCTGTAAATAGGTAATCCTGACTGCCCTTAACTCATCATCTTGAGTATTTGGTCTGGGGGCAGCCCTGATTGCAGCTTGCATAAAGCTTGATGACCCAGAGGAACTTTCTCCCCTTAGCTTCCTTTTCCTCTCTCTCTCTTCCTCCTCAATTTCCTCAGGAGTCATGATCCTTTTCCCTTTGTCACCAACAGACCTTTGTGACTCAGGGTGGATAGAGGCTTGGCCTTCATTGCTTGGTGTAGCTTCCATGCTCTGGCCAGAGAGAGGCTGAAAAACACCTTCACCAGCAGGTGTCTCAGAAGGAGTTTGAACCTCTGCAGCAGTTGTTGATGATGAGACAGGGGTCTCAGGTTCTGTCACTGGGCCTTCAGTCAAGGTTTCCCCTATGAAACTAATCTTAGGGTCCACCTCAACATCCAGTTGACCGATGACATTGCCTGATTGCCTAAGTCTTCTTCTTAGAGTGAACTCTGCAAGGATCTTATCTTGGATTCTTTGAGCCAATCTGTCAGCTTGTCTTGAGTTGCTTGGATTGACAAGTGGCATATTGACTAGATCCAATCTTTCATAGAAGTTCAGGCTTTGAAAATCAACAACTTCTTGTTGCCCTTGAACTCTGTGAAGGATAAGGGCTCTTCTGTCAGCATCATACCTCCACCTTATGATGTAGTTGGAAGTTTCTTGTGGTGGAGATGACACAACCCTTGGTATACCTTCCTCAAAGAGACTCCTGATGATAGAGTCTATAGAGTCCACACTAATGTGAACTTGAGGAAGTTGCTGAGAATGCACAACAGGAAGTGAGGATGGTGAGTCCTCTATGTCCATTCTCTGTGAAGAACTCCCAGGTTCTGTGGTTGCAATAACTTCTCCCCCTTTTTGGTAGCATCACCCACTTGCATAGGTGAGCTGGAGGATAAGTCAATCACTTCCACAGGTTCTTGTGTTCCTGGTTGAGCTCTCCTTAAAGGTCTCCCAGCTAGTTTTTCCTTTAGATATGAAATCTGAAGTTGCTGATCATTGACCCTGTTTTGTAAGGTAGTCACCTGAGATTCCAGGTGACTAACCTTAGAGACTAAATAGGAGCATGTTTTTGACAGTTTCTGCACCTTTAGTCTCAAATTCCCCTCTTCTTCATCAGAAGAATCATTGGGGGATGAGATGATTGGACCAAAGTCCTCTCTCTCACCACCAGCTTGAGGTTCTTGGCTGCTGGTTTTCCTCTGCTCACTAGCAATCTCAGTTGAGATGCCAGTGGGCTGAGTTGCCATGGTTGAGGTCTTAATGATGTAATCACTTTCAAAAGTGAGAGCCTCTTCCATATGGACATCCTGAACATGTTCAGAAGTGTCCACCTCAGTAACAGGTGACTGATGTGGGATAGACTGAGGAGAGTCAGAGGTACTCATCTCTCTTTGAGTAGGGGAGGAGAAGAGAGACTCATGGTACTCACTGAATCCTAAGTCTTCATCAGTATAGAAGGATAGGTTGGGAATTGGTTGGTTTAGATCTAAAGGCTGGGGATGGTAACTGTCCCCTGAAGGTTGTTCACTTGAGTGTTGAGACTCAGAGTGAAGGCTTAAGGCTGTTGGGCTTGTGAGCTCATCAGGGTGAGCATGAGGAACCTCAGCCCTGATAGGTGAAGAAATGGGAGTGGTTTGCTCCTCAGGGGAAGTGGGAGCTCTAGTGTCCACTTCCTCCTGTAAGGTTGAGTATATGGGGACCTGCACAGACTCAATAGCCTGAGCAGGGGTTCGTTTGGATTTTCTTTGGTAGGTGAGGGTTATTTGTGGTCTTTTTAGTGGTAAAGAGAAAGAAGGTGTGGGTTCAACACTAGCTTGTGTTGCTAGGTTGTCACCTTGAGCAATGAGCTCTAACATTTTGGGGACTAGGGCTGTTTCTACCCTTGAGAAGCCTACAGTTGGCTTCTTCATAATTTTAAAGATGTCGGGCTTCATCTGTCCCAATTTAAGAATATTACTTGTTTCCCTCAACTGTGAGCCCAGTTCACAGTTAAGAATGTGTTGAACATATCTAGGAAACATGTAATACTCTAAGGAGTCCAAGTTTGCAAGTAAATTAGTATAAACAAATTGAGAGTACCTGAACTTGACCCCCTGAACCATTCCATGAACTATAAAGGAGAGATCCTCAGGAATCTGGTCCCACCCACCATGCTTGTTTGATAAGCTGTGGATAACCACATGGAGCAGGTATTTCCACTGGGATGAGACCTTCCCTTTCCTGAAGGTCTTTACAGAGAAATCTCCCTCATAGCCCATCTGCTCAAAGGAATGATTAACAGCTTCCTTTGGGAAGGACAACTCACCTTCTTCATCATCCAGCTGCAAATGATGGTTGATGATGGCCGGAGTGATGAAGATTGTCCTCCCTTGCACTGTGGCAGACAGTGCCTTCTCCCCATCCATAATGACCTCTTGGCAGGTCTTCCAGAATTCAAGCAAGTGATCCTCATACAGAGTAGGATCAATGGTCAGGGAGGTGAAATAGTTGGATAGAGTTAAGAATTGGCAAATCTCTGAGAAACTTGCATCTTTCTCAGAGCTTAACAGAGCAACTTGATTGTGTTGCCTGTGAAGTTGCATGGAGAAATCTGGGTTGTTTCTGCGGTTAAGGTTGGCCATTTCAGAAGCTTAAGGGTGAAGAAAGGTAAAAGCAAAGGCGGTTTAGAGAATTAGGTTTGAGGAATAGTGGAATTGAGGAAGATAGTGAGAAAGAGGGGGAACCGTTGGGTATTTATGTGAAAAGGGATTTGAACCAAAGTTAATG
Organism: Flaveria ramosissima; assembly: GCA_025215565.1. Lineage (NCBI taxonomy): Eukaryota > Viridiplantae > Streptophyta > Magnoliopsida > Asterales > Asteraceae > Flaveria > Flaveria ramosissima. Next base: position 9,570,229 of record CM046035.1, read on the forward strand.
AAAGAGGATAAACTTTGAAATCCAAGTCGGTCCCACCTCTGAAAAAGTAGTTTACTTTTGCTCAAAAAGTAGTTTTCTTGGAATTCGAAAAGCTTCCGAAGGTAAATTGTCTTCGGAAGTTTTAATGAAAAAGCTTCCGAAGCTAAAATGGCTTCGGAAGATTTTCCTGAGAGTCTTGAAAATTTATGCTTCGGAAGAGAAATAAATACTTGGATGCTTTGTATAAGAAACAACAAAGCTTCCGAGAGTTAATTTTGCTTCGGAAGGAAAAAGTCCTTAAAAACAAATAAGTGTCTGAGATAAGATTTTAAGCTTCGGAAGATGGATTTACTTCTTCCGAAGGTAAAATCTCTTAGACAGTTATTTATTTTGAAGACATGATTTTCTTCCGAAGATAAAATTTTATCTTCCGAAGTATCAGAAAATTTTCAAGAATCTAAGAAAGTCTTCAAAAAGAATTTTACATCCAAGAAAATATGAGCTTATGAAAGTGATGAACTAACAACTTAGGACACACATATTTTAAGAAGAAATAATTAGAATTAGTTTTAAGAAAAAGTCTACTCAAAGTTAATCATCCCAATAGCTGATATCAGATATTTAAATCTCTGTTCATCAAAAGCTTTTGTAAACAGATCAGCATATTGTTCATCTGTATGAACTTTGACTAGTTTAATTAATCCCTTTTCATAGTTATCTCTTATTAAATGATACCTGATGTTGATGTGTTTGGTCCTTGAGTGCTGCACAGGGTTCTCAGTGATAGAGATAGCACTATTGTTGTCTATGTGGATAGGAGTCTCCTTGAAGTTAAATCCATAGTCCAGCATCTGATTTTGAATCCAAAGCACTTGAGCACAGCAGCTTGCAGCAGCAATGTATTCAGCCTCAGCAGTTGATGCAGACACACAGGATTGTTTCTTGCATTGCCATGAGACAACCCTTCCACCAAGGAATTGACATCCCCCAGATGTAGACTTTGCAGTCATGTTGCAACCACCATAATCACTATCTGTATAAGCATACAGATTGAAGTCAGATTCTTTGGATACCATAAACCAAGTGTTGAAGCACCTTTGAGGTATCTTAGAATCCTTTTGACAGTGATTAAGTGAGACATCTTAGGGTTGGCTTGATATCTTGCACAAATACATGTAGCAAACATGATATCAGGCCTGCTAGCTGTAAGATACATAAGAGACCCAATCATAGCCCTGTATAAATGTTCATCTACACACTCCCCCTCAAGATCAGGTCCAAGGGAGTGGTTTCTGGCTATGGGTGTCTTAGCAATCTTACAATCAGTCATGTTGAACCTCTTGAGTATGTCCTGAACATACTTTGACTGACTTATGAAGATGCCATCTTCAACTTGCTTCACTTGAATTCCCAGAAAGAAATTGAGTTCTCCCATTGCACTCATTTCAAATCTGTCTTTCATCAGCTTCTCAAAGTCTTTGCAGAGCTTTGGATTAGTTGAACCAAAGATGATGTCATCTACATATACTTGAACTAGCAATAAGTCATTTCCCTGTCCTTTGATGAAGAGAGTTCCATCTATAGTACCTCTCCTGTATCCATGTTTACAAAGATACTCAGACAGTGTCTCATACCACTTCCTGGGTGCCTGATGCAGCCCATAAAGAGCTTTGTCAAGCTTGCAGACATAATCAGGATGATCAGGGTCTACAAAACCAGGTGGCTGTTTGACATAAACCTCTTCATCAATCACTCCATATAAGAAAGCACACTTTACATCAAGTTGAAAGACCTTGAAGTTCTTGGATGCAGCAAATGCCAGGAATATCCTAACAGCTTCTAATCTTGCTACAGGAGCAAAGACATCAGTGTAGTCAATCCCTTCTTCTTGTGTGTATCCTTGAACAACTAGTCTTGCCTTGTTCTTGATGATGATTCCTCTATCATCCTTCTTATTCCTAAAAACCCATTTGGTTCCAATGGTAGTCTTCCCATGAGGAAGAGGACAAAGGTTCCAAACTTTCTGCCTTTTGAATTGAAGCAGCTCTTGTTGCATAGCTTCAACCCAACTTCCATCCTTTAGAGCTTCATCAACTTTCTTTGGCTCTATCTGAGATAAGAAACAAGAGTGAAGACAAACATTTGCTTCATGGTTTGTCCTCTTGTTCTTACCCCTGTGACAACATCTCCAATGATGTTTGTGGTGGGGTGAGACTTGTGGATCCTTAGCTGAGGGATCACAGCAAGTTGCTGAGAAAGATCCAAATTTGAGAAATTTAGATCTGGCATAGATGATTCACCCTCCACATTACCACACTTATCAAGATTAACTTGATCCAATGAGTGTGTGACATCATTGATGTTGTCATCTATGGTGTGGTTATTAGCATCAAGAAATTCCTGATCACTATCACCATCACCATTGTTGTCTTCTACAATTGAGGTATCTTTATCTGGTTGAGGAGCCTCTGAGCTGGAATTTGAAGGCATACCAGATGTATCAGCTGAATTTGTCATTGTAGTGCTGATAGAGACCTCATTTGCTGAAGTAGTTCCAACTGGAGCTGAAGATGTATGAGTTGAGGGTCTTCCTAGCTCAAATCTTGGATCAGGATCACCTGTATTTAGATTTTCTGCAGATCCTGAAACATTCTCACAAGATTTGTTAAAACAGTTGGTAACTAAATCAAGATCAAATAGCCAATCAGGACCAGAACCAGCCCACAGGGTGTGTGTTCATTGAAAGTCACATTGGCTGACTCCTCAACAATTCTAGTTCTGAGATTGTATACTCTATAAGCCTTAGCTTGGGAAGAGTATCCAATGAAATGTCCATCATCTGATTTCTCAGCAAACTTGGCAATTTGATCCTTGGTATTCAAGATGGTGCAGGGACATCCAAATGACCTGAGAAAACCAATGAAAGGTTTCCTCTTGTGCCAAAGTTCATAAGGAGTCTTACCATGTGTCTTAACTACTAAAACTCTGTTTTGCACATAGCAAGCAGTATTAACTGCCTCTGCCCAGAAGGTGATGGGCAGTTTAGAGTCAGACAACATAGTTCTTGCAGCTTCAATTAGTGTCCTTTTTCTCCTCTCAGCAACTCCGTTTTGCTGAGGAGTCCTGGGAGCACTATATTGTCTTGTAATACCTTTTTCATCACAAAATGTATCAAGGATTTGGTTTTTGAATTCAGTTCCTTGATCACATCTTATGATTTTGACCTTGTGATCACTTTGATTCTCAACTTTTAAGATGAAATTCTTCAGAATCTCAGGGGTTTCATCCTTAGTTCTAAGAAAGAAAACCCAAGTGAATCATGTAAAATCATCTGTGATCACTAAACATAAGAGGTCCTTCCTAGACTCATTACACTGGTGGGGCCAAAGATCCAAGTGAATCTTGTAAAATCATCTGTGATCACTAAACAATAAGAGGTCCTTCCTAGACTCATTACACTGGTGGGGCCAAAGAGATCCATATGTAACAAGTGTAGGGGAGTAGTGATGGAGTTCCTTTCCTTAGGCTTGTGAGATACCTTGTGTTGCTTCCCTTTCAGGCATGCAACACAATGATCATCACTTGTAAACTCTTTCTTTGGCATTCCAGTTACCAGATCATGTTTAATTAATTTATTCATGTTCTTAAAGTTTACATGGCACATTCTTTTATGCCATAGGAAAGACTCATCACTATTTGCTTTAGATAGAAAGCATGAAACTTCTCCAGAGGGAGATGTTTCTTGCAAATCCATCTTGTACATGTTCCCTTTCCTGGGGGCTCTGAGCAGGATATGCTCATGAGGAATGACCACTCCAGGCTTGAGAACAATGCACTCATGCTCAGTAAAGAGCATGTTATGACTCTGATCACAAAATTGGGATACACTCAGAAGATTGTACCCAAGCTCCTTAACAAAGTTTACCTTCTCAATGCTGAGCTTACCATTTGTGACCTTGCCCCTTCCTGAAATGTAACCACCTTCATCTCCTCCAAAAGCAACTGGTCCTCCATCAATTCTCTCAAAATTATGGAGTAGAGACCTATTGCCTGTCATGTGCCTGGAACAGCCACTGTCAATTATCCAGACATTCCTGCTTGTCTTGAGCTGTTCCTACACAAAGAAAATGATTAGTTACATTTGGAAACCCAAGCCTTACTTGTCTTGGGCTCACTAAGTGTAATGGAAGGTAATGCAACAGTAATAGATCATATGGTTGTATTAGGGGGATCTTCAGCTGTTGTTGATGGAGAAACTTCAGTCATTTGGTCTTTCTTAGACTTCCACACCACCTTTGGAGTCTTGGACTTGACCTTCAAAACCTTAGAAGCTTTTGGGACTTCACAAGTTTTGATGACTGAACCTTCGGAAGATTCTACAGTCACTGCAGCAGACTTCAGTGCTTCGGAAGAACTCCTTTCTTCCGAGACCAATTTACTTCCGAAGGTAGTTTTCCATTTACCTTCTTCTTTGATTTGGAGCTTCCGAAGGAAACAGACTTTCCTTACGAAGCTTGAGTCTTCTTGAAACTCTTTGAAGTCTTTGTATTGGTCATGTGGATAGTACTTTTAGGATTGTATGGGCAATCCTTAGTAAATTGAGAGGTACTTTCACACATGACACATAACATCTTTTTCTTCAAAAGAGTCTCCTTATGAGAGCAAGACTGGCTTTGGTCACATCCCTTCTCCACCTTCATCTTGGTAGATTCTGAGACAGTTCTTTTGGGCTGTGAACTGTTCTTGGAGTTTGATGGTCCAGGCTGTGCAGTAGTGGTACACAGCAGCTTAGTCTTCTTCTTTGCACTGAGATGATTTGAACAAGAACCAGAACTCTTAGCTGAGGAGTCTTGGTTGATGTCTTCAGTCCTTACTACTTTAAAACCTGCAGAGATAAAAACTTGTTTATGTTTAGAATCAAAAGTAGCCTTGATCTCTTGAGCCTTCTTTGCTTTCCTTTTGCTCTTCCTGATCAAGTTCTTTCTCTTGGACTTGGTCATCACAGTAGATTTCTTCTCCTCAGAAGGATAGTGGCCCTTGGAAGAATCCTCTTCTTCACTCTTCTCAGAGGAATTCTTCACTATCACTTCTTCATCCTCCTCACTTATAGGATCTATGAGAGGAAGCTCATCTTCACAAGTTTCACACCTAGGAGATCTTACAGACAAGATTGTGTGTGGAGGAGCTATCTCATTTGATCCCAGTCCCTGTCTATTTTGATAGCACACTTTGTTGTGCAGGGATGAGGATATCATGTTCTTGAAGGTCTCTTCTTCAAGAACACTCTTCTCTGCCTTGGCTTTGCTGATCACAAGCTCAGCCTGGCACTCAGTCAACTTAGTTATGAGATCCTGATCTGAGTTCTAAAATCTGTATGTTCATGTTTTAGTACTGAAATGGTTTTCTCCAAGTCCTCTATCTTTAACTTGTAATCATTTTCAGACTTTCTAAAATCAGATTTTAATATGTTTAATGACTCAAGATCAGATCTCATCTCTAAGTTGTAGGACCTGTATCTATTTACTTTAGCAATGCATTCAGGAGTACAGAGATGTTCCAATACCTTGGCTTCATCATGGTCTGCCATCAGTGCTTGGTTTGGAGAAGCATCTTCCACCTGAAAGCTCCAGTCAAAGCCTCCCTCTTCAACAGCAACAGCAGCATGTTGCTTTGGCTTCTCATTCTGAGGGGCTTTGTCAGTGTAGTTTGGTCTGGCTTGTGTTTGGCCACCATTTGTTTTAGGTGCCTTACACTCCCTAGCAAAGTGGCCCATCAGGTTACAGTTGTAACACTTAAGCTTGCTTTTATCCAGCCCAAACTTTCCACTGGTAGCATTGCTTGGAAATCTTCTTCCTGTTCTCTTGTAGAACTTCTTGGCTCTGTGAGTGAGGAGAGCCATCTGTTGAACTATCTCCATGTATTCCAGGTCATCTGGATGGATACAGTCCAGGTCTTCAAGAGTGAAGAGAGACTTCCCACAGCTTTCATCAGTAGACACAAAGGCTTGAGAAGAACTTGTCTCTTGGAATGGGCTTCCTTGAGTAAAGTTCTCCCTGGGTGTCTCCGGGAAGGTGATGAAAGGACCCTTTTGTGAGTTGTCAGGGTAGCATATGAGATGATGTTGGGGTTCTATGCTATCCCTTTCAATCACATGAAGGGCTGAACCCATTTGATTGTTGGAGTTGCCAGGATGAACCTTGCATGTTCATCTCCATCTGGTATCCACTGAGAATCCCATATAACTCTGTCAGAGTAAGAGTTTTGAGGTTCTCAGTCCTCTTGATCACCACACAATAGTGTGTCCATTGCATAGGAAGTGAGAACATGAACTTCCTTACAATGTCCCTGTTCTCAAGAGGAACTCCTCCATCCACTAGGGTATCCACTATCTCAACATACCTGAAGTATTGTTGAGTCATGGTTTCACCTGCTTTAAAGGTGAAGTTTTCAAACTGCCGCTTCAGGAGATCCTTCTTGTTCTCCTTGGCTTCAGAGGAGCCTTCATACATCAGCTTCAGTGCATCCCACAGCTGTTTAGCTGTTTTGCACTTCTTAAAGCCTCTGTATACAGAGTTTGGGAGAACAGTCTGAAGAGCAGTCATGGCCTTCCTATCAATTTCTACTCTTTTTCTATCTTCATCAGAGTAGTTGGCCACATCTTTTGGAATCATACCAGCACCAGTAGCAGAAGGAGTGTTGGGTATGAAAGGTCCATTCTCAACAGATTCCCATATTCTTGAATCAAGAGACCTGATGAAACCTTCCATTCTCATACACCAGGTGTCAAAATAATCAAGAGTGATCAGTGGGGATTTGTTCATGGTTCCAGTCTCCATATCAGTCTTTGAGATGGATGCCATTTGGAGAGTTTAGTTTTTGTGTGTGTGAGGGATCTTAAGATGGTGAGATCTTATATCAAGAGCCTGGAATGCTCTGATACCAATTGCAGGACCGTTTAAGGGTTTGAACAAATTACAACACAACAACACAATGAGGAGAGCAACTAAACTTTGATCAAACAGTGAACTGGATTAACCAAGTTGATACAAAGAACACAAGTAAAGTAAAGAGACAGAACAAGAGAGTTGGGTTTCAAGGAGGCAGTATATTGCTTTCTCAAGTTCTTTTACAAGTGTTACAAAGCATAAAGAAAGATACAAGAACTTGGAATACTTATACTACAACCTACAGCCGACTATACTTTGAAAGCCAGCTGGATACAAATGACTAGACACTAACAAAATCAATTGTAGGATCAAAAGACATATCTGCCTTTTGACCTTGTGACTATGACATGCCATAGCTCACATCTTTATCTATTACAAAAAGGATAAAGTACATAAAGTAGAAAGTTACAGACTCAAGACTTCAATGTACAGTTACCAAAAGCATGGACCTTTTCACCAACTCATGTAAGTTGGTGACTTTACAGAGATGCAGCGGAAAAGGTGCTTTATGGAACAGTACATCAGATAAAGCATGCATACTAAAAGTCTTCGGAAGAAATCTGTCTTCATAGGTTGAAGCTTCGGAAGACTTTGTCTCTGAGGCTTCGGAAGACTTCATGTTTGGCTTCGGAAGATATTGGTCTTGGCTTCGGAAGATTTTACACTTAGAGTATTTTCTAGTGTATTGTGTAAAACTTCCGAAGCATTCTTTACTTCAGTACTTAGTGCATGTTGCAGAGACACATTGGATGTTTTGGGTTGCATCAGACTTAAGGAATCCTTACACTTTGTGCATGGTCAATTATTCCGAAGTAACTTCTTTGTACTTCAGTGCATGTTGAGAGATATTTGGTTAGCAACTCTTACAAGCTGTTTTCCAACTTAAGAACCGATTTTACCGAACCAGTTTTTTAGAAGAACAAAAAGGCGTCGAATGGATTATTTAAATGAGGTTCAAACCAGTTCCACCCAAACCATTTTGTTTTTTGGTTTTGGGTTGGGCTACTCTGTTTCGAGCTCTCCGTCGGTTTTGATGCCTGTCTCTATACACGAATACTATGTTTTAGTTGGGGGCGTCCCTTGCACACAGGCCAAGCTCTTTTGTGAAAAGAATTCACTAGCTCAAGTTAAATGGTTATATGGCTTCTCTTATGGCAAATAAATATGAAAAGATGGACAAAGAGGCAATAGTCAATTGTGGCATGTCACTCGCTGTCCACTAGCTCCAAGGGACACCACACTCCATGTAAGAGCATTCACAGTAGGTTTCTTATATTTATGTGAGTGTTTTTTTTAAGGAACGATTGTAAATGGTTGTGAGTAGAGGAAATAGAATAATTACTGTTCAATCTGTATATTTAGAGAATAACTATTCAACCCTTATAAATTTTCTAAATGGTTATGAGTAGAGGAGAGAAAAATATAACGATAAAAGTATAAAAACATATTAGTTAATTGAGAAGTGAGAAAAAATAATGTTTTTAATGTAATTATAAAGATAAGGATAAGAAACCAGATGTAAATGTTTTAAACTTCCAATCTCCTGTTAGCTTATAGATTTATTTATTTTTAGTTTCATGTAGTTCTTCTGTTCTAGTTTCTTGTTGTGTGATACAAGAGTTTCATGTTCCTTTATTATCATCTTAGTTTTCATTGACTCAAACCAATTTCAAGCAACCCACTTTTTACTCTAATAAAAATAAATAACGATTAATATGTAACTTTTTTGTCTAACGACAGGACCTTAATTGACAGATTCGTAAAATCCACATGTCTGACGTGTCACCAACGTGTAGTATTCTTGCTTTTTCACTTGTTATTGATTTAGGACTTTTACACAGCCTCATCTCTTGTATGGTTTCAACTTCATGATTGATATATATTTTAATGTAAACAAAAAATAATGAAATTATAATATTGCCTTTAGTTACTACTCAAAAAAGTTGTTCTTTTATGTATATAAAATTTCTAAAACCACCTGGTTAAATGTTATTCTTTTATGTATAATTGTATATAAGTAAACTTTTGTATTACACGAGTTGAATAAAAAAATATTAAAAAAATAAAAATTTTTAATTACAAATTGATATTTTAATATAAGATATAATTGAAATATTCCTTATTATAAAGCATAAAATATTTGTTACAAACAAACGTTATATCATTTTAAAAACTTTTCTTGTTATAAGTGCCAATTTTAATTACTTTTTGTTTATAAATGTATTACTTTTTAAAAACACTAATTTTAAAAATATTTTGATTTTTTTTGATGTTTTAGAAAATTTTCTTATTTTATAAAAAGTTTATTTCTTTAGAAAGAACATTAATAAAAATATATCTTTCTTAATTTATTAAAAAACTATTTTAATTTAAAATTAAATAAATATATTATTAATAATTAATATGATTATTTAATAGAAAAGAAAAACAAGAAAAATCCGATAAGAAGAAATGTGATGTTACCACGTGTCCATTCTAGTTTTATTAGAGCATCGAGAGGAGAGATTTCAAAAACCACAAAAGTGGAGTTCTGTCAAGTTCTTTGTTAAATCATTTTCACTCTGGCAACTCCGGTTAGTGACCTCAATATTGTCAGTCTACAAGCATGTTGGTTAGAGGTATCATAATAGGAGAGTTTAGATTCATACATTACTGACTAAACATTCTATTTAGCTACATTGTAAACGGGCGACATGCGTTTGCATGAAGTAAACTACGATGTAATCATCCGTATGCAATATTACAATGGAAATGGTGTATCTAACCTATATCCCTTAAATTAATCAAGAAAGAATTTAATTAAAAACATAGAAATGAGACAAATGACGATAAATTAGGTAATTAGGTGAACAATAAGAATTGGCTACGTGTACAACATGTTGCTTGATTACAGAAACAAAATCTTACATCCTAACAAGTTCTAGTTTCGACTTTTTTCTACAAAGTCAACTTCGTCTTCGTGTCTTCTGATCAAAACTGGCATTTCTTTTAAAACTTTCAGATCTCGCTTTCGGGGTTGTCTGGAGATGGGGACTGATCTGTCTGCTGTTGGGAAGCAACTGCTTTCAACTGTTCTTCTGTGATCTTTAAAAGGTCTTCACTTGTATATGCTTTGCTTGAAGGCGACCCGTTTGCTGCATCACAAACACAGAAATCCCATTACAACATAGCATTGTTCAATATTATATTATTATCACTTGATGTTGCCGGAATTTTGTGGGGAGAGAGTGCGAGGTCGAGAGAGGTGTTAAAAGGAGAGATACATAAAAAGAGGGTGTTTGAGGTGAAGAGAAATCCAACACCAGCCTTCTATAGACCTATAGTTGCACGTGAACATGACGGAATTGAAAGAGGTTGGAGTGTTGTTGGCAAGAGCACAAGCGATGCTAGCAATTGAAGCAATGCCAGATGCGTTGCACGTGAATGATAACATCTATTCACGGGCTGGGTGGTGGGCTGATTCTACCCTTCTTTGTATCCTTAGATGATGATAATGGTGATTCTTTCAAAGGTTCAAGTCGACGAAAAAAACCCGAGGGAAGTGGGTGTTGAGGGTAATTTAAATACTTATTGGTCTAGTTCTGTTTTTTAAATAAAGGGTAAATCAGTCATTTTACATGAACTTAACTTACTTTTTAAAGCCGGTAAGCACCAAAATGTGTAGCAGGGGACCAAACTTGCATATATGTAGAGGTGTACAAAAAAACCGGTTTTGGAAATAAAACCAGAAAAAAAAACCGGTTTGAGCCAAACCGGTTCCTAACCCGACCCGAACCAGCAGTTTGTATACGGGTTTGTAACCCGGCACCAAAAACCAGTTTCACTTTAAAAAACCGGTTAAACCGGTCTACAAACCGGTCCAAACCGATTTGAGGATTCTTGATGAAAAACCGGTTTGAAAAAAAATCGGTTTGTACATATTGAAAAAAAAAACAGTCTGGTTTAAAAAACCGAACCAGTTTGGCAAAAAAAACCGGTTTGTACACCAACATAACCTAGAGACCATTTGTGTAATTTACTCTGTACTATGAGTAAATAACTATACTATATTAAATTGATGATAGTTATGAGATTTAGGACATTTTGAAAACACTTTGGGCAAATTTCAACCGTTTGACTCATTCAATAAGTTTCCATTATAACTGATTGGTTTAAAGAAATTTACCCACTTAACCCAGATACATGTATAACCTGAATTTACCTGTCTGCCTGTAAACAGTCCGAAATCAGCAACTTTATACAACTTCAATTTTTCATACAAAAAATCATGGAACTTTAGGTTATTTGAGAGGACTTACTAGTGTCAACTGAAGGCTGAGAATCCTCCATTGCGACAGCAGGAACTGCTGTTGTTTCCCTTGAATCCTCCAGACTGACATCAGAGACGGTTGCTGTTTCCTGGGAACCCTCCAGACTTACATCAGAGGTTGTTACAATTTCCTCAGAACCCTCGGGACCGTTAGCAGGAGTAGTTGTGGTTGTCTGAAAATCTGTCTCTTCGGGGGTGCTGACAGCAGGCGGTGTTGCTGTTAACTGAGAACTCTGAAGGGTATCGGGTGGTGGTCTGACTGTGGAAGTGTAATTTCCTTGTACTGGATTCTGAAGCTCATCAAGACCAATTTCTTTTTCAAGTGTGCTCTTAAATTCCCGCGATACTTCCTGTTATAAAGTGAATTGTGATTTTTGATTTTAGCATAGTTTCTAATAATGTAATAAAAATTATAAACATCTTGTGGATAAAAATTAGTACAATCAGTTGATTTGGATGTGCTTGTAAAGTCAGTGTTGAGTGTTTTTGCAAAAATTGATTCTGAATTTTTGATTATTTAGTATCAGAGTAATCATAATTTGAGGGAACCTGGCTGAGAGAAAACTGATTATTGAGGTAATGCTGAACTTACAATTACCATTTTGAAAACGTGCATCCAAACATGGTGCTATGGATGGTATGGACAGATAATCTAATCAAACAGAATACGCTTGTGTTTGTATACATTACCTGAAGTTCCCTGATTGTTGGTTGAAATGCACGCAGAGTTTTTCCCAAATTTTTCGCAACCTGCAATTTAGATATGTTAAACATCAGCACAAAAAGGTATCATTCAAAATCATAAGAAATGATTGTGATGTTCCATTATGAATATAAATATACATGCACATATATATAAGAGAGAGATGACGCAGTGACGCACGCCTTATCATTTTATGTTTAAATTCTTCTTATAGAAAGGGTCAGCGTTTAGCCTTTTTACTTGTAAGTTGTAGATGTAACTAAAATTCACGAAAGAGCACCGAAATAATCAATTAGCATTTGTAAACTTATAAGTTTTGCTTCTTCAACACAACTTCTTTAGCTGTTATTTAAATCACTATTTTTGCAAATTATTGTCGGAGTATAATTGTATGTGCAAACTTTCAGGTAATTTTACGAACTCTTAACCCTTTATATATGTACAAAGTTACAATTTCTTTATACTTTGCTACTACAAGTCTACAAGATACTCTCTATTTAACTTAATTTCTGTACGGAAAATTACTCTCACTTACTTTATATCCCATCAAAAGTGTAGCATTTCACTAATTGTGGGGTTTTATAAATTAGTTGGGTATTAACCAAATGTCTTAAGATGTCATTAAATGCTGACAAACTCAAGGATCCTTATCAACAATTGGCAATAATTCAAATTAACAAACAAGTGATTTCAATTAACATTTTTTCCACATTTAGAAACGCTAAACAAGACACCCATAAATGCAAATGACTTATTAGCATTTTCAACCAGTTTGCGTGTAACTTCGTCTTAACACCACCAGCATAAATTGTAAAATGCAAAGACCAAGAGTTGTGGCAACAATGCTGCAACTAATTATCTATAAATATAAAAATTTGTTCATCATAATAATCACTTTGAAAAGGCAAATCCACTCACCCCTTATAATCCTAGACAGCAAGATATATCAAAGTTTATGAGTCAAAAGTCAGTATATACTAAAAGTCAACTCACCTCAGCAAGACCTTTAGGGCCAAAAACCAACAAAGCCACCACTCCAATCACTAAAGCTTCAGGAGCCCCAACTCCAAATAAAGATGCATATACACCCTTCCCTTTACATTTCTTTCTCTTTTCTGCAAGAAACAACTCAATCCAATCATTCAATCAATCAATCAAGCCCTAAAAACATAAACTTTGACTTTGGAAGTCAAACAGCTTATACTTCAGCTTCAAAATCAATGCAAAAACTTCAAATATTCATACAAAGTTGACCAGATATGCTCATTATCATATCTTTGAACAAGTTCCATTTATAGCAATATGTTAATAGGGAATTGATAACAAAAGTCATAACAAATTTGCATACTAGGTTTGACAAGTACAACATGATTCGATAATGAGATGTACCTAATTTCAAAGATTGAAGTGAGATTGAGAACCCATTTTTCCTGAGGCCATTCCAATTAGAAAATGGAGTAATACCCAGATGAGGAGACCAATTTAAAGAACGAATGATTAGGGTTCTGGAGCATGATATTTGGGAAGTAGAGAAAGAGGCATAAATGGGGGATTTTCTAACAATTTTGGGTGATATTGTTGATGATGATGATGAAAGGTAATATGGTGGGTTGAAGATTGCTGAAGCCATGGTTAGGTGGTGATCTGTAGATTAAGGTGAATCGATCTGAGGTTGAATTTAGGGTAAATAAATTAAAGATGTTTGAAGGTGGAAGACGATTGGTGTTGCTTTGGATGTTGGGCCCAACATGATCCTCGTTTTATGAAATCTTTTAAACAAATATTTTCATGGTCTAAAACTAAATAAACCAACTTTTAAATTAATAATTCAAGGTGTTCATCGTGTTAAGTGGCGATTTACACGTGGTATTAGGTCGAGGATATTATTTAAACTAGGTTAGAACCCGTGTGATACACGGATGATTTAATAAATATGACTTCCATTAAACATTGATTACATAATAAACTTATGAAAAATTCAAAACAATAAATATCAAAGCTTGAAAATAGAATTGAAAAAACATTCATACTCTAAAAACTTTCTTGTAGATGTCTAAACACCTCTTTGTATACAATGTTTTGAGTCTCATTGGTAATGTTATCATTTTGATCTAAAATGAGTAATTTTACCCCGTTTGTAGTCTTCACCTTGACAAAGCAACATATAATTGTCCATGAGTAAAAACTGGCTCTTTTAAATACAAACCAACTCTTAACAATGATTGTCCCTGACTCTTGTTAATCGTCATTGCAAAAGAAACAGTTAGCGAAAACTGTCTTCTTTGGAACTTAAAAGGGATTTTTATATCAGATGGCACGAGATTAATTCTTGGAATAAATGTTCGACATTCAATATTACTTCCAGATATTATCTCAGCTTCAATAACCCGTTTTCTAAGAGATACGATTTGTAAACGAGTACCATTGCAAAGACCATTTTGTTGGTGAACATTACGTAGAAGCATGACCGGAACACCAACTTTTAATACTAACCTGTGATTTGGCAATCCGGATATTTAAGACAATTTAGAAAATCAAGTGAGTACAAAATTTCCTGTAACGGAATATTAAAAATGTTCTGTTTGACATATGCTATCCGAACTAAGATACTCTATCTCATCACCAGGGAAAATTAAAAGCAAACGATCGTTAATTTCATGAACGACCTCGTTTTTTGGTGCCAGAATTGCTCTCTCACGAAAGTACTCTTTGTCTTTGTAGTTTTCTAACATGTATGGGTAAACAAATTGGATCAAACTTGATAAAGAATCGATCGAGTCTTTGATGATGAGTTCATCAGGTATAGTAATAGTTGCCTCACCATCGTTATAACCACCAATGTTACCCTCTCCTATATCAAGAAGCCATTTAGCAAATTTTCAGTTACTTCATTGTCAGAAGGTTGTCCCCCGGCTTTTAGTCCCATATTTTTTGTTAAAGTAAGTAACTTGCATTTATTCCAAATGTAGGATGAGCTTATCGACACATTAACAATATCTTGTCGACTACCGTTTGGAACCACTGGTAAAATTTGTCTAAAATCACCACTAAAAACAATAACTTTACCACCAAATGACATATATGAAGCTACAGAAGTATGTTTAGGTAATACATCATTCATCGTCCTATCCAATGCTTCAAATGCATGCTTGTGAGTCATGGATGCTTCATCCTAAATTATCAATTTTGTCTGCTTCAATAGCTGAGCAACTTTACTGTTTGGTTTTATATGGCAAACTGAATCTTCGTTTACATTTAATGGAATATGAAATCGTGAGTGTGCAGTACGACCTCCGGTAAGCAACAAAGATGCTATTCCACTGGATGCTACATTTAATACAATTTCACCTTTAGACCTTATTGTTGCCGCCAATGTCTTCCATAAATACGTTTTACCGGTTCCGCCATATCCATAAACGAAAAAAACTCTGCCTTTATTAACTTCACCAGCAGTCATGATGTCATCAAAAAACATATCGTTGTTCGTCCGTTAAAGAATTCATAAGCTTTTCGAATTCAGTAATCTCATTTGCAATATCATACAATAACTCCTCGCTAATTAAACGATTATTTGATGAAGACAGACAATCATTGTCCGGGTAAGGCATGCATGTAAATGACTTTAGTGTTGAATTATTCCGTTGTAAATACTTTTCAATCTCATACAACGTCAAAATTTTTATTTGAGTTTTTGTCAGGGACAAAGCTGAAACTTTATGAAAAATATTATGGATAATTAGTTACACATTGAGTGTGATGTCAAAATGCTAAAACGTATTATGAAATATATCAAATTATTATAAATAAATATCAATAAATATAATAAGTGATTTTTATTTAATAAAAAAATAAAAGATGTGTAATAATACCTGGCAACCTCAATTTTTTTGTTGTTTGCAAAGAATGCCGCCAGATAAGTATTCTCACGTACTATTCCAAACATAATCCGGTCTCGATAAAGAATTTGATAACAACATTGTGGCAAACAAAGTACGGAGATAATATCAAGAACCTGAATGACTCGCCTCTTTAATTGCATCAATATATTCGACATCATCATCTAAAAGACCAAGGGCATAACATGTATCCCTAAATGTTGGAAATGTTTGACTTTATTGAGAAGAATCTGTAAATAATATGCCTCACCGACAGATGGAGATACAGAGTGAATTCGACCAATTGAAAAACCTTGTTTTCTTGGAGACCAACATTTTTGGTCAGCTTTCCAAACAAATTTTGTTGGAAACTCAACGTAAGTTAACTTGCGTGCTTCATGGTCGCAACGATTACGTTCCATCGAAGATAAAAACATTGTAGATGCAACAAACGGTTTACTTAGTACGTTATTTATATCATCGTCAACACCATACACGATTTGTTGTTGGTTTGGCAAATGGAAAGACAACCTGATAATCGATGGATAACGGTAATGTACATCAAAACCAAAAATTCTCCATGAGGCCTCACAAGTTGAAACGTATCTACAATCATAGTATTCTTTAATTTCATATTTATCATTATCTTGGTCAGGATAGTGTTTGGATCTATGACAGCAACAGTAGCCCTATCAGGTCCTTTATTGATATACTTGAATAGATACTTTATTGATCCGGCCTGATTACACCATTCAACATTTATGTGCTTGATATCTTTTTAGTATGTGTTTGTTGTATGCAACAGCGCTCCTATTGTCCAACTTGACACCTGATTTTCAATAAAAAGTCTTGTATCTCTTCTTCTATACAAGGGAAAACCATTTGAATCAATAGATGTGTTTTGGTTAAAATTCTTTGGAGAGTTTTTTGAGCACTTTTTATCTACCATGCACGGACACTTAGGATTAGCATTACCACATGGACCATGTATCATAAAGTCTGATACAAGATCATATAATTCCGGATCTTCATTCTTGTTAGGAATTTCAGCAGATATAAAATTATCCATATGATCAACCGTATGAAGTTTATGTTGAACGTTCATGAATAGACATATATGTGCATGAGGCAGGCCACATTTTTTAAATTCAACTGTGTAAACAACTGTTTTGAAAGAAAAGAATTTAGTTAAAAAGTTAAACATTATTATGTAAAGAAAAACCAAAAAATCAAACAATATTATTCTAAAATCAAGCCATAATATGAAGTGTATATAATATATTGCAGGACCGGTTAAGGGCTTAACAATTACAACACAACAACACAAAGAGGAGATTAACCAAACTTGATAAAACAGTAAACTGGATTAACCAAGATAATGATACAAAGAACACAAGTAATAATAAAGAGACAGAACAAGAGATTTGGGTTTCAAGGATGCAGTATATTGCTTTCTCAAGTTCTATTACAAGTGTTATAAAGCATAAAGAAAGATACTAGAACAAGGAATACTTTTACTACAACCTACAGCCGGCTATACTTTGAAAGCCAGCTGGATACAATTGACTAGATACAAACAAAATCAATTGTAGAATCAAAAGGCATATCTGCCTTTTGACCTTGTGACTATGACATGCCATAGCTCACATCCTTATCTATTACAAAAAGGATAAAGTACATAAAGTAGAAGGTTACAGACTCAAGACCTCAATGTACAGTTACCAAAAGCATGGACCTTTTCACCAACTCATGTAAGTTGGTGACTTTACAGAGATGCAGCGGAAAGGTGTCCAGCTTTATGGAACAGTACATCAGATAAAGCATGTTACTAAAAGTCTTCGGAAGAAATCTGTCTTCATAGGATGAAGCTTCGGAAGACTTTGTCTCTAAGGCTTCGGAAGACTTCATATTTGGCTTTGGAAGATATTGGTCTTGGCTTCGGAAGATTTTACACTTAGAATATTTCTAGTGCATGGTGTAAAACTTCCGAAGCAATTCTACTTCAGTACTTAGTGCATTACTTGCAGAGAGACTTTGGATGTTTTGGTTTGCATCAGACTTAAAGGAATCCTTACAAACTCCCCCTAGGCTTATGCTACCTAAACATTTAGAAGATCTTCAGATGTTAGTAGTCTTCAGCATAATCATGACCATACCCTTCTTCATTAGATGGTCAGGATCATTCAGACCTTCATAATATCTTCTCATCTCAAATAGATCATGTAGAGGTAAGTTGATTATGTCTTGCCATGTATAGACATTCTCAACACCTTGATCTCTGATTACATGCCATCTTTCTAGATTGGTAGAGAAGGTCCAGGATAAGATGGGTGTCTCAGCTGTAAGAGGAGCCACTTGCATTGGAGTTGATTGGGCTAACTCTTCATGCACTTCCTCAGGTTGATCTGACTCAGCCTGAGGTGTAGAGGTAGATGATTCAGGCTTCTTCTTCTTAGACTTTGGTTTAGAAGCCATCCTCTTCTTCCTTTTAGATGACTTTAACTGAGAAGACTAGTCTGCAGCATCTTGTTGATCATCCTTGTCTTTCTCAGTTGGGTGTTCCTCCCTCACAGGTTCAGAAGGAGAGGGAGTTTGATCCTGCTTTGGATCAGAAGATAAAGCTTCCTGAGGCTCAGCAGGAGGTCCAGGTTGTGTTGTCTAAGGTTGTTCAACCTTAACCTCCACTTCAGGTGGGACTTGACTTGGAAGAGAGTGTAAGTCAATCAGTTCACCACTCTTAATCTTCTGCTTGATTACCCTTATATGCTCATCCATTGTGGATAGAGACATAGGGCCAAGTCTCCTTCCGGAGAATCCATATAGCTCCAAGAAGCTCATCATCCTTTGTCTGTCAACAGACTTTTTCATACTCTTTTGGATGATGGCTCTTGACTTTGCAGCTTCTTCCCTTAGCTTCTTCTTAGTTGTCTTTCTCTCCTTGACAAACTCAAGCTCAAGTTGTTTTAAGTACTCAAATTCAACAAAGTCATAGGACAAGGAAAGAAGTGCATCTGCCTGATAAAAGCCTGTGGCACTCAGGTAGTTGATCATGGCTTTCTTGAACTGGGGAGAGAGTGGGAGCATGCTTGTAGAGTCTTTTCTGTCTCTTCTCCTCTTTGAATTGGAGAAGTAACCTTGCATCCTCTTTTTCTTTCATCTCTCTTGACACTTCCATGTCAGCCAGTTCATTTAGTTGTTCTAAGGGAAGGGAAATGATTTCATCAATATCATAGTTCCTGGTCTGCAGGTAAGTAATCCTCACTGCCCTCAACTCATCATCTTGAGTATTTGGTCTGGGGGCAGCCCTGATTGCAGCTTGCATAAAGCCTAAAGACCCAGAGGAACTTTCTCCCCTTAGCTCCCTCTTCCTCTCTCTCTCTTCCTCAATTTCCTCAGGAGTCAAAATCCTTTTCCCTTTGTCACCCACAGACCTTTGTGACTCAGGGTGGATAGAGGTTTGGCCTTCATTGCTTGGTGTAGCATCCATGCTCTGGCCAGAGAGAGGTTGAGAAACACCTTCACCAGCAGGTGTCTCAGAGGAAATATGAATCTCTGCAGCAGTTGATGATGATGAGACAGGGGTCTCAGGTTCTACCAATGGGCCTTCAGTCAAGGTTTCCCCTATGAAACTAATCTTAGGGTCCACCTTAACATCCAGTTGACTGATGACATTGCCTGATTGCCTAAGTCTCCTTCTTAAGCTAAACTTTGCAGTGATCCTGTCTTGGATTCTTTGAGCCAATCTGTCAGCCTATCTTGAGTTGCATGGATTGACAAGTGGCATATTGACAAGATCCAAACCTTCATAGAAGTTCAAGTTTTGAAAGTCAAATACTTCTTGTTGCCCTTGAACTCTGTGAAGAATAAGGGCTCTTCTGTCAGCATCATACCTCCACCTTATGATGTAGTTTGAAGTTCCTTGAGGTGGGGATGACACAGCCCTTGGTATACCTTCCTCAAAGAGACTCCTGATGATAGAGTCTATAGAGTCCACATTAATGTGAACTTGAGGAAGTTGCTGAGAATGCACAATTGCAAGTGAGGATGGTGAGTCCTCTATGTCCATTCTCTGTGAAGAACTCCCAGGTTCTGTGGCTACAATAACTTTCTCCCCCTTTTTGGTAGCATCACCCACTTGCATAGGTGAGCTGGAGGATAAATCAATCACATCCACAGGTTCTTGTGTTCCTGGTTGAGCTCTTCTTAAAGGTCTCCCAGCTAGTTTTTCCTTGAGATATGAAATCTGAAGTTGCTGATCATTGACCCTGTTTTGTAAGGTAGTCACCTGAGATTCAAGGTGACTGACCTTTGAGACTAGGTAAGTGCATGTTTTAGACAATTTGTGCACCATTAGTCAGATTCCCCTCTTCTTCATCAGAAGAATCATTGGGGGATGAGATGATTGGACCAAAGTCCTCTCTCTCACCACCAGCTTGAGGTTCTTGGCTGTTGGTTTTCCTCTGCTCACTAGCAATCTCAGTTGAGATGTCAGTGGGCTGAGTTGCCATGGTTGAGGTCTTAATGATGTAATCACTAGCAGAAGTGAGAGCCTCTTCCATATGGACATCCTGAACAGGTTCAGAAGTGTCCACCTCAGTTATAGGTGACTGATGTGGGCTAGACTGAGGAGATCAGAAGTACTCATCTCTCTTTGAGTAGGGGAAGAGAAGAGAGACTCATGGTACTCACTGAATCCTAAGTCTTCATCAGTATAGAAGGATAGGTTGGGAATGGGTTGATTTAGATCTAAAGGCTGGGGATGGTAACTGTCCCCTGAAGGTTGTTCACTTGAGTGTTGAGACTCAGAGTGAAGGCTTAAGGCTGTTGGGCTTGTGAGCTCATCAGGGTGAGCATGAGGAACCTCAGCCCTGATAGTTGAAGAGATGGGAGTGGTTTGCTCCTCAGGGGAAGTGGGAGCTCTAGTGTCCACTTCCTCCTGTAAAGGTGAGTATATGGGGACCTGCACAGACTCAATAGCTTGAGCAGGGGTTCGTTTGGATTTTCTTTGGTAGGTGAGGGTTATTTGAGGCCTTTTTAGTGGTAAAGAGGTAGAAGGTGTGGGTTCAACACTAGCTTGTGTTGCTAGGTTGTCACCTTGAGCAATGAGCTCTAACATTTTGGGGACAAGGGCTGTTTCTACCCCTGAGAAGCCTACAGTTGGCTTCTTCATGATTTTAAAGATGCCGGGCTTCATCTGTCCCAATTTAAGAATATTATCTGTTTCCCTCAACTGTGAGCCCAGTTCACAGTTGAGAATGTGTTGAACATATCTAGGAAACATGTAATACTCTAAGGAGTCCAAGTTTGCAAGTAAATTGGTATAAACAAATTGAGAGTACCTGAACTTGACCCCTTGAACCATTCCATGCACTATGAAGGAGAGATCCTCAGGAATCTGGTCCCACCCTCCATGCTTGTTTGACAAGCTGTGGATAACCACATGGAGTAGGTATTTCCACTGGGATGAGACCTTCCCTTTCCTGAAGGTCTTTACAGAGAAATCTCCCTCATAGCCCATCTGCTCAAAGGAATGATTGACAGCTTCCTTTGGGAAGGACAACTCACCTTCTTCATCATCCAGCTGCAAATGAGTATTGATGATGGCCGGAGTGATGAAGATTGTCCTCCCTTGCACTGTGGCAGACAGTGCCTTCTCCCCATCCATAATGACCTCTTGGCAGGTCTTCCAGAATTCAAGCAGATGATCCTCATACAGAGTAGGATCAATGGTTAGGGAGGTGAAATAATTTGATAGAGTTAAGAATTGGCAAATCTCTGAGAAACTTTCATCTTTCTCAGAGCTTAACAGAGCAACCTGGTTGTGTTGCCTGTGAAGTTGCATGGAGAAATCTGGGTTGTTTCTGCGGTTAAGGTTGGCCATTTGAGAAGCTTAAGGTTGAAGAAAGGTAAAAAGCAAAGGCGGTTTTGGGAATTAGGTTTGAGGAATAGTAGAATTGAAGAAGATAGTGAGGAAGAGGGGGAACCGTTGGGTATTTATGTGAAAAGGGATTTGAACCAAAGTTAATGAAAGAGGATAAACTTTGAAATCCGAAAGTCGGTCCCACCTCTGAAAAAGTAGTTTACTTTTGCTCAAAAAGTAGTTTTCTTGGAATTCGAAAAGCTTCCGAAGGTAAATTATCTTCGGAAGTTTTAATGAAAAAGCTTCCGAAGCTAAAATGACTTCGGAAGATTTTCCTGAGAGTCTTGAAAATTTTGCTTCGGAAGAGAAATAAACACTTGAATGCTTTGTATATGAAACAACAAAGCTTCCGAGAGTTAATTTTGCTTCGGAAGGAAAAAGTCCTTAAAAACAAATAAGTGTCTGAGACAAGAATTTAAGCTTCGGAAGATAGATTTAGACTTCTTCCGAAGGTAAAATTTCTTAGACAGTTATTTATTTTGAAGACATGATTTTCTTCCGAAGGTAAAAGTATATCTTCCGAAGATCAGAAAATTTTCAAGAATCTAAGGAAAGTCTTCAAAAAGGATTTTATATCCAAAGAAAACATGAGCTTATGAAAGTGATGAACTAGACAACTTAGGACACACATATTTTAAGAAATAATTAGAATTAGTTTTAAGAAAAGATCTACTCAAAGTTAATCATCCCAATAGCTGATATTAGATATTTAAATCTCTGTTCATCAAAAGCTTTTGTAAACAGATCAGCATATTGTTCATCTGTATGAACTTTGACTAGTTTAATTAATCCCTTTTCATAGTTATCTCTTATTAAATGATACCTGATATTGATGTGTTTGGTCCTTGAGTGCTGCACAGGGTTCTCAGTGATAGAGATAGCACTATTGTTGTCTATGTGGATAGGAGTCTCCTTGAAGTTAAATCCATAGTCCAGCATCTGATTTTGAATCCAAAGCACTTGAGCACAGCAACTTGCAGCAGCAATGTATTCAGCCTCAGCAGTTGATGCAGACACACAGGATTGTTTCTTGCATTGCCATGAGACAACCCTTCCACCAAGGAATTGACATCCCCCAGATGTAGACTTTGCAGTCATGTTGCAACCACCATAATCACTATCTGTATAAGCATACAGATTGAAGTCAGGATTCTTTGGATACCATAAACCAAGTGTTGAAGCACCTTTGAGGTATCTTAAAATCCTTTTGACAGTGATGAGGTGAGACATCTTAGGGTTGGCTTGATATCTTGCACAAATACATGTAGCAAACATGATATCAGGCCTGCTAGCTGTAAGATACATAAGAGACCCAATCATAGCCCTGTATAAATGTTCATCTACACACTCCCCCTCAAGATCAGGTCCAAGGGAGTGGTTTCTGGCTATGGGTGTCTTAGCAATCTTACAATCAGTCATGTTGAACCTCTTGAGTATGTCCTGAACATACTTTGACTGACTTATGAAGATGCCATCTTCAACTTGCTTCACTTGAATTCCCAGAAAGAAATTGAGTTCTCCCATTGCACTCATTTCAAATCTGTCTTTCATCAGCTTCTCAAAGTCTTTGCAGAGCTTTGGATTAGTTGAACCAAAGATGATGTCATCTACATATACTTGAACTAGCAATAAGTCATTTCCCTGTCCTTTGATGAAGAGAGTTCCATCTATAGTACCTCTCCTGTATCCATGTTTACAAAGATACTCAGACAATGTCTCATACCACTTCCTGGGTGCCTGATGCAGCCCATAAAGAGCTTTGTCAAGCTTGCAGACATAATCAGGATGATCAGGGTCTACAAAACCAGGTGGTTTTTGACATAAACCTCTTCATCAATCACTCCATACAGAAAAGCACACTTTACATCAAGTTGAAAGACCTTGAAGTTCTTGGATGCAGCAAATGCCAGGAATATCCTAACAGCTTCTAATCTTGCTACAGGAGCAAAGACATCAGTGTAGTCAATCCCTTCTTCTTGTGTGTATCCTTGAACAACTAGTCTTGCCTTGTTCTTGATGATAATGCCTCTATCATCCTTCTTATTCCTAAAAACCCATTTGGTTCCAATGGTAGTCTTCCCATGAGGAAGAGGACAAAGGTTCCAAACTTTTTGCCTTTTGAATTGAAGCAACTCTTGTTGCATAGCTTCAACCCAACTTCCATCCTTTAGAGCTTCATCAACTTTCTTTGGCTCTATCTGGGATAAGAAACAAGAGTGAAGACAAACATTTGCTTCATGGGTTTGTCCTCTTGTTCTTACCCCTGTGACAACATCTCCAATGATGTTTGTGGTGGGGTGAGACTTGTGGATCCTTAGCTGAGGGATCACAGCAAGTTGCTGAGAAAGATCCAAATTTGAGAAATTTAGATCTGGCATAGATGATTCACCCTCCACATCACCACACTTATCAAGATTAACTTGATCCAATGAGTGTGTGACATCATTGATGTTGTCATCTATGGTGTGGTTATTAGCATCAAGGAATTCCTGATCACTTTCACCATCACCATTGTTGTCTTCCACAATTGAGGTATCTTTATCTGGTTGTGGAGCCTCTGAGCTGGAATTTGAAGGCACCCAGATGTATCAGCTGAATTTGTCATTGTAGTGCTGATAGAAACCTCATTTGCTGAAGTAGTTCCAACTGGAGCTGAAGATGTATGAGTTGAGGGTCTTCCTAGCTCAAATCTTGGATCAGGATCACCTGTATTTAAATTTTCTGCAGATCCTGAAACATTCTCACAAGATTTGTTAAAACAGTTGGTAACTAAATCAAGATCAAATAGCCAATCAGGACCAGAACCAGCCACACAGGGTGTGTGTTCATTGAAAGTCACATTGGCTGACTCCTCAACAATTCTAGTTCTGAGATTGTATACTCTATAAGCCTTAGCTTGGGAAGAGTATCCAATGAAGTGTCCATCATCTGATTTCTCAGCAAACTTGGCAATTTGATCCTTGGTATTCAAGATGGTGCAGGGACATCCAAATGACCTGAGAAAACCAATGAAAGGTTTTCTCTTGTGCCAAAGTTCATAAGGAGTCTTACCATGTGTCTTAACTACTAAAACTCTGTTTTGCACATAGCAAGCAGTATTTACTGCCTCTGCCCAGAAGGTGATGGGCAGTTTAGAGTCAGACAACATAGTTCTTGCAGCTTCAATTAGTGTCCTGTTTCTCCTCTCAGCAACACCATTTTGCTGAGGAGTCCTGGGAGCACTATATTGTCTTGTAATACCTTTTTCATCACAAAATGTATCAAGGATTTGATTCTTGAATTCAGTCCCTTGATCACATCTTATGGTTTTGACCTTGTGATCACTTTGATTCTCAATTTTTAAGATGAAATTCTTCAGAATCTCAGGGGTTTCATCCTTAGTTCTAAGAAAGAAAACCCAAGTGAATCTTGTAAAATCATCTGTGATCACCAAACAATAAGAGGTCCTTCCTAGACTCATTACACTGGTGGGGCCAAAGAGATCCATATGTAACAAATGTAGGGGAGTAGTGATGGAGTTCTTTTCCTTAGGCTTGTGAGATACCTTATGTTGCTTCCCTTTCAGGCATGCAACACAATGATCATCACTTGTAAACTCTTTCTTTGGCATTCCAGTTACCAAATCATGTTTAATTAGTTTATTCATGTTCTTAAAGTTTACATGGCACATTCTTTTATGCCATAGGAAAGACTCATCACTATTTGCTTTAGATAGAAAGCATGAAACTTCTCCAGAGGGAGATGTTTCTTGCAAATCCATCTTGTACATGTTCCCTTTCCTGGGGGCTCTAAGCAGGATGTGCTCATGAGGAATGACCACTCCAGGCTTGAGAACAATGCACTCATGCTCAGTAAAGAGCATGTTATGACTCTGATCACAAAATTGGGATACACTCAGAAGATTGTACCCAAGCTCCTTGACAAAGTTTACCTTTTCAATGCTGAGCTTACCATTTGTGACCTTGCCCCTTCCAGAAATGTAACCACCTTCATCTCCTCCAAAAGCAACTGGTCCTCCATCAATTCTCTCAAAGTTATGGAGTAGTGACCTATTGCCTGTCATGTGCCTGGAACAGCCACTATCAATGATCCAGACATTCCTGTTTGTCTTGAGCTGTTCTGCACAAAGAAAATGATTAGTTACATTTGGAAACCCAAGCCTTACTTGTCTTGGGCTCACTAAGTATAATAGAAGGTAATGCAACAGTAATAGATCCTATGGTTGTGCTAGAGGGATCTTGAGCTGTTGTTGATGGAGAAACTTCAGTCACTTGGTCTTTCTTAGACTTCCACACCACCTTTGGAGTCTTGGACTTGACCTTCAAAACCTTGGAAGCTTTTGGGACTTCACAAGTTTTGATGACTGAACCTTCGGAAGATTCTACAGTCACTGCAGCAGACTTCAGTGCTTCGGAAGAATTCCTTTCTTCCGAGACCAACTTTTCTGCTTCTTCCGAAGGTAATTTTCCATTTACCTTCTTCTTTGATTTGGAGCTTCCGAAGGAAACAGATTTTCCTTCCGAAGCTTGAATCTTCTTGAAACTCTTTGAAGTCTTTGTCTTGGTCATATGGACAGTACTTTTAGGATTTATGGACAATCCTTAGCAATGTGAGAGGTACTTTCACACATGACACACAAAATTTTCTTCTTCACAAGAGTCTCCTTATGAGAGCAAGACTGTCTTTGGTCACATCCCTTCTCCACCTTCATCTTTGTAGATGCTGAGACAGTTCTTTTGGGCTGTGAACTGTTCTTGGAGTTTGATGGTCCAGGCTGTGCAGCAGTGGTACACAGCAGATCAGTCTTCTTTTTGGTACTGAGATGATTTGAACAAGAACCAAAACTCTTAGCTGAAGAGTTTTGGTTGATGTCTTCAGTCTTTACTACTTCAAACCCTGCAGAGATAAAAACTTGTTTCTGCTTAGAGTCAAAAGTAGCCTTGATCTCTTGAGCCTTCTTTGCTTTTCTTTTGCTCTTCCTGATCAAGTTCTTTCTCTTTGACTTGGTCATCACAGTAGACTTCTTCTCCTCAGAAGGATAGTGGCCCTTAGTAGAATCCTCCTCTTCACTCTTCTCAGAGGAATTCTTCACTATCTCTTCTTCATCCTCTTCACTTATAGGATCTATGAGAGGAAGCTCATCTTCACAAGTTCCACACCTAGGAGATCTTACAGACAAGATTGTGTGTGGAGGAGCTATCTCATTTGATCCCAGTCCCTGTCTATTTTGATAACACACTTTGTTGTGCAGGGATGAGGATATCATGTTCTTGAAGGTCTCTTCTTCAAGAACACTCTTTTTTGCCCTGGCTTTGCTGATCACAAGCTCAGCCTGGCACTCAGTCAGCTTGGTTATGAGATCTTGGATTTGAGTCCTAAAATCTGTATGTTCATGTTTTAGAACTGAAATGGTTTTCTCTAAGTCCTCTATCTTTAGTTTATAATCATTTTCAGACTTTCTAAAATCAGATTTTTAAATGTTTAAGGACTCAAGATCAGATCTCATCTCCAAGTTATAGGACATATCTGTTAACTTTAGCAATGCATTCAGGAGTACAGAGATGTTCCAATACCTTGGCTTCATCATGATCTGCCATTAGTGCTTGGTTTGGAGAAGCATCTTCCACCTGAAAGCTCCAGTCAAAGCCTCCTTCTTCAACAGCAACAGCAGCTTGTTGCTTTGGCTTCTCATTTTGAGGGGCTTTGTCAGTGTAGTTTGGTCTGGTTTGTGCTTGGCCACCATTTGTTTTAGGTGCCTTACACTCTCTAGCAAAGTGGCCCATCAAGTTACAGTTGTAACACTTGACTTTGCTTTTATCCAAGCCAAACTTTCCACTGGTTGTATTGCTTGGAAACCTCCTTCCAGTTCTCTTGTAAAACTTCTTGGCTCTATGAGTGAGAAGAGCCATCTGCTGAACTATTTCCATATATTCCAGGTCATCTGGATGGATACAATCCAGGTCTTCAAGAGTGAAAAGAGAGTTGCCACAACTTTCATCAGAAGACACAAAGGCTTGAGAAGAGCTTGTCTCTTGGAATGGGCTTCCTTGAGTGTAGTTCTCCCTGGGTGTCTCTGGGAAGGTGATGAAAGACCCTTTGGTGAGTTGTCAGGGTAGCATATGAGATGATGTTAGGGTTCTATGCTATCCCTTTCAACCACATGCAGAGCTGAACCCAATTGATTGTTGGAGTTGCTAGATGAACCTTGCATGTTCATCTCCATCTGGTAGCCACTGAGAATCCATATAACTCTATCAGAGTAGAGTTTTGAGATTTTCAGTCCTCTTGATCACCACACAGTAGTGTGTCCATTTCCTAGGAAGTGAGGACATGAACTTCCTTACAATGTCTCTGTTTTCAAGAGGAACTCCTCCATCCATAAGGGTATCCACTATCTCAACATACCTGAAGTATTGCTGAGTCATGGTTTCACCTGCTTTGAAGGTGAAGTTTTCAAACTGCTGCTTCAGGGGATCCTTCTTGTTCTCCTTGGCTTCAGAGGAGCCTTCATTCATCAGTTTTAGTGCATCCCACATCTGTTTAGCTGTTTTGCACTTCTTGAAACCTCTGTACACAGAGTTTGGAAGGGCAGTTTGAAGAGCAGTCATGGCCTTTCTATCAATCTCTACTCTCTTCCTATTTTCATCAGAGTAGTTAGCCACATCTTTGGGGATCATACCAGCACCAGTAGGAGAAGGAGTGCAGGGTATGAAAGGTCCATTTTTAACAGATTCCCACATTCTTGAGTCTAGAGACCTGATGAAACCTTCCATTCTCATACACCAGGTATCAAAGTCATCAAGAGTGATCAGTGGGGACTTGTTCATGGTTCCAGTTTCCATATCAGTATTTGAAATGGATGCCATTTGAAAGTTTAGTATTTGTGTGTGTGAGGGATCTTAAGATGGTGAGATCTTATATCAAGAGCCTGAAAAGCTCTGATACCAATTGCAGGACCGGTTAAGGGCTTAACAATTACAACACAACAACACAAAGAGGAGATTAACCAAACTTGATCAAACAGTAAACTGGATTAACCAAGATAATGATACAAAAACACACAAGTAATAATAAAGAGACAGAACAAGAGATTTGGGTTTCAAGGATGCAGTATATTGCTTTCTCAAGTTCTATTACAAGTGTTACAAAGCATAAAGAAAGATACTAGAACAAGGAATACTTTTACTACAACCTACAGCCGGCTATACTTTGAAAGCCAGCTGGATACAATTGACTAGACACAAACAAAATCAATTGTAGAATCAAAAGGCATATCTGCCTTTTGACCTTGTGACTATGACATGCCATAGCTCACATCCTTATCTATTATAAAAAGGATAAAGTACATAAAGTAGAAGGTTACAAACTCAAGACCTCAATGTACAGTTACCAAAAGCATGGACCTTTTCACCAACTCATGTAAGTTGGTGACTTTACAGAGATGTAGCGGAAAGGTGTCCAGCTTTATGGAACAGTACATCAGATAAAGCATGTTACTAAAAGTCTTCGAAAGAAATCTGTCTTCATAGGATGAAGCTTCGGAAGACTTTGTCTCTGAGGCTTCGAAAGACTTCATATTTGGCTTTGGAAGATATTGGTCTTGGCTTCGGAATATTTTACACTTAGAATATTTCTAGTGCATGGTGTAAAACTTCCGAAGCAATTCTACTTCAGTACTTAGTGCATTACTTGCAGAGAGACTTTGGATGTTTTGGTTTGCATCAGACTTAAAGGAATCCTTACGAACTCCCCCTAGGCTTATGCTACCTAAACATTTAGAAGATCTTTAGATGTTAGTAGTCTTCAACACAATCATGACCATACCCTTCTTCATTAGATGGTCAGGATCATTCAGACCTTCATAGTATCTTCTCATCTCAAAGAGATCATGCAGAGGTAAGTTGATTATGTCTTGCCATGTATAGACATTCTCAATACCTTGATCTCTGATTACATGCCATCTTTCTGGTTTGGTAGAGAAGGTCCACGATAAGATGGGTGTCTCAGCTACAAGAGGAGCCACTTGCATTGGAGTTGATTGGGCTGCCTCTTCATGCACTTCCTCAGGTTGATCTGACTCAGCCTGAGGTGTAGAGGTAGATGATTCAGGCTTCTTCTTCTTAGACTTTGGTTTAGAAGCCATCATCTTCTTCCTTTTAGATGACATTAACTGAGAAGACTGGTCTGCAGCACCTTGTTGATCATCCTTGTCTTTCTCAGTTGGGTGTTCCTCCCTCACAGGTTCAGAAGGAGAGGGAGTTTGACCCTGCTTTGGATCAGAAGATGAAGCTTGCTGAGGCTCAGCAGGAGGTCCAGGTTGTGTTGTCTCAGGTTGTTCAACCTTAACCTCCACTTCAGGTGGGACTTGACTTGGAAGAGAGTGTAAGTCAATCAGTTCACCACTCTTAATCTTCTGCTTGATTACCCTTATATGCTCATCCATTGTGGATACAGACATAGGGCCAAGTCTCCTTCCGGAGAATCCATATAGCTTCAAGAAGCTCATCATCCTTTGTCTGTCAGCAGACTTCTTCATACTCTTTTGGATGATGGCTCTTGACTTTGCAGCTTCTTCCCTTAGCTTCTTCTTAGTTGTCTTTCTCTACTTGACTAACTCAAGCTCAAGTTGTTTTAAGTACTCAAATTCAACAAAGTCATAGGACAAAGGAAGAAGTGCATCTGCCTGATAAAAGCCTGTGGCACTCAGGTAGTTAATCATTTTGATCCTATCTTCTTCTTTGTCTACCTGAGGTTCTTGTTGAACCACATCTTCTTGTACAGGGCTTTCTTGAACTGGGGAGAGAGTGGGAGCATGCTTGTAGAGTCTTTTCTGTCTCTTCTCCTCTTTGAATTGGAGAAGTAACCTTGCATCCTCTTTTTCTTTCATCTCTCTTGACACTTCCATGTCAGCCAATTCATTTAGTTGTTCTAAGGGAAGGGAAATGATTTCATCAATATCATAGTTCCTGGTTTGCAGGTAAGTAATCCTGACTGTCCTCAACTTATCATCTTGAGTATTTGGTCTGGGGGCAGCCCTGATTGCAGCTTGCATAAAGCCTGAAGACCCAGAGGAACTTTCTCCCCTTAGCTTCCTCTCTCTCCTCCTCCTCAATTTCCTCAGGAGTCAAAATCCTTTTCCTTTTGTCACCCACAGACCTTTGTGACTCAGGGTGGATAGAGGTTTGGCCTTCATTGCTTGGTGTAGCATCCATGCTCTGGCCAGAGAGAGGCTGAGAAACACCTTCACCATCAGGTGTCTCAGAGGGAATGTGAATCTCTGCAGCAGTTGATGATGATGAGACAGGGGTCTCAGGTTCTGCCATTGGGCCTTCAGTCAAGGTTTCCCCTATGAAACTAATCTTAGGGTCCACCTCAACGTCCAGTTGACCGATGACATTGCCTGATTGCCTAAGTCTCCTTCTTAAGCTAAACTCTGTAGTGATCCTGTCTTGGATTCTTTGAGCCAATCTGTTAGCCTGTCTTGAGTTGCTTGGATTGACAAGTGGCATATTGACTAGATCCAAACCTTCATAGAAGTTCAAGTTTTGAAAGTCAAATACTTCTTGTTGCCCTTGAACTCTGTGAAGAATAAGGGCTCTTCTGTCAGCATCATACCTCCACCTTATGATGTAGTTTGAAGTTCCTTGAGGTGGGGATGACACAGCCCTTGGTATACCTTCCTCAAAGAGACTCCTGATGATAGAGTCTATAGAATCCACATTAATGTAAACTTGAGGAAGTTGCTGAGAATGCACAATTGCAAGTGAGGATGGTGAGTCCTTTATGTCCATTCTATGTGAAGAACTCCCAGGTTCTGTTGGTCTTGGCTTCGGAAGATTTTACACTTAGAATATTTCTAGTGCATGGTGTAAAACTTCCGAAGCAATTCTACTTCAGTACTTAGTGCATTACTTGCAGAGAGACTTTGGATGTTTTGGTTTGCATCAGACTTAAAGAAATCCTTATATATATATATATATATATATGCGCTAATAAATAATTATAAAATACAAGTATAAAAATAAATACCTGCTGAAACAGAGCCGTGTATTGAACTATCCTTTAGGTCTTTAATAATTTAGTCGAGTTTAAGGCGAAACATTCGACAAAGTATGTCAGGTCTATCTTCGGGGTTGAGTGTGGTGTCTTTAAGAAATCTTTTGATTTCTGGCCATTTTCGGGTTACATGTGATAGTGATGAAGAAATCTGGATAGCCATACCACTTATAAAGAGACATAGCATCAAGATAATTCTGCATCATGAACCGCGCACCACCTGTAAAGATGAAGGTAGGATAACACGTTTACTGACGCCAGCCATATTTGCAATTCCTTTGTTCCGTTCTTTGCAGATAATATCGTATGATTCACTTCTTAGGACTTTTTGCTGATTACGTATGAAGTTTAACCTTTCACTCTCAATCATTGTATACGAGTCGACTAAAAACTGTCGGAAAAGTCTTCTAGAATTTAGTATCAATGAGAATTTATTAACACGATCCTGAACATGATATGAAAAAAATTCTCTCATTGATAACCTTTCCCTTTTCTTATTGTTTGAGGTTCCAACATTTCTATGAAGTATATCTACCCGATAACCATCGTCACCATATCGGAAAAGCAACGAATATTGTAGAGGAAGGTATGAAGGATGAAGCTCACTGATACGTCTTAGATTTCCATTTTGAGTTTCAACGATAATGTCACGCCTATCGATACAATCACCAATGTCACCGATAATTCAAAGTTGCAACCTCAAATGCAGTTGAGAGGTTGTATGTCCTACCATCTTTGTTCCTCTTACCAATTAGTTGCATCTTTAGATTGACATCGGGATTGTTATTGAAAGAATCTCTTACCATCCTATAAACCTTAACTATTTGGTTATCTGAATCTAGCATAACCTTAAGTTCATGTATAATTTGGAGATCTTGATCATCTTGAGCGGATGTATTTTTTTGGATGATTCACTGAAAGAAATGTGTACATTACTTAGTATACATTTAAAGATAACATATTAAAAGTTTTAAATAGCTAAAGTAATTTGTAACATATAACTTACCTAAATATCAATTTTCTATTCACCACCTCATTCTCAGTGTCGTATATACACAACTGAGAGAACTTTGGTCTTGATCCACTCTGTGGTAGAAGACTACCCATACTATGATAGTTGACCACTTAGTCTAAATATGAATGGAGCGTTACCTCTATTAATCGATGAGTCAATCTTGCCACCCATTGAAGTAAAAGAAAACATTGAATTGTAACGTCTAATGTTATTCATGAAAAACTTGCTTTTAGAATCCATACATCGAAAAAGATTTTCATAACTTTCCCTAGGTTGTCTGTAATCCGGAAGCTCCACTTTTTCATAGTAACAAAATATAAAAAGTGTTTACACCGTTATGTTTTCTTGGATTTTTTCCTTCTTGATTCCACAGTTTAGCCTTACATAACTCACATACAAGTGTTTAGTCTCCATGGTCTAAGTAATCTGATGAATAAATAGTGATCAGCGTCAGAAGAGAAAATATAATGTTAGTAATAATTTTTATGTATATATTAAAGAAATTATAAACATTATTAAATAAATTTAGTAAGGCAAATTTGAATATGACTGTATATTTAAAAATACATTTAGAGATTCCTATAAATGGGTCTTTAAGAAACGTGTTTGCTTCATCCTCATGATCAGATGTCAAATCAGACATTGGTATCGGAGATGTTATCTTTGATTTACATAATAAGTTACGTTTCCCTGATGACAACCTCGTTAGAGAAGATATATGTGTGACTGTTGATGTAAATGAGGATGGCAAGACTGGCGATGATAGAATATATGTTAGTACATGATGATGTACCAGAATTGGTATTCTTATTGAGAGAAGACCCTGAAAATATATAATATGGTTTTGTTAGAATAATTAAATTGGTTATTAGACGGGTTGAATTAATAAATAATGTACTTGGTGTTATATCACCCAACGGTTGCCTACACGTGATTGTTGTGAGTTGGAAATTTGTGTTTGATGGTTGTATTGAATTAGGAAGGTTGGATGGAGTTGATGCGAACACCCGTAGAAGATGGTGAATTATTTGAAACGTCATATGATGTAGTAATTTTTTTGATCTCTTGTTGTCCAAATGTAATTTTCTAAGTTTTCTCCTTTCAACAGAATTTTGCTGACTAGAATTCTGACCACCTACTGTATTGGATATTGAAAAAATAAAATATTTATAAATGCATTGTGATATAAAAAAATGTAAAGTATCATGAAAATCAAACTTATTGGTTAATAATTAGTTCCTACATATAGTTTTGTTTTAAAAAAAAACGTCAGCTAGAACTTATATATATGTATTAAGAAATGAATATGAATATCAAATACTATTTGTAACATGTAAGGTAGTTGTATGTGTTGATTTTTAATACATGATTTTATAATTATATTGCTTTAATATTATTGATATTATTTAACATGATATAACAAAACTTTCAAACATCCAAGAAGATGAATGTTTTGTATGTAACATTAAAATACCATTTGAAACGTTACACAATGGTGTTTTTCCAGCTGACCTATAATAAACAAAATTAAAATGAGAAGGCATATTAATTATGTTTTATAGTCTATAAGAATATAAAAAAATGGAAATATTCATGGGTTTTGTTAACTTACTAAGACAAAGGTTGGCATGTTACAAGAGGTTGCAGACGACAAAACATGTATGCTTGAACTTCCAGACATGTTTTGTATATTCGTTGTAGTAACATTTTTTGATCGCTTGTTGTGCAAATATAATTTTCTAATTTTTCTTCTTTCAGCAGAGTTATTTTGGTTTGAGTTTTGGCGACCTACTGTTTTTAAATAAAAAAAATTATTTATGACTTCATATTGATATTAAGAAACACGTAAAGTAATATGCAATAAAAAATTATCATTTATAATTTGATTGGTATTTTTATAAAGTAATGTGCGCTACACGATAGTTTGTGATATTAAAATTTGTGAACATATGAAGGTTGGAAAAAAAACTTTGATAAACCTTTTAAAAGCTGAAAATTTATTTTAAGTTTTTATAAATAAATGACATTCTTGTAACTTTTTTTTAAAGGTATAAAGGATCTTTCATAATTAATTTCCCTAATACATTTTAGGAAATAAATATGAATATAAAATAATATTTTTAACACATAAGGTAGTTGTATGTGTTGATTGTTATTACATGATTACTTTTTATATTATTGATATTATACGAGTTAAAGTAATAAAAATTATCAAATATTCGATAATATGATAGAGTTACGTTAATAAAAGTAAATCATTTTGCGTTTTGTATATAACATTTCAAATACCATTAGAAATATCCGACAATGGTGTTCTTGGCAGGTGACCTAAAATAAACAAAAGATAAAATGAGAACGCATATTAATTATGCTTTATGCATAAAAAAATAACAACAATAGATATAAATTTTAGTAACTTACTGTGACAACGGTGTTCATTGTTACAAGTTGTTGGAAACGTCGAAATATGTACCCTTGATCTTTTGAACATGTTTAGTATCTTCGTGTATGAATGATACAATTCATACAAATGAATAGTCATGTATATGATAGAGTTTTGTATAATTAGAGGTATATATTATTAAAATAAATGCTATAGGAAAAAAATGTATTAGTGTTAGATTATAGATTATAATTCCATTGAAAAAAATTATCCATTTGTTAAAAGTGTTAAGTACAATAAAATGAATGTTTGTAATGTATTAATATGTTTTACAATCACTAAAGAATCTTAGAGTTTTTGTAACCAAACATACGTATATTTTTGTTGTTTCAAGCAATATTTGAACATATGTTTATGGTCAAATGTATTTTGCAGCATTTGAAAAATATTACATATAAATAAATCAAAATAATTGAAAAGTTATAATATGCTAAAACATGGATACGGAATAAGCGTAGTAAAACTCTTAATTAACAAAGGTGTAAAAACGTTTTACAATAACAACATAATACTTGTATTACCGTAGGTAAAAGCAACGTATTGTTTTGGTTCATAGCCTAATTGCGAATGTGAATTGTTAATTAGAACAAACTAAAGAAACAATATATAAGTATGCATATTTGTTTGGTTTAATTGTCGTCCTTTATAATAGAAAGCAAATAACAATAAACATAAGTAATAGTCTCGATTCTTGTAAACACTAATAGTAATGAAATGTAAACGTGAGTGATAACGTACCTATACTTCTATAACTCAAAATTTCGAAGACTCGTAAGGGTCTTACTATAGCAAACGATATTTGCTGGTTCGTTGAATGTGGAAAACAGTTGAGAAATCATATATGTTCAAAGACAAAGGTTGGTGGTAATCGAATGTAACATGTACTCTTATTTAAAATTGTATGTATTATAAAGTTATCATTTATTTTAAGTAACAATCTATATTAATGGTACTTTCAAAATAATATCTTCTATGTTTGGTAAGTAATAAGTTGAGTATCAATAATTTGTTATGTTAGAAAACATTCCATTTATAAGGAAGGAAACGGTTGAAACAATAAATTATTGAAATCATTATTTTTTTGTGTTGTCTCTACTGTATATTGAAGATTTATTTGAATTAAATATTACAATAATGATGTTGTAAATAATCAAAAGTAAAATCATCATGATTGGATAAAAGTCATATGTAGGATATTTAAGAAAAAATTAAATGCCACAAGAACAACATATGCAAGATTTATAAGGAGAACCAATTAGCCGAGCTTCTGGAATTTCTGGATCGATTATAAGTCTCGTAAAATCAGTCGACTTTAGAATATTAACTGCAATATGAAGAAATGTATGTGAACATGGATGATTTGTAGTTATTATATTGTAACGTAACTAAAAGTTAATTGCTATTATAATAGTACCGGATGTGAATTTGACCGATCTGACATAAGATGCGTACACAATTTTTTTTGGAGATGGCTTTACGAACATCTAATTAATTTGTATCCGATTTGTCATTCAAAGACATTTGTATTATATGACCACTAAAAATCAATAAACACAAAATATATAATTATATATATATATATATATATATATATATATATATATATATATATATATATATATATCTATATATAATATATATCTATCTCTATATATCTATATATCTCTATATCTCTATATATCTTATCTATATATATACTATATATCTCTCTCTATCTCTCTATCTCTATCTCTATCTCTCTCTATCTCTATATCTATCTCTCTCTATCTCTCTGTGTGTGTGTGTGTGTGGTCTGTCTCTATATATGTCTATCTATCTCTATCTCTCTGTGTGTGTGTGTGTGTGTGTGTGTGTGTGTGTGTGTTTGTGTGTTAGTGATTTGTGACTATGTATAAAATGAAATTTAAAAATGAGAAATTAGATAGGTACTAACGTGTAATCTTGTAGGAAAATTTTGAAATGACTACGACCGAATTTTCTTTCTCCAAACATTATTCGACCGAAAACATTTGCACAACATAGAAAAAAAAGTTCAAAAAGTGTATAAATATGTTAGGACCTGGTATTTGAACGAAATACCGAATGATTAACGTGTAAACCAAACCAAATAGTGCGAAATCCTATTTGATTGGCGATCCAATCAGTGAGAACGTACGTAGAATCAATAAAGTATTGTATCAAACGTTAAGAATCGATTGGGAATCGATCTACAGCGTTCTATGAACTTGGAGAACAAACTAGGAGGCTTCTGGACGGCTAGGGTACGTCTGAAGTCGAAATAGAATGAATGCTTACGTTTTTCCACGAATTGGGTTGTATTTATAGGTTAGTGTTGTTCATTCGTGCGACTGAACCATTAGTATGGTTCAGTCGTGCGATTGAACCATGCGGTTGATTCATCCGCACGACTGAGTGTTCAGTCGTGCGACTGAGCCAATCATATGTTACAATCATACGACTGATCCAGTCTCCTGGTTCAGTCGTGCGACTGAGTCATTCGTATGAAGTTATTCATGCGTGTGGTCCATTCGCATGGGCCATTCGCATGAGAACTTCATTTTGTTAAGTTTGAATATATTAGTTAATGTAACATTATGTGTATCAATTCAAACAATTACAAACCTATTTAACCAATTCAACATCGACTCATTAATGAAATATTAAACATTATAAATCACAATCAACCAATATCATTTCATTAATCATTCCAAACATTACATCAGAATTAGACAAACAAGATCTATTACATTCATATCCTGATCTAGGTACATACATGTATCAACAAACTCCCCCTTGGACCTAGATCTCTCTAATGTCTTGTTTTCTTCATTACCTCCTCATACTTCTTGTACTTATCCTCTTTTGTGACTCCTGCGTGAATCTCGAACGCAAAGCAGAGTCTTATGACGTTCTGGAACTGGAGGGCTTGTACTATATCCTGCGTATCATAGAACAGTGGCCACTTGTATAGAGTGTAGACATCATTAGCTGACAAGTTGGTAAGCCACATTAGGTCAAATACCCTGATAGTATCCATTTGGCCCACTTTGTTTAGGACTATGACCGCTTCTCCTGTCCTCCAATCATAGTACCACCACTTAAAGTGTGGAGTGAAGTCCTGTGGCATTTCCCTTAGAGGGATTCTTGACATCGTGCACGGAGGACTCCACTTCAGCACTATCTTTGGCTTTCCAGTAATGGCATCAACTTCAGACCTTCTGATGTACCTTGTAGGCTGTTCGGGTCTGAAGTTAACCCACCTGGTGTGGTACTCCTTCCTTAGGGCAGCCTCAAACCAGTCTGACATCTTTCTTGGGTCAGGATACAACAGCTTCAGTTTGGCCAGCTGGTTGAGCTCAAAACCTGGTAGAGTCTTTAGATCATGTGGAAATCTAAAGTACTCTATGCCCTTCTCCCTTTAACTGCATAGACGTTTAGGTCCTCAAAATATGCCCACGCTATAATCCTGCCCGACACCTTATGATGTTTCTTGACTCTGTAGAGTTTGGTGTAGGTGTCCTGTTTAGGTGCAGCGCGTTGGGCTCTAACTTCTTCAAAACAAGCAGCCCATTCAGCCTTTCGGATGTCAACATCATCGTTTGAGGCTTGGGCTGTCCCTCTGTCTTCTCTGACTCCTGCTCCATCTTATCTAACACCTCAAACGTATCACTGACAAGGGATTCACCCAGATTGGGGACTACATTTCCCTCATTGTCAGCATACTGAGGGTAGTGCTCTGCAGTGACATCTTCTATCTCTATTTCATCCACGTCGTTGAGCTCTTCGTCACTTGTCGAGTCACATGTTGGAGCATCCTTTACAATCTCGTCGGGATTTAGCTTGAAGATCTATGCTAGTTGCTCATTTGATAGATCGTGAATTATTTCCCCTTCTTCGGGGGTATAACTCACCGACCTTCTGACGATCCCTTGCAGATCAAGAATCATAGTTAACTGAGTCTTGACTTGCTGAAGGGGAGTAACATCAAATTCATCCCTTTGGTAGTTTGGATCTGTTTGATTTAGACATGCAACATATCAACCATTAGTTAATAATCGAAACAGAAATGCATTAATCTTAATATAAACATCGAATACATAAGTTTAAATACATGATTCAAATACAAAAGTAATTAAATACATAGACATCTAATCTTTACTTTTGTCTTGGATCACTGGGTAATCACTTGGTGGAGCAGAGGATGAAGCTTGTTGGTCTTGTTTCTTCTTAGACCTCCTTTCCTGACCTTGAGCAGAAGCAGATGCAGCTGCATCTCCTCCTTCTTCATCATCATCCTCATTCCTCTCCCTGTCCTCTCTTCTTCAATCCCCTCATCATCCTCAGTCTCATCATCATCATCCTCATCATCATCCTCATCATCATCATCACCATCATCTCCGTTCCCTCTTTAATCTTCAGTGGCTCCTCTTTAGATCCCTTTAGCTTTAGCATGATTGTCTTCTTAGCCTCCTCCAACTCCTCAATCTTTTTAGCAGATGTGACACTGTGCTCTTGGAGTTGGGCGATCTCGTGGCTCTGAGCAGCCATTTGTTGGGCCTGCTCCTCAATCAACCGAGCCTGCTCCGAGATCTGCTGAGACTGTGCACCAGTAAGATCAGCCAGCTGACGGATATGTGCCGTCTTTTCTTCATCTGTAGCTAACAAACGCATCACCATCCGGTTTAGCGCGGAAAGCTGTTCCTCTACCCCAATTGGAGGTAGAGGTGATCCATATGTATGTGAGGGATGTGAAGAGGGTCCTGCTTGGTGGCTAGTGGTGGTAGTGGTGGCTGTAGTGAAGATGGGGTTGGGTCTGTGAGATAGTGGAGGTGATGTAGGAGTGAAAGATATGGTGGTGGTTGGCATATGTACAGTGGTGGGAGGTGTGGTGGTGGTAGTGGTAGCTGTGGTGGCTGTGGTGGTGGATGGTGTGTCTGTAGGGGTGGTAGTGGTGGTGATAGTTGTGGTGGCTGTGGTGGTAATGAAGGTGAGTCTTCTCTTCTTCTTCTTCTGGCCGTGGGGCTGAGCCATCCTTTTCTTCCTCGATCCAGTCGAGGTGGATGCTCCCCCTAGAACACGGCTAGCTGACTCAGGGGCATAGCTAGGATCTGCAGTAGTCTCTCCCGAATCCCTGGGGCGTTCACCAACCGCCCGGAGTCCATACTCTGTGGGAACAACCTTGCTTCCCACAGTCCTCGTCAAAGGCTCCTCATCAGACTCGTCTTCCTCCTCACCAGGAATAAAGTCCTGGTGGAAACCGCGACTCAGCTATGTCACCTGTTGGGGCAGAACTGGAGGTATAACATCTGTAGCTGTGCCCCTCGGTGGAATGGGCATTCATCTCCAGCATCCCCACTGTCATCATCATCGTCTGAATCATGAGTGGGGAGAGCAATCTGCTCCACATCAGAATCACTATCGTCGTGGCGCCACTTTCTCCTGGCTGGCACCACGTAGTCCTCCCGGGCCAGATGCCCAAACAATCTCCTGACAGGGGGTTTTACCTGCTTCCCCCTGTATACCTTCATCCTCCCCAATGTGGTGTCATCCATCACCTCGAGAACAACCGCATCATCCTTCTCCTTTGGCAGGGAGGGGAGCTTCTGATCTATAATCATCTGCATAAACCTCGGGTACATACAGAAGCCCTCCTTCCCTTTCCCCTCGATGTTCTCCACCAGTAGGTGAAGATCATCTTGGAGAAGCTGAACGGGTGGTTCAGCACCAACGCAACATATGCGTTCTGGATCTGGTCGGAAAGCTCATCAAAACCTCCCTTCCTGGAAGCTATACACTTAAGCAGCACGTGCGCAAGATACTTAAACTGGGGACAGAGGTTGCTCTTGTTGAGCACCCCAGCATTGATGTCCCCAGAGTACTTGGCTCTAAGAAAGCATCCTCTGACAGTGAGGGGGTGTAATCTAGTCGGACAATCAGCGTCGTCCCCCAACTGTAAACTATCCTAAGATCCTCCTCTGTGATAGCTATAGCCTCTCCAAAGATGGTACTTCTGATGCAGTGAGGCTCAGAGGATCTATCAACTGTAGCACCTTCCCAGAAGGCCTGCTGAATGGACCGATAAGGAGTACAGGGAGTAGATATGGCGTGTGCAATCCTCGACCTCAGTAGAAATGTGATAATGCCCGAGAAATCAGCAGCATTTCTGGATGTCAAATCCAGATGAGCACATATATTGTGCTTCGTGCTCATAGTCCATCGACTCGCCATCTGTTACACAAACAGAGTAAACATTAGTACCATTGGCTAAGAAAGTCATGAAACATTGGACTTGAAGAAAAATCTTTCTGTCATGCGATTGAGGTTGTGCGACTGAGATCAGTCGTGCGACTGAACAGTGCGACTGGGGTTCAGTCGTGCGAATGACCCCATACGTACGACTGAGTGTGCGACTGAGTTCATGCGTATGTAACCTCATGCGGTTACACCAGTCGTGCGACTGAACTCATACGCATGGTTCAGTCGTGCGGTTAAGCAGTTCGCACCCTTCAGTCGTGCGACTGAAGTTCATCAACCTGTCCATTCGCATGATGTACTGACTGTTCAATTCAAATTCACTTTTCACCAATTTTGAGTTTTAGACTTCGTGTTCTGGTTCATTAGACTCGCAATCCATTTGTATAACACCTAACATCTTTAATTTTATTGTTTGAGTCGTTTAGTTAGGTTATTAAGTCCACTTAAGTCTCGGTTAGTTTACGGGTCTGATTTTCCAGATTTGGTGTCAAATTGAAAGTTATTGTGGTGTCTCTTCACCGCAAATTACCTGTAAAGTCGATGTATATGATCAGTAAGCAAGAAACAGGGGTTTATAGAGATCAAATGAAATTTGGGCAGAGTGACTTTAAGTCGTGCGATTTAGGGTTAATTTGAGGGTGGTGAGTCTCTGCGACCGACTCTCCCTCTATTTATACTAACCCTAGATTCAATCGTGCGACTGAGCTCATACGCACCTTTCAGTCGTGCGAGTGGGACTCAGTCGTGCGATTGGTTCAGTCGCCCTTCTTCAGTCGTCCGACTGGATCTCAGTCGTGCGACTGACTCACTCATCGTTCGCCCTTAAGCATCCGACTGGGCCAATCGTATGGGCCATTCGGTTGGATGGTCCATACTCATGGTCCATTCGTACGAATGGCTCCCATTCGTATGATTAGTCCATACGATGGTCCATTCGTGCGAATGGGTCATACTTATAAATTTTCTGCCATTTTGAACATTTAACATTTAAACCCCTTTTAATGTTGAAATTAACATTATGAGCATTTGATCATCTCAGACATGATCATTTTAACTTGAAAACTTTTGATCACCTCAGACGTGATCCTTTTAAGCACTTTGTCACCTCAGACGTGACCCTTTTAAACTTTGAAACACATGTGGTCATCTCAGACATGACCCTTTTAGTGAGTTGATCCCATACTGATTTTCATGATGTAGTCCGACAAACAAACAAACTAAAATGACTAAATAAATTAGAAAATTAAACTAAAGTACAAAATTAAACTTGTTTTTGGCTTTTTGTGAGAGATAAATCCTAAGATAGAAATCTACTGGATTTGGTTCCGGAATAGGCAGCTTCAATTTAGTTTGACCACACCTGGACCAATTCAATTTTGGAATCATACAGGCAAGTCAAATCATTTGGGACTTGTTATCAAAACCTTTTGATGCTCAATTCTTGGTTTTCATCCAGAGTCGTTAGCAATTTAGGAAATCATACTGGTACTATTAGATTCCCACATTGATTTGAACTTTCAAGAATTGCAGCCACAATGATTGTCAGTATATTTGTCCTCTTAA
Source organism: Flaveria ramosissima (assembly GCA_025215565.1). Classification (NCBI taxonomy): domain Eukaryota; kingdom Viridiplantae; phylum Streptophyta; class Magnoliopsida; order Asterales; family Asteraceae; genus Flaveria; species Flaveria ramosissima. Next base: position 9,613,294 of record CM046035.1, read on the forward strand.
ATCCATACACAGACTTTTGACACAGACTGGTGATAGTTTTAGGTTTAATTATTTCAACTAACATTTGTGGATCCCACACTTATATGGTAATCAACATTCCTCAGGAGCTTTTGAGCGGTCTACGGGTATTTTTACAAGAAGAGACTATTCTTAGAGCTTTCAAAGAGAAGCCAATCCTCAGGTCAGTGCCATCGCACAGCAGAGAGGCGGCAAACAACAATGAATTCTAGAATATCTAGGTTATGCTTATCCTCAGGTCAGTGCCATCGCACAGCAGAGAGGCACACAACCTATCTTCTTGTTAGAGCAGCTAAATTTTCTTTTGCACAGAATGCACCAACAACATAAGTCATTAGCTTGATAGCATTTGTCTTTCATTTTTTTCGTGCTTTGCTCTATTTATGGTCATCCGCACACATTTGTGGCGTTTACATGCTCATTACCCCTTATTGGAATATTGTTGATTGTGTTAACCAGTGACAAGATGGGAGCCCACAGTCAGTTGAACAACTTAGTTTGATCTTGAGATCACCAGTCAGGTCTAATCATCTATTGTGTTGAATCTACCGACATATCATTTGTGGTCTAGCAACCTCTAGGTCTACTTTCGTTGTGTTACCTTAGTAGTTACCAGTTTTTCTATCATCTTTCCTTTTATATTGCTTAGACTACACAGACTTATACTTTGAATTTTGCATCTTTTCTAAATTAAATTTTAAAGTCCCTCTTGATTTGTTCCTGTGTACTATCATTTTCCAAAGGGTTTGAATCGGTATCACAGATACGATCTACCTTATATCAGCTATCCACTCCTTCTCCCTCGTTTTTTTAATGTTACTGGCTGACTTATTCTCCCCCTAAAATACTAAAATCATAACTGGTTTAATTATTTTAGGATTTTAATAAACAGCTAAATAACATGAGTTTAATTTAAACAGAAAATAAATTAAATAAAGAAAATAAAAAAAGAAAATTTAACTACAATGCATCGGACTACACATGATCATCATCAGGGAGAACATCACTTTTCTTTTTAACGCCGTTGACCTCTAACAATATAGAAAACGTGGTTTATCAAAGGCTTTTGTATAGAGGTCAGCGCGTTGAAAATCAGTATTAATTTTTACCACATCGATTAAGTTCTTTTCAAAACAGTCTCTTATAAAATGGTATTTAATACCGATGTGTTTGGTCTTTGGATGTTGTACCGGATTTTTAGTTACTGCAATTGCAGCAGAGTTATCAACAAAGATAGGAGTAGAAAAAACTTTAAACCGTAATCCCGCATTTGCTGTTGAATCCAGATGATTTGTGAACAGCAACTTGCAGCAGCAACGTATTCGGCTTCACAGGTTGACAATGCAACCGAGGTCTGCTTCTTACACTGCCAGGTAACTAATCTCCTCCCAAAGAATTGACACCCTGCTGATGTAGACTTGTAGTTCATCTTGCAGCCCCCGTAATCCGAGTCACTATACGCCGTGAGCTCAAAGTCATCATCATGAGGATACCACAACCCAAGTGTGGGTGTACCCTTCAGATAACGAAATATCCTCTTGACCCCGATCAGATGGTTAACCTTAGGCTTAGCCTGATATCTAGAACATAGACATGTAGCATACATGATATCAGGTCTTGAGGCAGTGAGATACATGAGGGATCCAATCATTCCTCGGTACATTGTGGCATCTACCAGATCTCCATTTTCATCAGGTGCTATATCATGATTTGTAGCAAGTGGAGTCCCAGCAGCAGAAGCATTCTCCATGTCAAAACGACTGAGAATGTCTCCCACATACTTGGTCTGATGTAGAAAGATCCCATTTGGTGTCTGATCCACCTGTAACCCGAGAAAGAATTTCATCTCCCCCATAGCACTCATCTCAAACTCTTTCTTCATAACTGCTTCAAACTCTTTGCATAATTCTTCGTTCTTTGAACCGAAGATTATGTCATCGACATAGATCTGTACGAGCAGTAGGTCTCCATCTTTTTCTTTGATGAACAGCGTGCAGTCAATGACTCCCCTGCGAAAGCCGTGTTTCACAAGATGAGTCGAGAGTTTCTCATACCAGGCCCTTGGAGCTTGATGAAGCCCGTATAAGGCCTTGTCGAGTTTGTAAACTCTGTCCCGATGATAAGGATCTTCAAATCCCTCGGGTTGACTGACATAGACTGTCTCTCTGATTTCCCCATGAAGGAATGCACTCTTCACATCTAATTGATAGACTTTAATCTTCATGTACGATGCATAGGCAAGGAAGATACGGATGGCTTCCATCCTTGCCACGGGTGCAAACACTTCATTGTAGTCAATCCCCTCGACTTGGCGAAATCCCTGAACCACCAGTCGAGCCTTGTTCCTGATAATGACCCCTTGGTCATCCTTCTTGCATTTCAAGACCCATTTGGTGCCAATGACCTTAGCACCTTTAGGTCTATCTACCAGAGTCCATACACCTAACTTCTTGAACTGAAGAAGTTCTTCTTGCATGGCACTCACCCACGCCTCATCATTTAGTGCTTCACTGACGTATTTTGGCTCAAACTGCGAGACAAAACACCGATAAGCACCATCATGAATAACAGAGGCATAATCAGCTGAGTACAGCTGATTTCGGTTTGTACTCCTGATCTGACATCCCCAATGACATTGTCTAAGGGATGATAGACGTTTAGACGTGATCCTGGAGTAGTAGGAACAGCTACCTCAGAGCCAAGATTATGAACATTTGGTTCTGCATCTGAGGTAGTTGGAGTTTGAGGTTCCGAAGTCGAAGGTGCATCACTGTTAGATGCTTGTGGACTTGCAGGAACTGGAACCTGTTCCTCCTGACTGTTCTGGTCATCTTCTTCAGCTTCATCTTCTGAGGAGGAGTCACTGTCGTCGACTACTCCCCCTGACTGAGTAGATGATTCTCCCTGTGAGCTCGATGATGTTGAATCAAGAGATGGTGTATTCAAGATATCATACATCATTCGAGTAGCTAACTCGTCATCCGAAGGAGAGATAGGGATGTTGAAGGACTTGAAGAATCCATCATAGTCGAAAAAGTAGGCGGGTCCTTTGCCAGTAGGTGGTGTGGTATATCTCTGAACATCAACATTACACCACACTTCTACTAGACCCGTTGAGTTGTTGTAAACTCTCTTGTTCGGTATGTTGTATCCTAGGAAAGATCCCTTCATCAGCCTTCTCGCTGAATTTACCTTCTTGAGTCTTCTTCAGAAGTGTGCACGGCGCGCCAAATGGTTCGAGATACTCCAAATTCGGTTTGCGTCTTTGTAGTAGCTCGTAACATGTCTTTCCGTGGCGCTTGACTATCAGAACTCGATTCAGTGTATAACATGCATTAGCCACTGCCTCATTCCAGAATTGGATAGGCAGTTTCGAGTCTGCCAGCATTGTCCGTGCTGTCTCTATCAAGCTTCTGTTCTTTCTCTCAGCAACACCATTCATCTGAGGCGTGTAGGCAGAAGTGAATTGATGCACAATTCCCTTTTCCTTGCAGTAAGCCTCCATCCACTGATTCTTGAATTCAGTCCCGTTGTCTGAGCGTACTTGTCTCACCTTCAGCTTGTAGAGAGATTCCAGTGTGGTTACTAACTCCTTGAATGACTCAAATGTTTCTGATTTGGACTTCAGAAACATTACCCAAGAGAATCTTGAGTAGTCATCAGTAACCACAAAACAGTACAAGTCGCCTGCAATGCTCTTTGTACTGACTGGACCAAACAGATCCATGTGAAGAAGTTCAAGAGGAAGTTCTATTGAATGAACTTTCTTTTCCTTATGAGACTTCTTCGTCTGTTTGCCTTTCTTGCAAGCTACACAAAATCAGGAAGTTGGAAATTCTTGACGTTAACTCCTCTCACAAGATCCTTCTGGATCAAGTGATTCATCTTCCGTTGATTAATGTGTCCCATTCTCCTATGCCAGGAGATGGAGTCCTTCTCAGTGGCTTTTGATAGAAAGCACTGAACTTCATGATCCGTTGTAGAAGCTGTTGAGAGATCCAAAACATAAAGGTCTTTATATCTTGAAGCTGTCATCAGAACTTGGTCCTCCGGAATCACGTAGTCTTTCTTTAGGACGTAACACTTCTTGTTGTCGAATATGACTTTAAATCCCTTATCACAGATTTGGGAAACAGAAAGTAAGTTGTTTTGAAGTTGTTGAACGTAGTTCACCTTATCAAACTTAACTTTCTGATTTCCAACTTCTCCCTGAGCTGTGATATAGCCTCCCTTGTTTCCAGCAAATGAAACATGCCCTCCTTTTATTTGTTTGACGTTTGATAAAAGAGCCCTGTTTCCTGTCATGTGCCTGGATGCTCCGCTGTCTACAATCCACGTGTTGGTTTCAGCACTGTAGCGAACACCCTGCACATACAATGTAAAAGATTAGTTTAGGTTAGGAACCCAAGCCTTTACTGGCTTGGGTTTCCCAGAGGCATCACACATCATGAATTCAACCCATTGACCCTTAGAGGGTGAGGGTAGCTCAGGTTCCTTCTTGTCATCATTATCAGACACGAGGATGACTTTTCTTTCCATAAGCCAGATTTGTGCAAAGCCTGTTTGTGATAAACAGTCGACTGGCTAATGGGTTGAACTTTAGGTTCACTAGTTCTTCTAGGTGGAGTTAAAGAACTCCTCTTAGAAGACCTAGGCTTTGAATCCTGAAGTTCAATCTTCTTCCTAGGTGTCTGATAGTAAGGACAATAGGAAGCAATGTGTCCACACTCTCCACAGTTGTAGCATGACCTGCTATCAACTTTATGATTAAACTTTCTTTGTGGAGATGTGTGTGACACTCTAGTAACATCACTTAGTTTGGGTTTTGACTCTGTTTCTTTTGATGTTTTCTCTTGTTTAACAAAATTAATTGTTTTAACATTTTAACATCTTTTTCCTTTTTGGTTAACTGGTTTTTGACATGAAACTTGTGAAAGATTAACATTAGCAGTCCTTTTAGGTTCTGATTTGACTTTGTTTGACCCTGGACTTTATATTAACCTTTTCAAATTCTTTTTCCAGATTAACACAAGGCATTTTACCCTTTGCCTTTGAAGTGGCCTCCTTTTGTTTTGTTCCAGATTCAATTGATGAACATGAGGAATCTGGATCACTAACAAGAGGAGTAGACACCACATGATCCTTGATGGGGTTATTATTTATTGGTCTACTCTTAGTGTTCATCAAGGTCTCAGGTGGTGGTGGAACCACTTTATAACCCAAACCCTCCCCGTTGTTTCTTTCTCTCACTAAGTGTTGGACAATGTGTGATGAACTTGTCCAACTGTGCAGTTTTTGCTTTAAAGAGTTTACTTCTACTTCTAAAACTGCCTTTTGCTTCTTAGTGTCTTCTAGGGAGTTAAGATAGTACCTAATGTCATTAGCTTGGTTAAATGCAACTACTTCAGTTTCCCTAAGCTGTTTAGTCAAAAGGTCTATCTTTTCTTTGTAACTATGCTCATTTTGTTTTAAAACTCTATTAGCCTCAGTGCACAGTTGCAAATCTTTTACTAAGTTATCATTATGATCTAATAACCTAGCAAATTTCTGATCTATGCTATCTCTAAATGTATTACAATCAGAACAAGCATGATTTTTAAACAGTTGGTCAGTGGTACTTACCTGAGGAGGTTCAGAAGAATTAGCCATCAACGCAGCATCAGATGTCTCTGGTTCTGGTGATTCTGTCTTTGCTGTGGAAGTCCCTTCTTCAGGCTTGTAGCTGACCTCAGTTGCAGTTGTTCTTCACTATTTGACATCGCTATCTCAACTGCAATATCTCCTTCACTCGCGGAATCATCATCTAAGTCTTCTACACTTGCAATATTGGATTCCCCCGGAGAGACAAACCGAAAGCTCCAGTCCTGTCCTTCATCATCATGAGCAGTCAAGGCTTTTGGATCCTTGCTTGATGAAGTAGAACTGCTAGCTTGCTTGTCTTGACGAGTGAAGGACGAGAATGGGTTCCCGTTCCCCGTCTTCTTTGGCTTCACACATTCTCTCTTGAAGTGCCCATCCTTAGTAGCAACCAAGTTCTGTCCGGTCTTTTTCACAAACTTCTTCGCCCTCCGGACAGCACTTGCTAAGGCCCACATAATGTCCATCCTCTCAAGCTCCATTTCATCTACCTGCTCGTAGTCCTCATCTGCCAGATGGCAGTTTCCAATCTTCCCAGCAACAAGTCCATCATAGGAATGAACCACTGCTGCCAAGAGATCCATGTGCTCTCGAGCTACTTCCACAGTCACATTACCGAGGTTCTCGGTCTTCAGTCTAGTAGCATTTGCTTCAGATCCAATGTAATGGGTACAAGAAGACCCTGACGTGTCTGATCCTGAAGGAGAAGCTTGTGAAGGACCCGATGAGCTAGACACAAATGCAGTCTGGAGAGGTGCTCCAGATGTCTTAGCTTGAGGAGTGGCATTGTACAAAGCTGGATTCTGAGTGTACGAAGACTTCTGAGCTCTGTACTTCATCCTAAGTGCTTCTTCTCGCAGCTTTAGAATGAAGTCATTGATATCCAACTTTGCCAGCATCTCATTCTGTCTCAGATTTGACACAAATGAAGCCCACTTTTCTGGCAATCCGTCTGCAAAATTTGACACTTTTTCTTCCATGGTAGTAGCAACCCCATGTGTATGCAGTTCACTCATCAGATGGTAGAATCTATCAATAACATCGTCCAAACTCTCGTTTCCCATCGATGAGAAGTTGTCAAATTCTTTCTTTAACTCCTTAGCTTTAATTGCCTTCAGCGAAGCATTCCCGTCATATCTCTTTTCCAGCTCATCCCACAATTTCTTGGCCTGCTTATTCTCCGAGTACTGGTGGAAAATATCTTTAGGAATAGACTGTGTGATCAATGCATAGACTCTCTTCTCTGCATTATACTTAACTTTCTGAGCATCAGTCATCCCTCCCAAAGTAAGCTTTACCCCATCGGCTCCCACCGGCATACTGTACCCAATCTCGATAGCTTCCCACAAATTTGGATCCACTCCATTGAGGTAGATCTCAAAACGTTGTTTCCAGTGGGGAAACTCATCTAACGTTAAGAGCTTTGGTGGTTTATTATGATTCCCCACCTCACTCTCAAGTAACAGTAGGTTCTGGATCCTTGAGTCCTTCCCGGCAGTAAACGCTGACATCTGATCTTCCATGTCGATTAACTTTAAGTCTACTAAACAAACTGTCAACTGGTGCGACTGGAGGATGCGAATGGGCTATCCGTGCGAATGAACTATGCGACTGGTTCAATCGTGCGGCTGAACTAAGCGATTGGTTCAGTCGTGCGAATGAAGCTGATGCGTATGAACACTGCGAACGGATGGTTCAGTCGTACGAATGGAGATGCGACTAGGTCCAATCGTGCGTCTGGACAATGCGAATGAAGTCCAGTCGTGCGAATGGCTCACTCGTGCGACTGAAGCTGCTGTTTTGCGAAAATTTCTAGGTTAAACGTGTTTTAGCCGTAAAATTTCGAATTTTCGCCAACCCTAATCGCCTAAGGCCGTAGAAAACCGAAACTTGATGAGCAGGGGACGTCCAAGACAACTTTTGACACAAAAGATTGCGTTTTTAGTGTAAAAACACAAACTTTTATCAAACTTGATTGAATCACACGTAATCAAGAGCCAAAGCTCTGATACCACTTGTTAGGACCTGGTATTTGAACGAAATACCGAATGATTAACGTGTAAACCAAACCAAATAGTGCGGAATCCTATTTGATTGGCGATCCAATCAGTGAGAACGCACGTAGAATCAATAAAGTATTGAATCAAACGTTAAGAATCGATTGGGAATCGATCTACAGCGTTCTATGAACTTGGAGAACGAACTTGGAGGCTTCTGGACGGCTAGGGTACGTCTGGAGTCGAAAAATGAATGAATTTTTACGTTTTTCCACGAATTGGGTTGTATTTATAGGTTAGTGTTGTTCATTCGTGCGACTGAACCATTAGTATGGTTCAGTCGTGCGATTGAACCATGCGGTTGATTCATCCGCACGACTGAGTGTTCAGTCGTGCGACTGAGCCAATCTTATGTTACAATCATACGACTGATCCAGTCTCCTGGTTCAGTCGTGCGACTGAGTCATTCGTATGAAGTTATTCATGCGTATGGTCCATTCGCATGGGCCATTCGCATGAGAACTTCATTTTGTTAAGTTTGAATGTATTAATTAATATAACATTATGTGTATCAATTCAAACAATCACAAACCTATTTAACCAATTCAACATCGACTCATTAATGAAATATAAACATTATAAATCACAAACAACCAATATCATTTCATTAATCATTCCAAACATTACATCAGAATCAGACAAACAAGATCTATTACATTCATATCATGATCTAGGTACATACATGTATCAACAATAAATTTAATATAAATGTTAAGATATGTCACCAAAAAAAATTACCAACAATTGCTTCTAGTGTCTTCTATCCTGAGCTAGAGTTTTTATAGATGGTTCAACGGATTAAGATAAGTTTTTTTGTGGTGTGAATTATAAAGGGGGTTAAGTTTTGTTTACATAATTATTTCTTCCACAAATTATCGGGTATCCCTCTATGTAGGATACTCATCACATTTAAATCATCTATTTGATACGATTTTTATGAAACTACACCCCATTAACGTATGGTTGTTGATGACTGTATTATTTGATGAGGGACAAACGACGTCACTTTTGTGACGCTATAAAGTATAAACAAACAACATTGTAAGATACTATTTTTTAATTTTTGAATTTGAAGTAAACCTATTTAATCAAAGTGGGAAAAAACAGTTACCCCTCATGATCAATAACAAAACAATCAATCTTTATTGAAGTCATGCCAAATAAATTCAACATAACAAACAATATGCTATACCATTTCCCATTTTCTGTAAGCTTTGAAACAACCCGACATTGTAGTTATCTTTCATCTCCTATCATATAAAATTAAGCAAAAAATGGTTAATCATAGCATAAATAGTTTGGTTGCGGAAATTGATTAACATACATAACTTTGAAAAGAACATTCGGATAAACCACTTTGATTGTTGTGATGTGTTAAATCTTTGTAAGGAGAATTTTGTAATTTTTTATGTATTGTCATTATTTGATGTTAGGACCGTTTAGGTAAGGAGTACTAACTGATTTACGTGTATACCAAACCAAATAGTGCGGAATCCTATTTGATTGGCGATCCATTCAGTGAGAACACAAGTATAATCGATCTAAGAATGAATCAAAACGTTAAGAACGATTGCAAGATGATTGACTGTGATCTATGACCTTGGAACAGGTGTTCTTGAGTCTCTGGACGGCTAGGGTACGATTATGTGCGTAGGTATTCGATTGTTGCGTTTTTCCACGAATTAATTGGTATTTATTGGTTAGGGTTTTCCATTCATACGACTGAACCATTAGCATGGTTCAGTCGTGCGACTGAAGCATGCGGTTGATCCATCCGCACGACTGAATGTTCAGTCATGCGACTGAGTCAATCTCATGTCACAATCGTGCGACTAATCCAGTCTCCTGTTCAGTCGTGCGATTGGTTCATTAGCATGAAGTATTCATGCGTATGGTACATTCGCATGGTCCATTCACATGAGAACCTCACACAATTGAGTTTGAACATGATTCTCAATTATTCTTGACTAAGAACTATGTAAACAACCACAAACCAATATAGTTAGTTCAATATGTGTTATCACACAATAACAATGAAATATAAACATTATATGCATCAACCATACATTGTATTTCATTCATACCCATTCAATTACATATATGTAAGACATGAAAGACATTTACATTAAGTTCCTAAACTAGGTACACGTGTATCTACAAACTCCCCCTTGGACCTAGTTTCTCTATTGTCTAACATTCTTCATCAGCTCTTCAAACTTCTTGTACTTCTCCTCTCTTGTAGCTCCAGCATGTATCTCAGATGCGAAATAGAGCCTTATAACATATTGGAACTGGAGAGCTTGTACTGTATCTTGCGCGTCATAGAACAGTGGCCACTTGTATAACGTGTAAACATCGTTAGCCGACAAGTTGGTTAGCCACATTGGGTCAAATACCCTGATAGTTTTCATATTTCCATCTCTGTTCAAAACTATGACCGCCTCACCTTTTCTCCAATCATAGTACCACACACCACCATTTAAAGTGTGGAGTGAATGAGGCATTTCCCTTAGAGGGATTCTTGACATCGTGCGCGGAGGACTCCACTTCAGCACTATCTTTGGCTTTCCAGTAATGGCAATCAAACTTCAGACCTTCTGATGTACCTTGTAGGTTGGTTGGGGTCTGAAGTTAACCCACCTGGTGTGGTACTCTCTCTTCAATGCAGCTTCAAACCATCCGGACATTTTTCTTGGGTCAGCATACAACAGCTTTAGTTTGGCCAGCTGGTTGAGCTCAAAACCGGGTAGAGTCTTCAGATCGTGTGGGAATCTGAAGTACTCGATTCGCTTCTCCCTCTTGATAGCATATACATTTAGATCATCAAAATATGCCCACGCTATGATCTTTCCTGACACCTTCAGATGCTTCTTCACTTTGTAGAGCTTGGTGTAGGCACTCGGCTTTGGAGCAGTGCGTTGGGCTCTGATCTCTGCAAAACATGCCGCCCATTCAGCCTTTTTGATGTTGACATCGGCATCTGAGGCTTGGGCTTGATCCTTATTCTTCTCGGACTCTTGCTCTATCTAATCCAGTGTTGCAAACGTATCACTGACAACAGTGTCACCCAGATTGGGGACTACATTTCCCTCTTTGTCAGCATACTCTGGATAATTCTCAGCAGTGACATCCTCGATCTCGATTTCACCTTTGTCATTGAGCTCATCATCACTTGTAACTTCAACAGTAGGCGTCCTTGACAATCTCGTCTAGGTTGAGCCGGAACATCTCAGCAAGCTGGTCATCAGTAAGGTCATGAATGATTTCTCCTTCTTTAGGAGTATAGCTTACAGACCTTCTGACTATCCCTTGCAAATCAAAGAATCATTGTGAGTTGAGACTTGATTTGCTGAAGGGGAGCAACAACGTATTCATCTTGCTGATATGCTTGATCTGCTTGATTTAAAACTGTAACACATCCATCATTAGTCAATACTCAAGACAGTTAAACATTAAATATATATAAACATTAAGTACAAAAGTTTAATACATGATTCAAGTACAAAGCTTTCAAATACATAAATATCTAATCATTACTTTTGCCTTGAATTGCGGTCTCGTTAGTAGGTGAGGCAAAAATGAGGCTCGTTGGTCTTGATTTCTCTTTGTACGTCTCTTTTGACCCTGAGCTGAGGCAGATGCAGCTGCATCTCCTTCATCATCATCATCATCATTCTGCCTTTCCTTTGTCTCTTCATCATCACTTGCCTCATCATCATCTCTATCATCATCTTCATCCTCATCATCATCATCATCACCATCGTCATCACCATCGTCATCACCATCCCTTTCTCTTATCTTCCGAGGCTCATCCTTTGTTCCTTTGAGCTTGAGCATGATGGTCTTTTTGGCATCATCCAACTCCTCTATCTTCTTTGCTGATAGAACTTTATGCTCCTGGAGTTGGGCAATCTCTTGACCCTGAGCAGCCATCTGCTGAGCCTGGTCCTCTAGTAGTTGGGCCTGCTGTGAGATCTGCTGTGCTTGGGCAACGTTTTGCCCACAAGCTGTCTGATTTGTGCAGCTCTTTCCTCATCTGCTGCCAACAGCTTCAGCCCATTCTGTTGAGTGCTGACAGCTTTTCCTCTACCCTAATGGGGGGCAGAGATGATCCAGTAGTGAATGATGGGTGGGATGATAGTCCGGCTTGGTGGCTAGTGGTGGTGGTGGTGGTGGCAGTGGTGAATATGGGTGGTGGTATATGAGTGGGTGGTGATGGGTAGGCTGTAGTGGTGGTGAGTAGTGTAGATGGGTGGTGGAGTGGCTGTGGTATTGATGGTGGGTGAGGTGGTAGGAGTGGTGGATGGTGTGGTAGTGGTGGTGGTAGCTGTGGTGGTGGTGGTGGTCAATGTGAACCTTGGCCTCTTCCCCTTCTTGCTGTATGGGTGGGCCATTCTCTTTTTCCTCGAGCCCTTGGATGCAGAGGCTCCCCTTTGGCTACTGGGCGGGTTTGGGGTATAAGATGGATTAGTAGTAGCCTCCCCAGACTCCCCATGGCGTCCAACAACCGCCCTAATCTCCCTCTCGGTGGCAACCACCTTGCTGCCCACCGTCCTAACTAACGGCTCCTCATCACTCTCCTCCTCCTCATCAGGACGAAAGTCCTGATGAAATCCTGCCACGTTAGCTCCTCCGTGGGTGGATGTTGGAAGTAGTATCTGTGGTAGCGGCCATAGATTGGGTGGGGCCAGTATCTCCACCATCACCACTGTCAATGTCATCAGAATGATCAGATGGGACCACAATCGGCTCAAAGTCAGAGTCACTATCATCATGACGCCACTTTCTCTTCGCTGGAGCCACATAGTCCTCTCAGGCCAGATGCCCAAACAACCTCCTTACCGGGGGCTTCACCTGCTTTCCCGAGTATACCCTCATCCTTCCTAGGGTGGTATCATCATCGATACCTCTAGGATAACTGTGTCCTCTTTCTCCTTAGGCAGCGAAGGAAGCTTCTGATCTACTATCATCTGTATGAAGCGAGGGTACATGCAGAAGCCTTCCTTGCCCTTGGCCTCTATGTTCTCCACCAAATAGGTGAAGATCATCCTCGAAAACTGAAAGAATGATTCAGAATTAGAGCCACATAGGCATTCTGAATCTGATCAGAGAGCTAATCAAAACCTCTCCCTTCCTTGAGGCTATACATCTCAGCAGCACATGGCTAAGTATTTGAACTGGGGCACAGGTTGCTCTTGCTGAGCACACCTGCGTTGATATCCCCCGAGTACTTAGCCCGTAGAAAGCATCCACAAATCGTCAGCGGATGTAGTCTGGTGGGGCAATCGCTATCGTCTCCCAACTCTAACACTATCCGTAGGTCCTCCTCACTGATGTCAATGGCCTGGCCAAAGATAGAACTCCGAATCCGGTGAGGCTCTGAGGACCTATCTACAACAGCGCTTTCCCAGAAAGCCTGTTGTATCGACCTGTATGGTGTGCACGGGGTAGAGATCGCTCTGAAGATCCTCGATCTCCTCGGAAATGAAATAATGCCTACGAACTCGGGTGCATTCCGGGATGTCAAATCAAGATGAGCACATATTTTGTTGTAAGGCCCCGTTCCCGGGACGCCTACAGATGTCATTCATCGACATAAAACATATATTACATTTAACTTTCATAAAACATCGCAGCGGAATTATCAAAATAGACATCTCATTTCATTATAAAAGCTTTTTGCCAATAATACATCGTAACCATTTACAAAATACTTGTTGCATTATATCACAAAGCCTTATATAAATGGATGCCATCCCAAAAGCTTAGTAGCCTCGCAGCGCCATCCTCAGCAACATTACCTACTAACGGAAACACATAAAAAGTCAGCGTTGCTGAGTGAGTTCTAGTTTTTATAATAAAAGATACTTTACTTTCATTAAAAAACGTTCATTACTTTTGCATGATCACACATCATACGTACACATAGACAATATCATTATTATCTTCTTTATTCGTTTCTTCATCATTACATCTTTTCTTGCGCATTGATATCTTCCGTACCAATACCATGTGCTACACCCCAAACTATATGGCTACTGGGCCGAAGTCGATAAATAGACAGCTAAACATGGTGCCACAGTACCGGGGTAAGCGGTAGAGGTTCAATACAATGGTCGGTCACAAAGACGGACCCCAATGTGCATCCTCCCCCCATGGGTAGCGAACCCGCACACCGTTGGGCTAACACCTTATAATTGGCGTGTCCCGATATCCAATGCTTGCAAGACTTTCATTACTTTCGTTCATTTATGCATGCATTCAATTCATGTTCCCCTTTTTATCATCATTCACTTTACGTTACATAATACTTTCAATTCATTCATTAACATAACATGTAAAGCCACAGGAAATATAAACATTTATCACAATCAGGAACATCAACAAACACATCTCACAACATCATACAAGGCAGCATCATTCATACTACATACATCATACATAAATATGCAACATCATCATCATGCCCAACATACCCTCTAAGGCCTCAACAGTCATCTTACATGAACTTACGGGAATTTCCATGTCAAAACCTACATCTGCACTTTCCCCCGAAAGTTAGTAATTAAACTACACTTTTCCTGGGTACAACAACCCTATTTGGGCGTATGGACATCCTTCAGTCGCATGGCCTCCAGGAGACTGAACATCATGCGATTGGACCCATGCGGATGAACATCTTATGCGGATGGACACCTAGTCGTGCGTATGTACCTCATGCGGATGGAACTAAGGCGAATGAGCACCTATGCGACTGACCTCATGCGAATGGACTCAATGCGAATGAGTCCCATGCGATTGGAACTAATGCGACTAAGCACCCATGCGACTGGACCCTCAGTCATATGACTCCCCATGCGACTGGCCCCCTATCGTACGAATGAATCCTTAGTCATGCGAATGAACCCTCAATCATGCGAATGAACCCTCAATCGTGCGAATGAACCTCAATCGCACCCCAGTCGGCCGCATGGCCTCCGGTCGGTCGCCTAGCCCTAGCTGATGCAGAATGGAGTTCATCTCGAATTCAATTTGCCATTTTCGACCTCCAAGCTCATCCAAACCCATTCTAAGCCTAAATACACCATCCTAAACCTTAGGAATGCATACCACAACCCATACAAGCACACACAAGCCCAGAAACAAACTCCAAACGCATCACACGCAACACACCCAAATGGGTCAAACACACACACATACAAAAACGGGTCTTCTATGCTTTCCAGCCCTAAAATCGTTTGAAAACAAGTAAAATAGGGGTTCTAGAACTCACACAAACGACCACAACGAGAAGAGCTTCGATTGGACTCGCTACACGATGATTTGGCACACTAAAATCCACTCGAACCACCCTTTTTCTCTCTTTTTCTCTCTTCTTCTTCTCCTCTCTTTCTCTTGGCTGAAATATGGGTGTGGGGAGAGGGTAAGGGCTGCCCTCTCCCTTTAAATACCACCACACACTCAACTTTCTCTCGTTGGCGAGTTTGGTCCCTCGACTTTGGACTTTATTTCTTTTCTTCTTTTGTCGGCTTTAAAATAAATAACCGGGTGTTACAAGTCCACCCCCCTTAAATTGGTTTCGTCTCCGAAACCTGTTACTCCTCGAACAAACGTGGGTAATGCTGCCTCATCTCTTCTTCTGTCTTCCACGACTTTACTTGGATCCTTTCTTGTGCTTCCACTGTACACGCACTAAAGGAACCGTTTTATTCCTCAGCCTCTTCTCCTTTTGATCGATGATTGCCACTGGTTGCTCCACATAATTGAGCCGTTCATCTACTTCGATATCTTCCAGTGGAACAATCATATCTTCATCTACCAAGCACTTCCTTAGGTGAGATACATGGAATGTCGGGTGAATTCCACTTAACTCATCTGGTAACTCCAATCTATAGGCCACCTCTCCTACTCGAGCAATGATTCGGAAAGGGCCTATGTACCTCGGGCTCAACATGCCTCGCTTTCGGAAACGAATGATACCCTTCCAAGGTGAGACCTTCAACATAACCCAGTCACCCGCCTGGAACTCAATCGGTCTGCGTCGTTTTATCAGCATACGACTTCTTTCTATCTTTGGCTGCCTTCATGAAGGCTTTGATCTTTTCGAGCTTCTCATTCGTAGCCTCGATCACCTCAACGCTCCCTAACTCCTTCTGATCAATATCACCCCAACAAATGGGTGTTCTGGATCTCCTACCGTATAGCATCTCATATGGGGGCACACCAATGCTGGCATGATAACTGTTTTGTACGAGAATTCAGCTAACGGTAAGTGGTCATCCCAACTTCCCCCAAAATCAATCACACATGCCCGAAGCATGTCCTCCAATGTCTGAATGGTCCTTTCTGACTGACCATCAATCTGGGGATAATAAGCCATGCTAATATGTAACCTCGTCCCCATGGCGTCGTGGAATTTCTTCCAAAATTTAGATGTAAACCGGGTGTCACGATCAGACACAATAGACACCGGCATACCACCACGATGAGTTACATTTTCCTTGATGAACAATCAGCCAACCTCTCAGATGAATATGTCTCGCGGATCGGTAGAAAGTGAGCACTCTTCGTTAGACGGTCAACTATCACCCATAAGGCATCGTACCCTTTCGGGGTACACGGTAACTTTGTAATGAAATCCATGGTGATGTGCTCCCACTTACAATCCGGTATATCCAAAGGTTGGATCTTCCTATACGGCTTCTGATGCTCGGCCTTCACTTGCAAACAAATAAGGAACTTACTCACATACTCCACTACGTCACGCTTCATACCTGGCCACAAATAATCTTTCTTCATGTCTTGGTGCATCTTTGTAGCACCGGGATGAATAGAGTATCGAGTCTTGTGAGCTTCATCCATGATCTTCACGCGTAGATCCCCAAAACGAGGAATCCACACACGACCGAATCGGGTTCTAACACCGAGAGTGTTTTCACCCAATTCTGCGACCAGACCTCTCATTCTTTCAGATAAGATGATCTTCCTTCAGTGCCTCATCTTGAAGCTCTTTGACTTGCTTCATCACATCCGAGGTCATGATCAACTGGTTTGCTTTCACCCGAATCAGCTCGGGTCTCTCTCCTTTCGGCTAAGGGCATCCGCCACCATGTTGGCTTTGCCCGGATGGTAATGGATCTCGCAATCATAGTCCTTGATGAGCTCCAACCATCGTCTCTGCCTCATGTTCAGGTCCTTCTGCTCAAAGAAGTACTTCAAGCTCTTGTGGTTAGTGAATATGGTGCACTTCGTCTCGTAAAGATAGTGCCTCCAAATCTTTAGCGCAAAGACCACGAGTGCTAGCTCCAAGTCATGAGTAGGATAATTGACCTCATGAACCTTCAGCTGTCGGGATGCATAGGCTATAACCTTCCCTCTCTGCATTATACACACACCCCAACCCCGAGTAGGAAGCATCAGAATAGACCACCAGATCTTCGCTTCCATCGGGTAATGACAGAACAGGAGCTTGAGTCAATCTCGCCTTCAGTTCCTCGAACGCCTTTTCTTGAGCTTGACTCCATACAAACTTTACATCTTTCCGTGTCAACTTAGTTTGTGGAGAGGCGATCTTAGAGAAGTCTTGAATGAATCTTCTATAGTAGCCCGCCAAACCCAAGAAACTACGAGTCTCGGATGGCGTCTTTGGTGACTTCCATTGCATAACCGCCTCCACATTTTCCGGGTCCACCATAATCCCGTCAGGATTCACCACATTATCCAAGAACTGAACCTCGCGCAACCGAAACGCGCACTTGGAGAACTTGCGTACAACTTCTCCCTTCTCAACGTCTCTAGAACCTCCCGAATGTGACCGGCATGCTCTATCTCGCTCTTTGAATAAATCAGGATATCATCAATAAACACAATCACTGATTTATCCAACATCGGCCGACACACCCGATTCATTAGATCCATATAAGCAGCTGGTGCATTGGTCAAACCAAAAGACGTGACAAGGAACTCGTAGTGACCATAACACGTGCGGAAAGTTGTTTTAGAGATATCTTGCTCTTTCACCTTCAACTGATGGTAGCCCGATTGAAGATCTATCCTTGAAAACCAACTGGCACCTTGAAGCTGATCAAACAAATCATCAATTCTCGGAATCGATTCTTTATCGCAACTTATTTAGCTCATGGTAGTCAATACACATCCTCATACTACCGTCTTTCTTCTTCACAAACAGGACCGGATCACCCAAGGAGAGATACTCGGTCTAATGAACCCCTTATCAAGCAGCTCTTGCAACTGCTCCATAAACTCTTTCATCTCTGTCGGAGCCAGCCGGTACGGTGCCTTGGCAACAGGTTGGGCACCCGGTATCAGATCAATTTGAAACTCGATCTCTCGGTCAGGTGGCACTCCTGGTAAGTCTTCTGGGAACACGTCTGGAAAGTCACACACAACCGATACCTCAGACAGTTGTGGTGTTGGCGATCCACATCCTTTACATAGGCCAAGTAGGCACTATCTCCACGCCTCATACACTTTCCCACCACCGCCATAGAAATCACCTTCAGAATCGTAGTAACCCGATCACCATAAACCGTCACCGAACTACTGTCGGGCGCTGTCAAACAAATCATCTTCTTGCAACAAACAGTGTTCGCCTCATAATCCGCTAACCAATCCATCCCGAGAACCACATCAAAACCACCTAAGGTCATCAGAAATGGTCTAACCGAAAATTTGTGACCTTCTAACTCCACGTCACAACCCTCTATCATATCAGAAATTCTGGAAGACTTACCTATGGCATTTTCTACATCAAAGGGCGCATCAACACGTCTACTACTAACAGACAGGCCGCTTAGCACAGAAAGCAGCAGAAATAAAACTTTTACTAGCACAAGATCGAATAACACAGAAGCTAAAGTTTGGTTCACTAGAAACGTACCGGACACAACAACGTCAGGGTCCGTCCTAGCCTCCTATTGTGTCATGGTGAATGCCCTGGCGCCCGCCCTTGGTCCTTCGCTCCCGGTCTTCTTCACCCCAGAACCCTCAGCCCTCGGCTTTTTATAGTCTTTACTCATATGTCCGCTTTCGCCACAGTTGAAACATCTGCCCACACGACAATCTCTTGCCATATGCCCTACCTTCCCACACTTGAAGCACACATTCAAACCCAGCCTACATTCTCCTGCATGCTCCTTTCCACACTTGCCACACCTCTTTCAATCCCACTCCCGATGTGGCCACACGACGATCATCCACCCGTGCCTTTTTGTTACCCTCGTCGGGCATCACCCCGACCAAACCTTTTCCCGTTCCAGTTCCGATCACCACCACCCTTCTTGTTTGCTTCAGTCACCACCACCTCCCGCTCATCATATAGTCTCCCTGCCAAATTAACCGCCGACCTAAACGTGCCTGGCCGGGCGGCGATCATATGCCTGCGAACATCCACCGGCAAACCCTGAACGTACCTCTTGATCTTTCGAGACAGAGGCGTCACCAGGTCCGGCACCAGCCGTGCCATTTCGTTGGATTTGGTGGTGTACTGCTGGTGTGTCATGGTCCCCGCCTCCAGCTGCAGGATCTCTCTCTCGATTTTATCCATCTCCCCTCTAAGGACAGAACTCCTCAATCACCACCATCTGCTTCAACTCCTCCCACCTCATCCTTCCTATCTCCCGGTTACCCTTGGCTTGGACAATGTTGTCCCACCAACACAGAGCCGAGTCCACAAACAAGTAGGTAGCAAACTTCACCTTCCGGTCCTCCTGACACTCGCTGATATCAAGAACAACCTCCATTTCCCTCATCCATCGATGAGCAGCAGCAGCAGTGCCGTCCCATCGAAAGTAGGGGGCTTGCATCTCATAAACGCCCCATAGTTATAGCCTCGGCCACCTTTTGCACAGGCTCATCTTCCTCTTCCTCGGCATCAGAGACAATCATTTCCGTCTCCGGTTGTTCCCTTCCTCCAGTGGACCTGTTCCGATCCCTCCTCTCTCCTTCCTTTACAGCCTTGATAACTTCTGTCACCACAGACGGTAAGATTGTCTGCATGACTTGATGCACCTCTTCAACAACAGCCTCCTTTACCCGAGGCCCTCAAGTTCGCACTCTCATCCCCAACATCCGG
This sequence comes from Flaveria ramosissima, assembly GCA_025215565.1. Classification (NCBI taxonomy): domain Eukaryota; kingdom Viridiplantae; phylum Streptophyta; class Magnoliopsida; order Asterales; family Asteraceae; genus Flaveria; species Flaveria ramosissima. The sequence goes on from CM046035.1 coordinate 9,633,100, forward strand.
ATGAGGGGTCTCAGGTTCTTCAGGAACCACCCTTTCAACTCTAGGCCTTCCTCTTTTGAGTCGCGGTTCAGCACCAGGCCCACCACGGCCTCCACCCCTAGAAGCTTTAGAAGATCTACCCCGGCCATTATCTATCATATTGAAAGATTCAAACACCAATACGGTCATTCAAGGGAACAACTTAGTTTATATCAAGTATAGTAAGTCTCTAATTACAGTGGCCAGTTGTGATTAGCCACTTACTTTACTCTTCATACCCCGAGCATTACCTATCCTGAATACATCAGTATCTAAATCTACATACAACATATAAACCACATAACATGCGCACATAATACTGGTTGTCATTAATAAAATACCTGATGGCACGCAGCTACTCAGATTGGCATCCAATTCCCATTCTGTCTCATTTTCAGTTTAAGTTAAGGTTTATTTTGAAAATTTACCCATTTCACTTAAACTTTGGCTCTGATACCAACTTGTAAGGCCCTGTTCCCGGGACGCCTACAATTGGTCATTCATTGCACATAAAACATATAATTACATTTAACTTTCATAAAACATCGCAGCGGAATTATCAAAATAGACATCTCATTTCATTATAAAAGCTTTTGCCAAATAATACATCGTTAACCAATTACAAAATACATTGTTGCATTACATCACAAAAGCCTTACATAAATGGATGCCATCCTAAAAAAGCTGAGTAGCCTCGCAGCGCAATCCTCAGCAACATTACCTGCCAACTGGAAACACATAAAAAGTCAGCGTTGCTGAGTGAGTTCTATTTTTATAATAAAACATACTTTACTTTCATTAAAAACCGTTTGTTACTTTTGCATGATCACACATCATACATACACATAGACAATATCATTATTATCTTCTTCATTCGTTCATTCATCATTACATCTTTTCTTGCGCATTGATATCTTCTGTATCAATACCATGTGCTACACCCCAAACTATATGGCTACCGGGCTGAAGTCGATAAATAGACAGCTAAACATGGTGTCGCAGTACTGGGGTAAGCGGTTGAGGTTCAATACAAATGGTCGGTCACAAGACGGACCCCAATGTGCATCCCTCCCGGTTAGCGAACCCGCACACCATTAGGCTAACACCTTATAATTGGCGTATCCCGATATCCAATGCTTGCAAGACTTTCATTACTTACATTCATTTATGCATGCATTCAATTCATGTTCCCATTTTTATCATCTTTCACTTTACGATACATAATACTTTCAATTCATTCATTAACATAACACGTAAAGCCACAGGAAAGATAAACATTCATCACAATCAAGAACATCAACAAACACAATCATCAACATCATACAAGGCAGAATCATGCATACATAACATACATCATACATAAATATGCAACATCAGCATCATGCTCACATACCCTCTAAGGCCTCAACAGTCATCTTACTGAACTTACGGGAATTTCCATGTCAAAACCTACATCTGCACTTTCCCTCGAAAGTTAGTAATTAAACTACACTTTTCCTGGGTACAACAACCCTATTTGGGCGTATGGACATCCTTCAGTCGCATGGCCTCCAGGAGACTGAACATCATGCGATTGGACCCATGCGGATGAACATCTTATGCGGATGGATACCTAGTCGTGCGTATGGACCTCATGCGGATGGAACTAATGCGAATGAGCACCTATGCGACTGACCTCATGTGAATGGACTCAATGCGAATGAGTCCCATGCGATTGGAACTAATGCGACTAAGCACCTATGCGACTCGACACTCAGTCGATGACTCTCCATGCTACTGGCCCCCAATCGTAAGAATGAATCCTTAATCGGGCGAATGAACCCTCAATCGTGCAAATGAACCCTCAATCGTGCGAATGAACCTAACTCGCACCCCAGTCGGCCGTATGGCCTCCAGTCGGTCGCCTAGCCCTAGCTGATGCAGATGAGTTCATCCCGAACCCAATCTTCCATTTTCGACTCTCAAGCTCATCCAAACCCATTCTAAGCCTAATACACCATCTAAAACCTTAGGAATGCATACCACAACACCATACAAGCACACACAAGCCCGGAAACAAACCCAAACGCATCACACCACGCAACACACCCAAATGGGTCAAACACACACACATACAAAAACGGGTTTTCTATTCTTTCCAGCCCCAAGATCATTTGAAAACAAGTAAAAGAGGGGTCCTAGAACTCACACAAACGACCACAACGAGAGGAGTTTCGATTGGACTCGCTAAACGACGATTTGGCCAGCCAAAATCCACTCGAACCACCCTTTTTCTCTCTTTCTCTCTTCTTCTTCTTCTCCCTCTTTCTCTTGGCTGAAATATGGGTGTGGGGAGAGGGTAAGAGCTGCCCTCTCCCTTTAAATACCACCACCACTCAACTTTCTCTTGTTGGCGAGTTTGGTCCCCTCGACTTCGGACTTTATTTCTTTTCTTCTTTCGTCGGCTTCAAAAAATAACTGGGTGTTACAGTTGTGCTTTGTGCTCATCGTCCACCAACTTGCCATTTGTTACACAATGTAAAATACGTTAGTGTGGGTCAATGAGTAACATTTGATTCATTTAACTTGAAATCTTCTGTTCTATTATTGTGCGAATGAAACAGTGCGACTGAGATCTAATCGTGCGAATGAGCAGTGTGACTGAGATCTAGTCGTGCGAATAAACTCATACGTACGACTGAGCATACGACTGGGCTTAGTCGTATACTATCTCATGCGTTTACACCAGTCGTGCGACTGTACTCATACGCATGGTTCAGTCGTGCGGCTTAGCCATTCGCCTAGCTCAGTCGTGCGACTGAAGTTCATCAGGGTGTCCATTCGCATGCCAGACTGACTGTTCAATTCAAATTCAAATTTTGAGCAAAGTTTAATGTTAGACAACGTGGTTTGGCTCATTAGTCTCGCAAATGACCGACAGAACACCTAATAACCTTTAATTTCACAGTTTGCTTAGTTTTATTAGTTTCTTAGGCAAACTAAGTCTCAGTTCTGTTTAGGCTTAAATTCAATCATTTAGGGCACAAATCGTTGGACATTTGAGTGTATTGCACCTCACTTTACCTGTATAATCACTAGAAATCGTCAGTACATAACAATCAGTGGTCAAGAATGATCAAATGGAAATCGGGCAGAGTAACGTTGTTTGTGCGATTTGGGGGCGATTTGGAGTGATGAATGACTGCGACCGACTCCCCCTATTTTATACTAGGGTTTCCTTCAGTCGTGCGACTGAGCCCAGTCGCATACTTGATTCGTGCGACTAGATTCAGTCGTGCAACCGGCACAGTCGGTCACCTTCAGTCGTGCGACTAGGTGTCAGTCGTGCGACACTGTCTCATTCGGTCACCTCCATTCATGCGATTGGTTCAATCTTGTGATCCTCGTGTAGTTTACTCATGCTTATGGTCTAATCACACACACGTCTGGGCCATACGTGGGGTTTAGTCGTGCGATTGGGCTCATACGTATGGTCCAATCGTACGACTGTCCATACTCATGGTCCAGTCGTGCGAATGACTTATACTTATGATTTGACTTTATGACCATTTGACACTTAGTCCTTTTTAACAATTGATAAAACAATTTGAGCATTCGATCATCTCAGACATGATCATTTAACTTAGAAACCTTTGATCACCTCAGACGTGATCCTTTTAAAACAAAACATTTGTCACCTTAGATGTGACTCTTTTAACATGTGAAACCCAGTTTGGTCACCTCAGACGTGACCCTTTTAAGTGATTAAATCCTAGATAGGTTCCGATGCGTATCTGACTTTTAACTACTAAATTAACTGAAATTAACTAACTTAACCAACTAGAAATAAACAAAACTAAACAGAATTTTAAATTTTTGTTATGTGAGGTTGAAATCCTAAGATAAGTATCTACCAGATTTTTCTTTCTAGACACTATAGCATCAAGTTACATTGATCATAACTGGATCAATTCATTATGAAATCATACAGGTTTATCAAATTATTAGGACATGTTACCAAAGCCTTTTGATGCTAGATTCTTGTTTTTATCGAGAGTCATTAGCAAGTTTAGGAAATCATACTAGTGCTGTGAGATACACACAATGATTTGACTTTCAAAAATTGCAGGCCACGATGATTGTCAGTATACTTGTCCTCTTAAATCCATACACAGATTTTTGACACAGAGTGGTGATACGTTAGATTTAATTATTTCAACAATCCTTGTGGATCCCATGCTTATATGGTAATCAACGTTCCTCAGGATATTTATGAGCGGTCTACGGGTGTTTTGACAAGAAGAAACTATTCTAAGAGCTTTCAAAGAGATGCCAAGCCTCAGGTCAGTGCCCTCGCACAGCAGAGAGGCGCAAACAACAATGAATTCTAGAATATTTAGGTTATGCTTATCCTCAGGTCAGTGCCATCGCACACAGAGAGGCACACAACCTATCTTCTTGTGAGAGCATTTTTCTTTTTCTTTTCTTTGCACCATAACGCACCAACAACTTTTGTTATTAGCTTGATTGCGTTTTCATAATTTTTTTTAATTTTTTTTCGTGCTTTGCTCTTTTTATGGTCATCCGCACCCATTTGTGGCGTTTATTTTGCTCATCACCCCTTATTGGAACTTCGTTGATTGTGCTAACCAGGGATAAGATGATAACCCACAGCTTGTTGAACAACTTAGTTTGAATTAAGTCACCAATACGGTATAACTCATCTATTGTGTTGAATCTACCGACACATCACATAATTAACTTGCAACCTCTAAGTCGACTTTCTCTATGTTACCTTAGTAGCATACTAGTTTTACTATCATTTTTCTTTTTATTTTGCTAACTTCTCAGACTTAAACTTCAAATTTTTGCATCTTAATCAGTTAAGTTCCTTTAAAGTCCCAAACTCTTTGTTCCTTTGTACTATCATTTTCCATAACATTGAATCAGTATCACAGATACGATCTCATTTCTATTAGCTAGACTGTCCTTCTCCCCCTATAATTCTAAAACCGAAAATATTTTTTGCGTTTTTGGATTTTAAAGAGACAGGAAATTAAAATAAGGAAAATAAAAGAAAATAAAAGAAAATAAAAAGAAAACATTGTCGGACTAAGCATTTTCATCCTCTGTGATCATATCACTTTTCTTTTTCACCCCGTTGACTCCTAACAGATATAAAAATATTGGTTTATCAAAGCTTTTGTGTAGAGGTCAGTGCGTTGAAGTCCGTATTTAATTTTAAACAACATCGATTAAATTCTTTTCAAAACAATCACGTATAACAGTGATATTTAATTCCGATGTGTTTGGTCTTAGGATGTTGGACCGGATTTTTAGTTACGGGTATAGCAGCATAATTATCAACGAATATAGGAGTGTTCGAGAATTTCAAACCGTAGTCCCGCATTTGCTGTTGAATCCAGATGATTTGTGAACAGAAGCTTGCAGCACCAACGTATTCAACTTAACAAGTTGACAGAGCAACCGATGTCTGCTTCTTACACTGCCATGTAGTTCATCCCGCTAAGGTTGACTTGTAGTTCATTTTGCAGCCCGGCTAATCCGAATCGCTATACGTGGTAAAGCTCGAAATCATCATCATGAGGATACCACAACCCAAGTGTTGGAGTACCCTTCAGATAACGAAATATCCTTTTGACTCCTATGAGATGGTTGACTTTCGGCTTTGCCTGATATTTGGAGCATAGACACGTCGCATACATGATATCCGGTCATGAGGCGGTGAGGTACATGAGAGATCCGATCATTCCTCGGTACATGGTGGCATTAACCAGATCGCCACTTTCGTCGGGTGCTATATCGTGGTTTGTAGCAAGTGGAGTCCCAGCTGCCGACGCATTCTCCATATCGAACCGACTGAGAATATCGCCTACATACTTTGTTTGATGTAGGAAAATTCCCTTAGGTGTCTGATCCATCTATAACCCGAGAAAGAACTTCATTTCTCCCATGGCACTCATCTCAAACTCAGCTTTCATTCTTGCTTCAAATTCTTTACATAAATCTTCGTTTTTGGAACCGAAGATTATGTCATCAACATAAATCTGTACGAGCAGTAAGTCACCATCCTTTTCTTTGATGAACAGTGTAAAATCAATCACTCCTCTGCAAAAGCCATGTTTTACAAGATGAGTCGAGAGCTTCTCATACCATGCTCTTGGGGCTTGATGAAGCCTGTATAGAGCCTTGTCTAGCTTGTACACTCTGTCCCGATGATACGGATCCTCAAATCCCTCAGGTTGACTGACATACAATGTCTCTCGGATTTCACCATGAAGGAATGCACTCTTCACAGCAAGCTGATAGACTTTAATCTTCATATACAATGGGTAGGCTAGGTTGATACGGATGGCTTCCATTCTTGCCACAGGTGCAATCACTTCGTCGTAATCAATTCCCTTGACTTGTCGAAATCCTTGAACTACTAGTCGAGCCTTGTTTCTGATAATGACCCCTTGGTCATCCTTCTTGCATTTCAAAACCCATTTAGTGCCAATGACCTTAGCACCTTTAGGTTTATCCACCAGAGTCCACACTCCTAATTTCTTGAATTGAAGAAGTTCTTCTTGCATGGCACTCACCCAAGCCTCATCATTCAAGGCGTCACTTACATATTTTGGCTCAAATTGAGACACAAAACATCGATAAGCACCGTCGTGAAGGTAGCCTTTTTCCATGACTGAGGCATAATCAGCTGAGTAGAGCTGATTTCTTGTCTGTACTCCCGATTGTACATCCCCTATGACATTGTCCAGAGGATGATAAACATTTAGTCGAGATCCAGGAGTGGTGGGTACAACTACCTCATTATCCAGATTGTGAACCGCAGGTTCAGTATCTGAGGCAGTGGGAGTATGGGGTTCCAAAGTGTCAGAGGCATCTACATCTGATGCTTGTGTACTTATAGTAGTAGGAACCTGTGCCTCCTAATCCACCTCAACGTTTTCCACTTCTCATTGTCAGAAGAGGAGTCACTTACCTCCAGTGCTCCCCCTGAGTTACTAGAAGACTGACCTTGTGACCCGGATATTGTCGAGTCTACGGGCGGTGTGTTTAAGACATCATACATCATCTTTGTCGAAAGCTCATCATCAGAAGGAGTGAGAGTAATGTTGAAGGACTTGAAGAATCCATCATAATCGAAAAAGAAGGCGGGTCCTTTTCCTGCAGGGGGGTGGTGAATCTCTGAACATCGACGTTGCACCACCCTTCTACTTGACCCGATGAGTTGTTGTAAACCCTCTTATTCGGTATGTTGTATCCTAGAAAAATACCTTCTCCAGCCTTTTCACTGAACTTTCCTAACTGATGTTTCTTCAGCAGTGTACATGGTGCGACAAACGGTTCAAGATACTCCAGATTAGGTTTACGTCGTTGGAGCAACTCGTAACACGTTTTACCATGTCGTTTAACCACCAAGACTCGATTCAGAGTCTAACATGCATTTGCTACTGCCTCGTTCCAGAATTGGACAGGCAATTTCGAGTCTGCAAGCATCGTCCTGGATGTCTCTATCAAGCTTATGTTCTTCCGTTCAGCAACTCCGTTCATCTGTGGAGTGTAGGCAGATGTGAATTGATGTACAATTCCCTTTTCTTTGCAGAATGTCTCCATCCACTGATTCTTGAATTCTGTACCGTTGTCTGAGCGAATCTGGCGTACCTTTAACTTGTATAGAGATTCCAAAGTGGTCAAAAGTTGTTTGATCGAATCAAATGTTTCTGATTTGGATTTCAGAAACATTACCCAAGAGAATCTGGAATAGTCATCGGTGACTACATAACAATACAGATCTCCAGCGATGCTCTTGGTGCTCATAGGACCAAACAGATCCATATGTAGAAGTTCGAGAGGCAATTCAATAGAGTTGATGTTCTTTGCCATGTGAGACTTCTTGGTCTGTTTCCCTTTCTTACACGCCACACAGAAATCCGAAAGTTGAAAGTTTTTGACATTAACTCCATTGACCAAATCATTCTGAATGAGATGATTCATCTTCCTTGGATTTATGTGTCCCATTATCCTATGCCAGGAGATGGATTCCTTCTCAGTTGCCTTTGACAAGAAGCATTGGACTTGATGATCGGTTGTGGAGACCTTTGATAGATCCAAGATGTATAAGTCATTATACCTTGAAGCTGACATTTAAATTTGGTCCTCCGAAATGATGTACTCTTTCTTCAACACGTAGCACTTCTTGTTGTCAAAAACAACCTTGAAACCTTTGTCACAAATCTGTGATACAGAAAGTAAGTTACTGAACATAGTTGATCTTGTCAAACTTAACTTACTGATTTCCCACTTCTCCCTGTGCAGTGATGTAACCTCCTTTATTTCCAACAAAAGAAACATGTCCTCCCTTAATCTGTTTGACATTTGAGAGGAGAGACAAGTTCCCAGTCATGTGCCTTGATGCCCCACTATCAACGATCTAGGTATTTGTAGAAGCACTATAGCGGACACCCTGCACATGTAAATGAAATGATTAGTTTAGGTTAGGTACCCAATCCTTAACGGGCTTGGGTGATCCAGAGGCATCACACATCATAAATTCTACCCACTGTCCATTTGAAGGTGAGGGCATATCCTGCTTCTTACTGCTCTCAGTATCAGACAAGTGATTTGATTTTTCTTTCCACATGCCAGTTTTGTGCAAGGCCTGTTTGTGATAAACAGACGATTGGCTTATGGTTTGAACTTTAGTTTTATTATTTCTTTTAGGTGGAGTAATAGAACTCCTTTTAGAAGAAATCTGTTTAGTATCATGAAGTTCAACTTTCTTTCTTGGTGTCTGATACTTAGGACAATTAGAAGCAATGTGTCCTCTCCTTCCACAATTGTAGCACGATCGACCTTCAACATGTTGGGAAATATGTCTCTGTGGGGAAGTGTGTGAGACCGGTGTGACTTTGGGCTTGTTGGATTTTGTCACTTCTTGTTTAGATGTTTTATCTTCTTTAACAAGATTAATTGTTTGAACCTTTTTAACATCTTTACCTTTTTGTTTAATTGGACTTAGACATGAATCACGTGATTGGTTAACTTGTTTGGTCTTTTTGGGTTCATTATTTGTCGTTGTTGAACCTGACTTTACCTTAACCTTCTCAAATTGCTCATCCAAATTAACGATAGGCATTTTACCCTTAGATTTCAAAGTGTCCTCCTTCAGTTTAGTGACAGATTCCACCGTTTGACACGTGGAATCTGGATCACTAACTAGAGGAGTGGTCACCACATGATCTTTAATAGGATTGTTATTTACTTGTCGACATTTAGTATTTAACAAGATATCATGTGGTGGTGGAACCACTTTGTAACCTAATCCCTCCCCGTTATTTCGTTCTTTCACTAAGTTTTTAACTATGTGAGAAGAACTAGTCCAACTGTGCAGTTTTTTTTAACGAATTAACTTCGACTTCAAAAACTGCTTTTTCCTTTTTAGTTTCTTCAAGGGAGTTTAAATAGAACTTAATGTCATTTGCTTGGTTAAAAACCACAACTTCGGTTTTCCTAAGTGTTTATTTAACAGTTCTACTTTCACTTTGTAACTGTGCTCATTTAGTTTTAAAATGCGATTTGCTTCTATGCACAGTTGCAAGTCCTTTACTAAGCTATCGTTATGATCTAATAACCTAACAAATTTTAAATCTATGCTTTCCCTAAATTTATTACATCCATAACAAGCATGATTGTCAACCAGTTGGTCTTTAGTACTTACCTGAGGAGATTCAGTTAAATCCGCCATCAGTCCAGAGGTTGACTCTTCAGCTGCTGCAGATTCTGAACATGTCGTTTTGGTAATTTCTTCAATCAGGGGTTTGACCACTTTAGCAATATCTTCAGTTTCTAACATTGCTAGTTCGACCGCGATATCAGCTTCACTTTCAGTATCGTCATCCAACACCTCGACATTTGCAATGTTAGATTCTCCCGAAGATACAAATTTGAAGGTCCAATCTCGTCCTTCGTCACCTTGAGCAGTCAAAGCCTTTGTCTCTGTACTATACGAGGTAGCTCCACCTGTTTGTTTGCCCTGATGGTTAAAAGTCGAGAACGGGTTGCCGTTTCCTGTCTTCTTGGGCTTTACACACTCACGTTTAAAGTGCCCCTTCTCTCCACAGTTGAAACAGGTAACTTTGGACTTATCAAAACCAAAAGTAGTGTCTTTAGTAGCTATCAATTTTTGTCCCGTCTTCTTAACAAACTTTTTAGCTCTTCGCACAACACTTGCCAATGCCCACATTATGTCCATTCTTTCAAGCTCGTTCTCGTCTATCTGTTGGTAATCTTCATCTGCTAGATGGCAGTTACCAATCTTTCCTGCAACCAAACCGTCATACGAGTGAACAACTGCTGCCAATAGATCCATATGTTCTTTAGCCACCTCCACAGTGATGTTCCCGAAATTCTCGGTCTTTAACTTGGTAGAATTAGCCTCAGGTGCAATATAATGGGTATTTGATGATCCACACGTGTCAAACCCTGAAGTTATGGTTGGTGAAGGAGCATATGAACTTGAAACAAATGCAGTCTGAAGGGGTGCTCCTAAACTCGCTGTTGTGGAAGAGGCGTTGTAAAGTGAAGGATTTTGGTCATATGTTCCTTTCTGTGACCTGTATTTCATCCTAAGTTCCTCCTCTCTCAATTTCAGGATGAAGTCGTTTATATCTAATTTTCGCAATATACTGTTTTGTCTCAAATTAGATACAAACGAATCTCACTTCTCTGGTAAGCCATCTGCCAAGCTGGATACCTTGTCTTCCATTGACGTTGTAACTCCATGAATATGCAGCTCACTCATGAGATGATAGAACCTATCGATTACATCATCTAGACTTTCTTTACCCATTGAAGAGAAGTTGTCAAACTCCTTCTTTAAAGCTTTTGCCTTTAGAGCTTTTAACGAAGCATTTCCGTCATAACGTTTTTCCAAGGCTATCCAAAGTTTCTTTGCCTGTTTATTCTCAGAAAATTGATGGAATATATCCTTTGGAATAGACTGAGTTAACAGGGCATAAACCTTCTTCTCTGCATTATATTTTGTCTTCTGGCTGTCAGTCATCCCTCCCAATGTCAATTTTACCCCATCTGCACCAACCGGCATGTCATATCCTGTTTCAATTGATTCCCAAAGGTTGGGATCAACTCCATTGAGGTAGATCTCGAAACTTTGCTTCAACTGTGGATAATCGTCTAACGTTATAAGCTTAGGTGGTTTATTATGATTCCCAGTCTCATTCTCCAGAAGTAAGAGGTTCTGGATCCGTGTGTCTCTACCTGCATTGAACGCTGAGTATTGTTCTTCCATCTCGTTAACTTTAAACTTTAGAGATCAAGTACTTCACTTGTGCAATTGGACCAATCGTGCGATTGAACTTATGCGAATAAGTCAATCATGCGAATGAAGAGTGTGGATGAATTCAATCGTGCGATTGGATTCAGTCGTGCGTAAGGAGAGTGCGGTTGGAGTCTATGCGAATGAAGCTGGTCAGTCGTACGAATGAACAAGGCGACTGAGTTCAATCGTGCGTATGGGAGGTGCGAATGGCTCCAGTCGTGCGATTGAGTCAACGTGCGACTGAAGGCTGCTGTTTTTGCAAAAACGAAGGTTTTGAACACTTGGACGCAAAAACATGAATTTCTCACGAACCCTAATTGCCGTATACTGAAAAAAGTTAACTTTTTGACCTGGAGACGTCGAAAAACACTGTTTGACACAAAAGATTGAGTTTTTGAGTGAAAAACGCGATTTTTATATCAAAATCGATTGAATCACACGCAAATCAAGAGCCAAAGCTCTGATACCACTTGTTAGGACCGTTTAGGTACAGAGTACTAACTGATTTACGTGTATACCAAACCAAATAGTGCGGAATCCTATTTGATTGGCGATCCAATCAGTGAGAACGCAAGTATAATCGATCTAAGAATGAATCAAAACGTTAAGAACGATGGCAAGATGATTAAATGCGATCTATGACCTTGGAACAGGTGTTCTTGAGTCTCTGGACGGCTAGGGTACGATTATGTGCCTAGGTATTCGAATCGTTGCGTTTTTCCACAAATTAAGTGGTATTTATAGGTTAGGGTTTTCCATTCGTACGACTGAACCATTAGCATGGTTCAGTCGTGCGACTAAAGCATGCAGTTGATCCATCCGCACGACTGAATGTTTAGTCGTGCGACTGAGTCAATCTTATGTCACAATCATACGACTAATTCAGTCTCCTGGTTCAGTCGTGCGATTGGTTCATTAGCATGAAGTATTCATGCGTATGGTCCATTCGCATAAGAACTTCACACAATTGAGTTTGAACATGTTTCTCAATCATTCTTGACTAAGAACTATGTAAACAACCACAAACCTATATAGTTAGTTCAATATGTGTTATCATACAACAAACAATGAAATATTAAACATTATATGCATCAACCATACATTGTATTTCATTCATACCCATTCAATTACATATATGTAAGACATGAAATACATTTACATTAAGTTCCTAAACTAGGTACACATGTATCTACATTTGATATAGATAATTGAATTTATAATATTCGTCGCTTGGTATATGGTGTTTTAAAAATTTTCATATTAGATATCTATATTCTTATTATTATGTATTTATTTTTAATTTATGGAAATAAAATTAGATGACAATATTAATATAAACATATATGGAAAAAATACATAACAATTAATGATGGTTGTTTGTAATGCTAGTGAAAATTAGGTTACACTTTACGTCTAGTAGCATTAACATAAGAAAATGTATAAAACACTCCATGCGATAAATACATGATATAGAAAATAATATAGCAAAACCATCAAAACATGATATTATAATATGGAGATGAAACATTTTTTGTCTTAAAGAAAAGCACGAAACAGAAAACCGGAAACAATAGTAAAAACAACCAACACACGGTAAAGTTCTTAAAATTAGCTACTTTTCAATTTTTGGAGTTAACAATTTTGTAGTGCAATGGACGGTGTGGTCATGTTTCTTGTAGCTCATTCTTGGTTTTGTAGTGGACTGAGGTGAAGACTCGTCGACATCATAAACAGATTGAAGGTTACGTTTAAGATCTTGAGTTAGTAAATTAGAAGATGGAGTTGCTTCATCAATTATTGGGGAGACATTTTTGGCTTTATCAATTTTGGATAGCGGTGTTAAGTCATCTCCGGTGCAAGAATAAGAATCCTAAATAAGCATTTTTTAATTATGAAATGTTATAATAATATTGAGTTATATTGTAAGGCCCCGTTCCCGGGACGCTTTCATGGCACATAAAACATACATTTACATTTGTACTTCATAAACATCGCAGCGGAACATTAAAATAAGCTTTCATTTCTATGTAAATGCTTTTGCAAGTTAATACAACATTCGTTACAAAATAGTTTGTTCGCATTACAATGCAAAAACATTAATCAAAAGAATGCCATCCCAAAAAGAGCTGAGTAGCCTCGCGGTGCCATCCTCAGCAAACATTACCTGCCAACTAGAAAACATATAAAAAGTCAGCGTTGCTGAGTAAGTTCTAGTTTTATTATAAAACATACTTTACTTTTATATAAAACCATTCGTTACTTTTGCATGATCACACATCATACGTACGCATAGTTAATAACATTATTATCTTCATTCATTCATTCATTCATTCGTTCCATATAACTTTACTTGCGCATCGGACATCATCCGTACCAATACCATATGCAACACCCTAATCAGTCTTAGCTACCGGGCCGAAGTCAATAAATGAACAGCTAAACGTATGCCACGGTACTAGGGGTAAGCGGTAGAGGTTCTACATTAATGGTCAATCACAAAGAAGGACCCGTTATCCGATGCATGCAAGACGTTTCATTTCTTTCCACTTTACGTTACATAATACTTCGTTTCATTCATCATAATACGTAAAGCCATAGGAAAGATAATATACATCATACCAAGGATCATTACATGCATCAACATCACATCATACAGGGCAACATCATACATACATAACATGCATCATGCATAAACATGCAACATCATCATTTCTATGCCCTACATGCTTTCTAAGGCCATAACAGTTATCTTACATGCTCTTACGGGAACCTTTACGTCAAAACTTACATCTGAACTTTCCCCCGAAAGCCAGAAGTCTAACCACACTTTCCTTCGGGTGCAACAATTCTATTCGTGCGTATGGACACCCTTCAGTCGCATGGCCTTCATGCGACTGAACTGTAAGGCCCCGTTCCCGGGACGCTTACAGTTGGTCATTCATCGCACTCAAAACATATATTTACATCTTTTCTTTCAGAAATCGTTGCAGCGGAAACATTAAAACACAATTTCATTTCATTAAAACACTTTTGCACATTAGTACAATCGTTCCTTTAACCATATCATGTTACATTTATTACAAAAGCATTAAACATAAAGATGCCATCCAAAATACGCTGAGTAGCCGCCCCGTGCCATCCTCAGCAACATACCTGCCAACTGGAAACACATCAAAGTCAGCGTTGCTGAGTGAGTTCTAGTTTTATAATAAAACTTACTTTTCTTTCGTAAAACCGTTTCTTTACTTTCTTTAATAAAAACATTCATTACATACATGCGTTAACACATCATACGTACATACAGATAATATCATTATTATCTTCATCATTACGTTCGTTACATTCATCCATTATCATACATCATTATCTTTCACTTCTTTCTAGATCCTGTCAGGCTTTACCCTCTTCATGGCACACAGCCACGATTACTGAGGTCGAATGACAAGGATCCTGCTTCGTACATTATTAGGATATTTCATTAGCGTTCATTTCATACATTCATTCTTTCCTTCATTACTTTGCTCATTACCCTTCATTACTCGTATCTTGTCTCATGCAATATCCTCGACTCATGCCCGAAAGCTGATGTTGTGCCGGGACCTGCTCACAAGCCCCCGACTCATGTCCGAAGACTGACACAACCAGGATACGCGACAAAGATCCCATATGAGTCAATCACCGGGATTGAACTCCATCCGAGTCTGTTGCAACACAAAGTCGCTCACCTCATCATCTCGTCTCATGCAATATCCTCGACTCATGTCCGAAGACTTTACTTTTATATAAAACCATTCGTTGCTTTTGCATGATCACACATCATACGTACGCATAGTTAATAACATTATTATCTTCTTCATTCATTCATTCATTCGTTCCATATAACTTTACTTGCGCATCGGACATCATCCGTACCAATACCATATGCTACACCCCGATCAGTCTTAGCTACCAGGCCGAAGTCAATAAATGAACAGCTAAACGTATGCCACGGTACTAGGGGTAAGCGGTAGAGGTTCTACATTAATGGTCAATAACAAAGAAGGACCCGTTATCCGATGCATGCAAGACGTTTCATTTCTTTCCACTTTACGTTACATAATACTTCGTTTCATTCATCATAATACGTAAAGCCATAGGAAAGATAATATACATCATACCAAGGATCATTACATGTATCAACATCACATCATACAGGGCAACATCATACATACATAACATGCATCATGCATAAACATGCAACATCATCATTTCTATGCCCTACATGCTTTCTAAGGCCATAACAGTTATCTTACATGCTCTTACGGGAACCTTTACGTCAAAACTTACATCCGAACTTTCCCCCAAAAGCCAGAAGTCTAACCACACTTTCCTTCGGGTAAAACAGTTCTATTCGTGCGTATGGACACCCTTCAGTCGCATGGCCTTCATGCGACTGAACTGTAAGGCCCTGTTCCCGGGACGCTTACAGTTGGTCATTCATCGCACTCAAAACATATATTTACATCTTTCCTTTCAAAAATCGTTGCAGCGGAAACATTAAAACGCAATTTAATTTCATCAAAACACTTTTGCACATTAGTACAATCGTTCCTTTAACCATATCATGTTACATTTATTACAAAAGCATTAAACATAAAGATGCCATCCAAAATACGCTGAGTAGCCGCCCCGTGTCATCCTCAGCAACATACCTGCCAACTGGAAACACATCAAAGTCAGCGTTGCTGAGTGAGTTCTAGTTTTATAATAAAACTTACTTTTCTTTCGTAAAACCGTTCTTTACTTTCTTTAATAAAAACATTCGTTACATACATGCGTTCACACATCATACGTACATACAGATAATATCATTATTATCTTCATCATTACGTTCGTTACATCATCCATTATCATACATCATTATCTTTCACTTCTTTCTAGATCCTGTCAGGATTTACCCTCTTCATGGCACACATCCACGATTACTGAGGTCGAATGACAAGGATCTCGTTTCGTACATTATTAGGATATTTCATTAGCGTTCATTTCATACATTCATTCTTTCCTTCATTACTTTGCTCATTACCCTTCATTACTCGAATCTTGTCTCATGCAACGACTCATGCCCGAAAGCTGATGTTGTGCCGGGACCTGCTCACAAGCCCCCGACTCATGTCCGAAGACTGACACAACGCCAGGATACGCGACAAAGATCCCATATGAGTCAATCACCGGGATTGAACTCCATCCGAGTCTGTTGCAACACAAAGTCGCTCACCTCATCATCTCGTCTCATGCAATATCCTCGACTCATGTCCGAAGACTTTACTTTTATATAAAACCATTCGTTACTTTTGCATGATCACACATCATACGTACGCATAGTTAATAACATTATTATCTTCTTAATTCATTCATTCATTCGTTCCATATAACTTTACTTGCGCATCGGACATCATCCGTACCAATACCATATGCTACACCCCGATCAGTCTTAGCTACCGGGCCGAAGTCAATAAATGAACAGCTAAACGTATGCCACGGTACTAGGGGTAAGCGGTAGAGGTTCTACATTAATGGTCAATCACAAAGAAGGACCCGTTATCCGATGCATGCAAGATGTTTCATTTCTTTCCACTTTACGTTACATAATACTTCGTTTCATTCATCATAATACATAAAGCCATAGGAAAGATAATATACATCATACCAAGGATCATTACATGCATCAACATCACATCATACAGGGCAACATCATACATACATAACATGCATCATGCATAAACATGCAACATCATCATTTCTATGCCCTACATGCTTTCTAAGGCCATAACAGTTATCTTACATGCTCTTACGGGAACCTTTACGTCAAAACTTACATCCGAACTTTCCCCCAAAAGCCAGAAGTCTAACCACACTTTCCTTCGGGTAAAACAGTTCTATTCGTGCGAATGGACACCCTTCAGTCGCATGGCCTTCATGCGACTGAACTGTAAGGCCCTGTTCCCGGGACGCTTACAGTTGGTCATTCATCGCACTCAAAACATATATTTACATCTTTCCTTTCAAAAATCGTTGCAGCGGAAACATTAAAACGCAATTTAATTTCATCAAAACACTTTTGCACATTAGTACAATCGTTCCTTTAACCATATCATGTTACATTTATTACAAAAGCATTAAACATAAAGATGCCATCCAAAATACGCTGAGTAGCCGCCCCGTGTCATCCTCAGCAACATACCTGCCAACTGGAAACACATCAAAGTCAGCGTTGCTGAGTGAGTTCTAGTTTTATAATAAAACTTACTTTTCTTTCGTAAAACCGTTCTTTACTTTCTTTAATAAAAACATTCGTTACATACATGCGTTCACACATCATACGTACATACAGATAATATCATTATTATCTTCATCATTACGTTCGTTACATCATCCATTATCATACATCATTATCTTTCACTTCTTTCTAGATCCTGTCAGGATTTACCCTCTTCATGGCACACATCCACGATTACTGAGGTCGAATGACAAGGATCTCGTTTCGTACATTATTAGGATAATTCATTAGCGTTCATTTCATACATTCATTCTTTCCTTCATTACTTTGCTCATTACCCTTCATTACTCGAATCTTGTCTCATGCAACGACTCATGCCCGAAAGCTGATGTTGTGTCGGGACCTGCTCACAAGCCCCCGACTCATGTCTGAAGACTGACACAACGCCAGGATACGCGACAAAGATCCCATATGAGTCAATCACCGGGATTGAACTCCATCCGAGTCTGTTGCAACACAAAGTCGCTCACCTCATCATCTCGTCTCATGCAATATCCTCGACTCATGTCCGAAGACTGATACTGTGATGGGGCCCGATAAACAAACCCCCGACTCATGTCCGAAGACTGAAACAGTACCGGGATACGCGACACGGATCTCATCATCCGTCTCTTCCATCATATGCAATACTCCCGACTCATGTCCGAAGACTGATACTGTACCGGGGCCTGCTCACAAGACTGGCACAATACCGGAGTACGCAACAAGAACCTCTTCCGAGTCTTTTGCGACACAGAGTCGCTCACCTCATACATATGCTTGCAAGCCTTTCATTCGTTCATTCATTCATTAATGCATGCATTCATTCATTACGTTCCTCTTTTCCTTATCTTTCACTTTACGTTACATAATACTTTCATTTCATTTATTAACGTTCAACGCAAAGCCATAGAAAGATAATCATACAAAATAAGGAACATAACATAAACATAAACATACAGCATCATCATACATACACATCAATCATACATACGATGCAACAAATGCATCATCATGCCTAACATAACACATAACATCATACATATCATTATCATCTCCATCAACATCATCACCATAATCTCATCATCCTGCGTCACTTTATACCGTCCATGCCCATCACATCGTCGAGGAATTTCATCCCGGCTATCATCTCTGAACACTTAGGCGAATGGGCATCTATGCGAATGGACCCTATGCGAATGGACTATGGGCGAATGGAACTCTATGCGAATGGACTCCCAGTCGCATAACTCTCATGCGTATGGCCTTCAGTCGCATGACTTCAGGCGTGTAAGGCCCCGTTCCCGGGACACTTACAGTTGGCCATTCATCGCACATAAAACATATAATTACATTACATTAAGAAATCATTGCAGCGGAAACATTCAAAAATGACATCACGTTTCATTATAATTACTTTTGCCAAGTAATACATCGTTATCCGGTTACAAAATTCATGTTTGCATTACATCACAAAAGTTATATAATTGGATGCCATCCCAAAAGAGCCGAGTAGCCTTGCCGTGCCATCCTCAGCAATCATTACCTGCCAACTGGAAAATGTAATAAAAGTCAGCATTGCTGAGTGAGTTCTAGTTTTAATAATAAGACATACTTTACTTTCATTAAAAACCATTCCTTTATCATGCGATCATGCAACATACGTATACACAGATAATTTCATTATTATCTTTCATCTCATTCATTATCTTCCATTCTTTTCGTTCATTCTGTCTTCCGAGTCTTTTGCGACAACATGGTCGCTCACCTCAATGGCAATCTCAATGATTGCACGCTATCCGAGTCTTTTGCATCCCTAAGGTTGCTCACCCCAATTGCCCATCACGATAGCAAGCTATCCGAGTCTTTTGCAACAACAAGGTTGCTCACCCCAAGGCAACATTACGATAGCACTTTACTCGAGTCTTTTGCAACGACAAGGTTGCTCACCTCATAGGAAATCTAAATGATTGCACTTCATCCGAGTCTTTTGCAACACAAAGTCGCTCACCCCAATATATATGCTTGCAAGCCTTTCATTCGTTCATTCATCATTCATTAGTGCATGCATTCTTACTTCATGTTCCTCTTTCATTATCTTTCGCTTCACATTACATAATACTTCATTCATTCATTCATTCATTAGCATGACATGTAAAGCCACAAGAAAGATAAGCATACATCATAATAAGGAACATTCATACACATTCATCATCATCATACAGGGCAACATCATACATTCATAATATGCATAAACATGCAACATCATAACCCTCATGTCCTACATGCTCTCTAAGGCCATAACATTCATCTTACATGCTCTACGGGTTACTTTACATCAAACTTTCATCTGCACCTTTCCCCGAAGGCCAGAAGTCAAACTACACATTCCCTCGAGTGCAACAGCCCTATTCGGGCGTATGGACACCCTTCAGTCGCATGGCCTCCATGCGACTGAACATCATACGACTGGACTCATGCGGATGAACATCTATGCGAATGAACATCCAATCGTGCGTATGGACCTCGTGCGAATGGGATTACTGCGAATGGGCACCTATGCGACTAACCTCATGCGAATGGACTCATGCGGCTAAGCATCTATGCAACTGAACCCTCAGTCGTACAACCCTCATGCGACTGGACTCCCAGTCGTGCGACTGAATCCCAATCGTGCGAATAACCTTCAATCGCCCTCATTCGGCCGTATGGCCTTCATTCGGTCGCCTAGCCCTAGCTGATGCAAAATGGAGTTAACCCAATCTGCCATTTTCGGCCTCCAAGCTCATCCAAACCCATTCTAAGCCTAAATC
The DNA here is from genome assembly GCA_025215565.1 of Flaveria ramosissima. NCBI lineage: Eukaryota > Viridiplantae > Streptophyta > Magnoliopsida > Asterales > Asteraceae > Flaveria > Flaveria ramosissima. Next base: position 9,653,570 of record CM046035.1, read on the forward strand.
AACCCTCCTGGACCTTAGGAATGCATACCTTAACACCATACAAGCACACCCAAGCCCGAAAACATACTCTAAACACCTCATACACATCACACCCAAATGGGTCAAACACACACACACATAAAAACGGGTTTTGCACATTTTCCAGCCCCAAAATCGGTTGAAAACAAGTAAAAGTGGGGTCCTAGAACTCACACAATCGAGCACAAAGACAAGAGCTTCGATTTGGCTTGCTACTCGACGGATTTGGACACCCGAATCACCCGAAACACCACTTTTCCCCTTTTTATCTTCTTTCTCCTTTCTCTTCCTCTCAAATCTGAAAATATGGGAAGTGTGGGGAGAGTGGGCTGCCCTCTCCCTACACATAAACCACCACATATCCCAACTTTTCTTCGTTGGCGAGTTTGGTCCCTCGACTTTGGACTTTATTTCTTTTCTTTCTTCGCCGGCTTCAAAATAATAAATTTCCGGGTGTTACAAGTCCACCCCCCTTAAATAGGTTTCGTCCCCGAAACCTGTTATTCTTCGAACAAACGTGGATAATGTTGTCTCATTTCTTCCTCAGTCTCCCACGTTGACTCGGATCCCTTCCTGTGCTTCCACTGTACACGCACAAGAGGAACCACTTTATTCCTTAGCCTTTTCTCCTTTCGGTCGATGATTGCCACTGGTTGCTCCACATAATTGAGCCGTTCATCTACCTCGATATCTTCCAATGGGACAATCATATCTTCATCTGCTAAGCACTTCCTTAGATGAGATACATGGAATGTCGGGTGAATTCCACTTAGCTCATCCGGTAACTCCAGTCTATAGGCCACCTCTCCTACTCGAGCAATAATTCGGAAAGGGCCTATATACCTGGGGCTCAACTTGCCCCGCTTTCGGAAACGAATGATACCCTTCCAAGGTGAGACCTTCAACATAACCCGGTCACCCACCTGGAACTCAATCGGCCTGCGTCGTTTGTCAGCATACGACTTCTGTCTATCTTTGGCTGCCTTCATGAAGGCTTTGATCTTCTCAAGCTTCTCAGTCGTAGCCTCGATTACCTCGACGCTTCCCAATTCCTTCTGACCAATATCACCCCAACAAACGGGTGTCTGCATCTCCTACCGTATAGCATCTCATATGGAGGCATGCCAATGCTGGTGTGATAACTGTTGTTATATGAGAATTCGGCTAACGGTAGGTGGTCATCCCAACTTCCACCAAAATCAATCACACATGCCCGAAGCATGTCTTCCAGCGTCTGAATGGTCCTTTCTGACTGACCATCAGTCTGGGGATGATAAGCCGTGCTGATATGTAACCTCGTCCCCATAGCATCGTGGAACTTCTTCCAGAATTTAGATGTAAACCGGGTGTCGCGATCCGACACAATAGACACCGGCACACCATGACGAGTCACAATCTCCTTGATGAACAGATCAGCCAACCTCTCAGATGAATATGTCTCGCGGATCGGTAGGAAGTGAGCACTCTTCGTCAAACGATCAACTATCACCCATATGGCATCGTACCCTTTCGGGGTACGCGGCAGCTTTGTAATGAAATCCATGGTGATGTGCTCCCACTTCCATTCCGGTATATCCAAGGGTTGTATCTTCCCATACGGCTTTTGGTGCTCGGCCTTCACCTGTAAGCAAGTAAGGCACTTACTCACGTACTCCACCACATCGCGCTTCATACCCGGCCACCAATAATCTTTCTTCATATATGGTACATCTTCGTGGCACCAGGATGAATGGAGTACCGAGTCTTGTGAGCTTCATCCATTATCTTCACCCGTAGATCCCCGAAACGAGGAATCCACACACGATCGAATCGGGTTCTAACACCGAGTGTGTTTTCACCCAATTCCCCAACCAGACCTCTCATTCTTTCAGAGTTAAGATGATCTTCTTTCAATGCCTCATCTTGAAACTCTTTAACCTGCTTCATCACATCGGAGGTCATGATCAGCTGATACGCTTTCACCCGAATCGGCTCGGGCCTCTCTTTCCGGCTAAGGGCATCAGCCACCACGTTGGCTTTGCCCGGATGGTAGTGGATCTCACAATCATAATCCTTTATAAGTTCCAACCACCGCCTCTGCCTCATGTTCAAATCCTTCTGCTCAAAGAAGTACTTCAGACTCTTGTGGTCAGTGAATATGGTGCACTTCGTCCCGTAGAGGTAGTGCCTTAAATCTTTAATGCAAAGAACACGGCTGCCAGCTCCAAGTCATGAGTAGGATAATTGACCTCATGAACCTTCAACTGTCGGGATGCATAGGCTATAACCTTTCCTCTCTGCATTAACACACACCCCAACCCCGAGTAAGAAGCATCGGAATAAACCACCAAATCTTCACTTCCATCGGGTAACGACAGAACAGGAGCTTGGTCAATCTCGCCTTCAATTCTTCAAACGCCTTCTCTTGAGCTTGACCCCATACGAACTTCACATCTTTTCGGGTCAACTTGGTTAGTGGAGAAGCAATCTTGGAGAAGTCTTGGATGAATCTTCTATAGTAACCCGCCAAACCCAAGAAGCTACGAATCTCGGATGGCGTCTTTGGCGACTTCCATTGCATAACCGCCTCCACTTTTGCCGGGTCCACCATAATCCCATCGGGATTCACCACGTGACCCAAGAACTGAACTTCGCGCAACCAGAACGCGCACTTGGAGAATTTAGCATACAACTTCTCCCTTCTTAACGTCTCTAGAACTTCCCGAATGTGACCGGCATGCTCTGCTTCGCTCCTCGAGTAAATCAGGATATCATCAATAAACACAATCACTGATTTATCCAACATAGGCCGACACACACGGTTCATCAAATCCATAAAAGCAGCTGGCGCGTTGGTCAAGCCAAAAGACATGACAAGAAACTCGTAGTGACCATAGCGCGTACGGAAAGCTGTTTTAGGAATATCCTGCTCCTTCACCTTCAACTGATGGTAACCAGATCGAAGATCTATTCTCGAAAACCAACTGGCACCCTGAAGCTGATCGAACAAATCATCAATCCTCGGTAAGGGGTATCGGTTCTTCACTGTCAACTTGTTCAGCTCGCGGTAGTCGATGCACATCCTCATACTACCGTCCTTCTTCTTTACAAACAGGACCGGAGCACCCCAAGGAGAGATACTCGGTCTAATGAACCCCTTATCAAGCAGCTCTTGCAACTGCTCCATCAATTCTTTCATCTCGGTCGGAGCCAACCGATACGGTGCCTTGGCGACAGGTTGGGCACCCGGTATCAGATCAATCTGAAACTCAATCTCTCTGTCAGGTGGCACTCCTGATAAATCTTCTGGAAACACATCTGGAAAGTCACACACAACCGGTACATCGGCTAGTTGTGGTGTTGGCGTATCCACATCCTTTACATAGGCCAAGTAGGCACTACATCCACGCCTCATACACTTTCCCGCCACCGCCATCGAGATCACTTTCGGAATCGTAGTAACCCGATCACCATACACTGTCACTGAACTACCGTCAGGCGCCGACAACCGAATCATCTTCTTGCGACACACAATGTTCGCCTCGAAGTCCGCTAACCAATCCATCCCAAGAACCAAATCAAAACCACCTAAGGTCATCACAAACGGTCTAACAGGAAACTTATGACCCTCGAGCTCCACATCACAGTTCTCTATCATCTCAGAAATCCTGGTAGACTTACCTATGGCAGTTTCTACATCAAAGGGCGCATCAACACGTCTACTACTAACAGGCAGCTTAGCACAGAAAGCAGCAGAAATAAAACTCTTACTTGCACCAGAATCAAATAACACAGAAGCTAAAGTTTGGTTCACCAGAAACGTACCGGACACGACGTCAGGGTCCGTTCTAGCTTCCTCCTGTGTCATGGTGAATGCCCTGGCGCTTGCCCTCGGTCCATCACCTCCCGTCCTCTTTGCCCCTGAACTCTCAGCCCTCGGCTTCTTACAATCCTTGAGCATGTGACCCTCTTCACCACAGTTAAAGCATCGGACCGCACGACAGTCCTTTGCCATGTGCCCCGCCTTTCCACACCTGAAGCACAAGTTCGATCCAAACCTGCACTCCCCGCTGTGCTCCCGTCCACATTTGCCACACCTTCTCGATCCCGCACTTGACATAACCACACGGCGATCATCCACCCGTGCCTTCTTATTACCCGTCGAGGCATTACCCCGACCAAACCTCTTCCCCTGCCAGTTCCGGTCACCACCGCTCTTCCTGCCACCATCAGTCACCACCACCGTCCTCTCATCATACAATCTTCCCGCCAAATCCACCGCCGACCTAAACGTGCTCGGCCGGGCGGCGATCATGTGCCTGCGAATATCCGCCGGCAAACCCTGTATATACCTCTTGATCTTTCGGGACAGAGGCGTCACTTGATCCGGCACCAGACGTGCCATCTCGTTGAACTTCGTGGTGTACTGTTGGTGAGTCATGGTTCCCGCCTCCAGTTGCAGAAACTCCCTTTCAACCTTATCCATTTCCCGATGAGGACAAAACTCCTCGATCACCATCTTCTTCAGTTCGGGCCACCTCATTCTCCCGATCGCCCGATTACCCTCCGCTTGGACAATGTTGTCCCACCAGCATAGTGCCGAGTCCACAAAGGAGTGGGTGGCAAACTTTACCTTCTGATCTTCTCGGCACTCGCTGATGTCAAGAACAGCCTCCATTTCTCTCACCCATCGGTGAGCAGTGGCAGCATTGCCATTACCGTCGAAAGTAGGGGGCTTGCATCGCATAAACACCCCGTAGTTACAGCCTCGTGCCACCTCTCGCACAGGCTCCTCTTCCTCTTCCTCCTCATTATCGGAGAAAATCGTTTCAGGCTCCGGTTGCTCCCCCGAGGCCCGGTTTCTTTCCTTTCTTTCTCCCTCCTTCACAGCTTTGATGACTTCGGTCACTACAGACGGTAAGATTGTCTGCATGACCTGATGTACTTCCTCCACAACAGCCTCCTTTACCGAGGCCCTTAAGTTCGCACTCTCATCCCCAGCTTCTGGATGAGGGGTCTCAGGTTCTGCAGGAACCTCTTTCTCAGCCTAGGCCTTCCTCTTTTAGGGCGTGGTTCAGCAACAGGGCCATCACGGCCTCCACCCCTAGAAGCTCTAGAAGATCTACCACCAGCCATTCGCTACCACACTGAAAGATTCAAACACCAACACGGTCATTCAAGGAAACAACTCAGTTTATGTCAAGTATAGTAAGTCCCTAATTACAGTGGCCAGTTGTGATTAGCCACTTACTTTACTCTTCATACCCCAAGCTTTACCTATCCTGACTACATCAGTATTCAAATCTACATACAACACATAACATATACCATGCGCACATAAACCGGTTAACTTTAAGAAAATACCTGATGGCACGCAGCTACTCAGTTTGGCATCCCATTCCCTTTTCGTCCCATTCTCAGTTTAAGTTAAGGTTTATTTTGAAAATTTACCGATTTCACTTAAACTTTGGCTCTGATACCAACTTGTAAGGCCCCGTTCCCGGGACACTTACAGTTGGCCATTCATCGCACATAAAACATATAATTACATTACATTAAGAAATCATTGCAGCAAACATTCAAAAATGACATCACGTTTCATTATAATTACTTTTGCCAAGTAATACATCGTTATCCGGTTACAAAATTCATGTTTGCATTACATCACAAAAGTTATATAATTGGATGCCATCCCAAAAGAGCCGAGTAGCCTTGCCGTGCCATCCTCAGCAATCATTACCTGCCAACTGGAAAATGTAATAAAAGTCAGCATGAGTGAGTTTTAATAAATAAAACATACTTTACTTTCATTAAAAACCATTCCTTTATCATGCGATCATGCAACATACGTATACACAGATAATTTCATTATTATCTTTCATCTCATTCATTATCTTCCATTCTTTTCGTTCATTCTGTCTTCCGAGTCTTTTGCGACAACATGGTCGCTCACCTCAATGGCAATCTCAATGATTGCACGCTATCCGAGTCTTTTGCACCCTAAGGTTGCTCACCCCAATTGCCCATCACGATAGCAAGCTATCCGAGTCTTTTGCAACAACAAGGTTGCTCACCCCAAGGCAACATTACGATAGCACTTTACTCGAGTCTTTTGCAACGACAAGGTTGCTCACCTCATAGGCAATCTAAATGATTGCACTTCATCCGAGTCTTTTGCAACACAAAGTCGCTCACCCCAATATATATGCTTGCAAGCCTTTCTTTCGTTCATTCATCATTCATTAATGCATGCATTCTTACTTCATGTTCCTCTTTCATTATCTTTCGCTTTACATTACATAATACTTCATTCATTCATTCATTCATTAGCATGACATGTAAAGCCACAAGAAAGATAAGCATACATCATAATAAGGAACATTCATACACATTCATCATCATCATACAGGCAACATCATACATTCATAATATGCATAAACATGCAACATCATCATCATCATCATGCCCTACATGCTCTCTAAGGCCATAACATTCCTCTTACATGCTCTTACGGGTTACTTTAATCAAACTTACATCTGCACCTTTCCCCGAAGGCCAGAAGTCAAACTACACATTCCTTCGAGTGCAACAGCCCTATTCGGGCGTATGGACACCCTTCAGTCGCATGGCCTCCATGCGACTGAACATCATGCGACTGGACTCATGCGGATGAACATCTATGCGAATGAACATCCAATCGTGCGTATGGACCTTGTGCGAATGGGATTACTGCGAATGGGCACCTATGCGACTAACCTCATGCGAATGGACTCATGCGACTAAGCATCTATGCGACTGAACCCTCAGTCGTACAACCCTCATGCGACTGGACTCCCAGTCGTGCGACTGAATCCCAATCGTGCGAATGACCTTCAATCGCCCTCATTCGGCCGTATGGCCTTCATTCGGTCGCCTAGCCCTAGCTGATGCAGAATGGAGTTCATCCCGAACCCAATCTGCCATTTTCGGCCTCCAAGCTCATCCAAACCCATTCTAAGCCTAAATCAACCCTCCTGGACCTTAGGAATGCATACCTTAACACCATACAAGCACACCCAAGCCCGAAAACATACTCTAAACACTCATACACATCACACCCAAATGGGTCAAACACACACACACATAAAAACGGGTTTTGCACATTTTCCAGCCCCAAAATCGTTTGAAAACAAGTAAAAGTGGGGTCCTAGAACTCACACAATCGAGCACAAAGACAAGAGCTTCGATTTGGCTTGCTACTCGACGGATTTGGACACCCGAATCACCCGAAACACCACTTTTCCCTTTTTCTCTCTTTCTCTCCTTCTCTTCCTCTCAAATCTGAAAATATGGAAGTGTGGGGAGAGTGGGCTGCCCTCTCCCTACACATAAACCACCACATTCCCAACTTTTCTTCGTTGGCGAGTTTGGTCCCTCGACTTTGGACTTTATTTCTTTTCTTTCTTCGCCGGCTTCAAAATAATAAATTTCCGGGTGTTACAAGCGTATGGGCTTCAGTCGCATACTCTTCATGCGTATGAACCTCAGTCGCATGGCCTCCAGGCGCATGGACTTCAGTCGCATAACCTCCGTGCGAATGAACCTCAGTCGCACCATCTCTCAATCGCATGACTCCCAAGCACATGAACTTCAGTCGCATGACCATCATGCGTATGGACCTCAGTCGCATGGCAAGTGCGTATGGACCTCAGTCGCACTTCAATCGGCCGAATGGCCTCCAGTCGCCCTCCAGTCGGTCGCCTAGCCCTAGCTGGTGCAGAGTGCAGTTAGCTCGACTGCAGCCGCGGGTTTTCGACCTCCAACCCCTTCCAAACCTCTTTTAAGCTCAAATTAACCCTTCTAAAGGTTAGGGAAACATACCATGACCTCATACAAGCATAACCAAGCGAGAAATCGAGCCTCAAACGCATCATACACATATACATGCATCAAATGGCTCTTCACCCAATAACTCGAAAATAGGTTTTTGGACGTCTTCCAGCCCCAAAATCAGTTGAAAACATGTAAAAGAGGGGTCCTAGAACTCACCTTAACGATCCCGAGGAGTAGAGCTTCGATTTGACTCGCTCCACGTCGATTTCCACGCTCGAATCCACCCGAACCAACATTTCTCCTCTTTTCTCCTTCTCTTCTCTTCTCCTCTCTTGGCTGAAAATGGGGAGAATAGGGGTGTTTTCCCCCTTTTATACTCCGTGCATCAAAGTTTCTCTCGTTGGCGGGTTTAGTCCCTCGACTTCGGACTTTATTTCTTTTTCTTCTCTCATCGGCTACAAAGGAAATTTCCGGGTGTTACAAGTCCACCCCCCTTAAATAGGTTTCGTCCCCGAAACCTGCTGTTCCTTGAGCATTGCGGGCAATTCTGTCTCATCTCTTTTCCAGTCTCTCACCTGGAGTTCAATCGCTCTACGTCGTTTATCAACATACGACTTCTGGTCTATCTTTGGCTACTTCCCTCAGGGGTTTGATCCTTTCGGGCTTCACAGTCGTAGCCTCAGTCACCTCAATATTTCCCCATACGTCATTTGGTGCTCGGCTTCACTTGTAGACAAGTAAAGCATTTACTCACTTACTCCATCGTATCACGCTTTAAACCTGGCCACCAATCATCCTTACTCGCGCTCGATACATCTGTCGGCTGAGATATTGGTATATCCACACACCTTACATCGGCCAAATAGGCGATACGTCTACGCCTTATGGATTGCTAACTCCTTCACCTTATGATGTACGCCTATCCACTCAAGTCTGCCCTGAACGGTCTAGCAAGAACAAACGCTTCCTCAATTCTATCCCGCAATCCTCTAGGGCATCTAGGTAACCTAGCGGATTCATTAACAACAATCTCTACATCGAAAGATTCATCGATGTTCCTTCTCCTAACATGCCACATTCTACATAAAGCAGTAGGAACGAGACTACTACTAGCATCACATTCAAATCATAGATGCACAAATTTTAAATTACCAGAAACGTACCTGACGTCGAGTCGAAGTCTGCTCTAGCCTCCTCTCGAACATGGCAAAAGCTCTAACCTTCACCCTCTGTTCCCTTTTCTCGTACCGGAGCCTCCTGCCTTCTGCTTCTTACAATCCCTGCTCAGGTGTCCAGTCTCGCCACAGTCATAGCACTTAGCCGTGCGACAATCCCTCGCCCTGTGGCCTTCCTTCCCACACTGGAAACAGACGTTCAGTCCCCACTTGCATTCTCCCTCATGGTCTCTACCACACTTTCTACATGCTTCTCCTTTCCTTTCTATTCTCTTTTGATTATCGTCCCTCGTCGTCGTACCTTCATACACAAACCCATCATCATTGTCTCGCCTTCCTTTCCCCTTCTTAACATAGGCTCGCTCCTCCCCTTCGTCTGTCATCGCCATCGCCCGCTCGTCGTACAACCTTCCCGCCAGGTCAACTGCTGATCTAAACGTGCTCGGTCGGGCAGCGATCATGTGCCTGCGGATGTCCGCCGGCAAGCCCTGAATATACCTCTTGATCTTTCGCGAAAGAGGTGTCACCTGATCCGGCACCAGACGTGCCATCTCGTTGAACTTCGTGGTGTATTGTTGATGTGTCATTGTTCCCGCTTCCAGCATCAGGAACTCTCTTTCAACTTTATCCATCTCACGGTGAGGACGGAATTCCTCAATCACCAGCCTTTTCAACTCTGACCATCTCATCCTTCCGATAGCCCTGCTTCCCTCAACTTGGACTATGTTGTCCCACCAGCACAAAGCGGAGTCCACGAAAGAGTGGGTAGCAAACTTGACTTTCTGATCTTCCCGACACTCGCTGATATTTAAAACGGCTTCCATTTCTCTCACCCATCGGTGAGCAGCGCAGCAGTGCCATTACCATCAAAAGTAGGGGGCTTGCATCGTTGAAACTCCCCATAGTTACAGCCTCGTGCCACCTCCGGCGTAGGCTCTTCCTCTTCTTCTTCCTCTTCGTCATCGGAGAGAACCGTTTTAGTCTCGGGTCGTCTCCTTTCGCCCGAAGGTCTACCCCTTTCCTTTCTCTCCTCTTCTCTAACAGTCTTTATCACTTCGGTCACTACAGACGGTAGGATTGTCTGCAAGACCTGATGCACTTCTTCCACGACCGCCTGTCTCATCGAGGCCCTCTGATTGGCATTCTCATCACCGCCCTCAGGATGAGGGGTCACAGGTTCTTCGTGAACTACCCTTTCGGCCCTTGACCTTCCTCTTGTGACCCGTGGTTCAGCACCATGTCCACCGTCACCTCCACCACGAGAAACTTTCGAAGATCTTCCACCGGCCATTCTCTAAACACACTGAAAGATTCAAACACTAACACGGTCATTCAAGGAACAGCTCAGTTTATGTCAAGTATAGTAAGTCCCTAATTACAGTGGCCAGTTGTGATTAGCCACTTACTTTACTCTTCATACTCCGAGCATTACCTATCCAGACTACATCAGTATCTAAATCTACCAGCAACACATAATCCATATAACATGCGCACGTAAAACCAGTTAACTTTACAAAAAACCTGATGGCACGCAGCTACTCAGATTGGCATCCCATTCCCTTTCTGTCCCATTCTCAGTTTAAGATTAGGTTTTTTTTTTGAAAATATTTACCCAATTCACTTAAACTTTGGCTCCGATACCAACTTGTAAGGCCCCGTTCCCGGGACGCTTACAGTTGGTCATTCATCGCACTCAAAACATATATTTACATCTTTCCTTTCAGAAATCGTTGCAGCGGAAACATTAAAACACAATTTCATTTCATCAAAACACTTTTGCATATTAGTACAATCGTTCCTTTAACCATATCATGTTACATTTATTACAGAAGCATTAAACATAAAGATGCCATCCAAAATACACTGAGTAGCCGCCCCGTGTCATCCTCAGCACATACCTGCCAACTGGAAACACATCAAAGTCAGCGTTGCTGAGTGAATTCTAGTTTTATAATAAAACTTACTTTTCTTTCGTAAAACCGTTCTTTACTTTCTTAATAAAAACATTCGTTACATACATGCGTTCACACATCATACGTACATACAGATAATATCATTATTATCTTCATCATTACGTTCGTTACATTCATCCATTATCATACATCATATCTTCACTTCTTTCTAGATCCTGTCAGGCTTTACCCTCTTCATGGCACACAGCCACGATTACTGAGGTCGAATGACAAGGATCCCGTTTCATACATTATTAGGATATTTCATTAGCGTTCATTTCATACATTCACTCTTTCCTTCATTACTTTGCTTATTACCCTTCATTACTCGAATCTTGTCTCATGCAATATCCCCGACTCATGCCTGAAAGCTGATGTTGTGCCGGGACCTGCTCACAAGCCCCCGACTCATGTCGAAGACTGACACAACACCGGGATACGCGAAAAAGATCCCATATGAGTCAATCACCAGGATTGAACTCCATCCGAGTCTGTTGCAACACAAAGTCGCTCACCTCATCATCTCGTCTCATGCAATATCCCCGACTCATGTCCGAAGACTGATACTGTGCCGGGGCCCGATAAACAAACCCCCGACTCATGTCCGAAGACTGAAACTATACCGGGATACGCGACACGAATCTCATCATCCGTCTCTTCCATCATATGCAATACTCCCGACTCATGTCCGAAGACTGATACTGTACCGGGGCCTGCTCACAAACCACCGATTCATGTCCGAAGACTGGCACAGTACCGAAGTACGCAACAAGAACCTCTTCCGAGTCTTTTGCGACACAGAGTCTCTAACCTCATACATATGCTTGCAAGCCTTTCATTCGTTCATTCATTCATTAATTCGTTAATTCATTCATTAATGCATGCATTCATTCATTACGTTCCTCTTTTCCTTATCTTTCACTTTACGTTACATAATACTTTCATTTCATTCATTAACGTTCAATGCAAAGCCATAGAAAGATAATCATACAAAATAAGGAACATAACATAAACATAAACATACAGCATCATCATACATACACATCAATCATACATACGATGCAACAAATGCATCATCATGCCTAACATAACACATAACATCATACATATCATTATCATCTCCATCAACATCATCATCATAATCTCATCATCCTGCGTCACCTTATACCGTCCATGCCCATCACATCGTCGAGGAATTTCATCCCGGCTATCATATCTGAACACTTAGGCGAATGGTCATCTATGCGAATGGACCCTATGCGAATGGACTATGGGCGAATGGACCTCTATGCGAATGGACTCCCAGTCACATAACTCTCATGCGTATGGCCTTCAGTCGCATGACTTCAGGCATATGGGCTTCAGTCGCATATTCTTCATGCATATGAACCTCAGTCGCATGGCCTCTAGGCGCATGGACTTCAGTCGCATAACCTCCGTGCGAATGAACCTCAGTCGCACCATCTCTCAATCGCATGACTCCCAAGCACATGAACTTCAGTCGCATGACCATCATGCGTATGGACCTCAGTCGCATGGCAAACGTGCGTATGGACCTCAGTCGCACTTCAATCGGCCGAATGGCCTCCAGTCGCCCTCCAGTCGGTCGCCTAGCCCTAGCTGGTGCAGAGTGCAGTTAGCTCGACTGCAGTCGCGGGTTTTCAGCCTCCAACCCCTTCCAAACCTCTTTTAAGCTCAAATCAACCCTTTTAAGGTTAGGGAAACATACCATGACCTCATACAAGCATAACCAAGCGAGAAATCGAGCCTCAAACGCATCATACACATACATACATGCATCAAAACGGGCTTCACCCAAAGACTCGAAAATAGGTTTTTGGACGTGTTCCAGCCCCAAAATCAGTTGAAAACATGTAAAAGAGGGGTCTTAGAACTCACCTTAATGATCCCGACGAGTAGAGCTTCGATTTGACTCGCTCCACGTTGATTTCCACGCTCGAATCCACCCGAACCAACTTTTCTCCTCTTTTCTCCTTCTCTTCTCTTCTCCTCTCTTGGCTGAAAATGGGGAGAATAGGGGTGTTTTCCCCCTTTTATACTCCCGTGCATCAAGTTTCTCTCGTTGGCGGGTTTAGTCCCTCGACTTTGGACTTTATTTCTTTTTCTTCTCTCGTCGGCTACAAAGGAAATTTCCAGGTGTTACATGAACATCATGCGATTGGACTCATGCGGATGAACATCTATGCGAATGAACATCCAGTCGTGCGTATGGACCTCATGCGGATAGGACTAATGCGAATGAGCACCTATGCGACTGATCTAATGCGAATGAACTCATGCGACTAAGCACTTATGCGACTGAACCCTCAGTCGCATGACTCCCCATGCGGCTGGACTCCCAGTCGTGCGAATGAAACCTTAGTCGTGCGATTGAACCCTCAATCGTGCGAATGAATCCCAATCATGCGAATGACCCTCAATCGCCTCTCAATCGGCTGTATGGCCTCCATTCGGTCGCCTAGCCCTAGCTGATGCAGAATGGAGTTCATCCCAAACCCAATCTGCCATTTTCGGCCTCCAAGCTCATCCAATCCCATTCTAAGCCTAAGTTAACCATCCTAGACCTTAGGGATGCATACCACAACACCATACAAGCACACACAAGCCCGGAAACATACACGAAACGCATCACACACATCACACCCAAATGGGTCAAACACACACACATACAAAAACGGGTTTCTATGCTTTCCAGCCCCAAAATCTTTTGAAAACAAGTAAAAGTGGGGGTCCTAGAACTCACACAAACGAGCACAACGACAAGGGCTTTGATTTGGCTTGCTACACAACGAGTTTGGCCACCCGAATCACCCGAACCGACCCTTTTTCTCTTTTCTTCTTCTTTCTCTCTTCTCCTCTCAATATGGCTGAAAATATGAGTATGGGGGAGAGGGTAATGGCTTCCCTCTCCCTTATATACCCCCACTCGCCCGACTTTCCTTCGTTGGCGAGTTTGGTCCCTCGACTTTGGACTTTATTTCTTTTTCTTTCTTCGTCGGCTACAAAATAATAAATATCCGGGTGTTACAAGTCCACCCCCCATAAATAGGTTTCGTCCCCGAAACCTGTTATTCTTCGAACAAACGTGGATAATGTTGTCTCATTTCTTCCTCAGTCTCTCACGTTAACTCGGATCCCTTCCTGTGCTTCCACTGTACACGCACAAGAGGAACCACTTTATTTCTCAGCCTTTTCTCCTTTCGGTCGATGATTGCCACTGGTTGTTCCACATAATTGAGCCGTTCGTCTACTTCGATATCCTCCAGTGGAACAATCATATCTTCACCAGCTAAGCACTTCCTTAGATGAGATACATGGAATGTCAGGTGAATTCCACTTAACTCATCCGGTAACTCCAGTCTATAGGCCACTTCTCCTACTCGAGCGATGATTCGGAAAGGGCCTATATACCTTGGGCTCAACTTGCCCCGCTTTCGGAAGCGAATGATACCCTTCCAAGGTGAGACCTTCAACATAACCCAGTCACCCACCTGGAATTCAATCGGCCTGCGTCGTTTATCAGCATACGACTTCTGTCTATCTTTGGCTGCCTTCATGAAGGCTTTAATCTTCTCAAGCTTCTCAGTCGTAGCCTCGATTACCTCGACGCTCCCCAATTCCTTTTGACCAATATCACCCCAACAAACGGGTGTTCTGCATCTCCTACCGTATAACATCTCATATGGAGGCATACCAATGCTGGCATGATAGCTGTTGTTGTATGAGAATTCGGCTAACGGTAGGTGGTCATCCCAACTTCCACCAAAATCAATCACACATGCCCGAAGCATATCTTCCAGTGTCTGAATGGTCCTTTCTGACTGACCATCAGTCTGGGGTGATAAGCCGTGCTGATATGTAACCTCGTCCCCATAGCGTCGTGGAATTTCTTCCAAAATTTCGATGTAAACCGGGTGTCGCGATCCGACACAATAGACACCGACACACCATGACGAGTTACAATTTCCTTGATGAACAGATCAGCCAACCTCTTTGATGAATATGTCTCGCGAATCGATAGGAAGTGAGCACTCTTCGTCAAGTGATCAACTATCACCCATATGGCATCATACCCTTTCGGGGTACGCGGTAGCTTTGTAATGAAATACATGGTGATGTGCTCCCACTTCCATTCCGGTATATCCAAAGGTTGTATCTTTCCATACGGCTTTTGGTGCTCAGCCTTCACCTGTAAGCAAGTAAGACACTTACTCACATACTCCACCACATCGCGCTTCACACCCGGCCACCAATAATCTTTCTTCATATCATGGTACATTTTCGTGGCACCAGGATGAATGGAGTACCGAGTCTTGTGAGCTTCATCCATTATCTTTACCCGTAGATCCCCAAAACGAAATATCCACACACGATCGGATCGGGTTCTAACACCGAGTGTGTTTTCACCCAATTCCCAACCAGACCTCTCATTCTTTCAGAGTTAAGATGATCTTCTTTCAATGTCTCATCTTGAAACTCCTTAACCTGCTTCATCACATCGGAGGTCATGATCAACTGATATGCTTTCACCCGAATCGGCTTGGGCCTCTCTTTCCGGCTAAGGGCATCAGCCACCACATTGGCCTTGCCCGGATGGTAGCGGAACTCGCAATCATAATCCTTTATAAGTTCCAACCACCGTCTCTGCCTCATGTTCAGATCCTTCTGCTCGAAGAAGTATTTCAGACTCTTATGGTCCGTGAATATGGTGCACTTCGTCCCGTGCAGATAGTGCCTCCAAATCTTTAGTACAAAGACCACGGCTGCTAGCTCCAAGACATGAGTAGGATAGTTGACCTCATGAACCTTCAACTGTCTGGATGCATAGGCTATAACCTTTCCTCTCTGCATTAACACACACCCCAACCCCGAGTAGGAAGCATCAGAATAAACCACCAGATCTTCACTTCCATCGGGTAAGGACAGAACTGGAGCTTGAGTCAATCTCGCCTTCAATTCTTCAAACGCCTTCTCTTGAGCCTGACCCCATACAAACTTTACATCTTTTCGGGTCAACTTAGTTAGTGGAGAAGCAATCTTAGAGAAGTCTTGGATAAATCTTGTATAGTAGCCCGCCAAACCCAAGAAGCTACGGCTCTCGGATGGCGTCTTCGGTGACTTCCATTGCATAACCGCCTCCACTTTCGCCGGGTCCACCATAATCCCGTCAGGATTCACCACGTGACCCAAGAACTGAACCTCACGCAACCAAAACGCGCACTTGGAGAATTTAGCATACAACTTCTCCCTTCTCAACGTCTCTAGAACATCCCGAATGTGACCGGCATGCTCTGCCTCGCTTCTCGAGTAAATCAGGATATCATCAATAAACACGATCACTGATTTATCCAACATCGGCCGACACACTCGATTCATCAGATCCATAAAAGCAGCTGGCGCATTGGTCAAACCAAAAGACATGACGAGGAACTCATAGTGACCATAAGGCATACGAAAAGCTGTTTTAGGAATATCTTGCTCCTTCACCTTCAACTGATGGTAACCAGATCGAAGATCTATCCTCGAAAACCAACTGGCACCCTGAAGCTGATCGAACAAATCATCTATCCTCGATAAGGGGTATCGGTTCTTTACCGTCAACTTGTTCAGCTCAGGTAGTCAATACACATTCTCATGCTACCGTCCTTCTTCTTCACAAAAAGGACCGGAGCACCCCAAGGAGAGATACTCGGTCTAATGAACCCCTTATCAAGCAGCTCTTGCAACTGCTCCATCAACTCTTTCATCTCGGTCGGAGCCAACCGATACGGTGCTTTGGTGACAGGTTGGGCACCCGCTATCAGATCAATCTAAAACTCGATCTCTCGGTCAGGTGGCACTCCCGATAAGTCTTCTGGGAACATGTCTGGAAAGTCACACACAACCGGTACATCGGCTCGTTGTGGTGTTGGTGTATCCACATCCTTTACATAGGCTAAGTAAGCACTACATCCACGCCTCATACACTTTCCCATCACCGCCATTGAAATCACCTTCGGAATCGTAGTAATCCGATCACCATAAACTGTCACTGAACTACCGTCAGGCGCCGACAACTGAATCATCTTCTTGCGACACACAATGTTCGCCTCGAAGTCCGCTAACCAATCCATCCCAAGAACCAAATCAAAACCATCTAAGGCCATCACGAATGGTCTAACAGGAAACTTTTGACCCTCAAGCTCCACATCACAGTTCTCTATCATCTCAGAAATCTTGGTAGACTTACCTATGGCAGTTTCTACATCAAAGGGCGCATCAACACGTCTACTACTAACAGGCAGCTTAGCACAGAAAGCAGCAGAAATAAAACTCTTACTAGCACCAGAATCAAATAACACAGAAGCTAAAGTTTGGTTCACTAGAAACGTACCGGACACAACATCAGGGTCCATCCTAGCTTCCTCCTGTGTTATGGTGAATGCCCTGGCGCTCGCCCTCAGTCCACCACCTCCTGTCCTCTTCTCCTTGGAGCTCTTAGCCCTCGGTTTCTTACAATCCCTGCTCATATGACCAGTTTCCCCACAGTTAAAACATTTGCCCGACAGGCAATCCTTTGCCATATGCCCTGTCTTCCCACACTTGAAGCACACATTCAAACCCACCCTACATTCTCCCGCATGCTCCTTTCCGCACTTACCACACCTCTTTGATCCCGCTCCCGGTGTGGCCACGCGACGATCATCTACCCGTGCCTTTTTGTTCCCCGTCGAGGCATCACCCCGACCAAACCTTTTCCCGTTCCAGTTCCGATCACCACCACCCTTCTTATTCGCTTCAACCACCACCACTTCCCTCTCATCATATAGTCTTCCGGACAAATCGACCGCCGACCTAAACGTACTTGGCCGGGCGGCGATCATATGCCGGCGAACATCCACCGGTAAGCCTTGAATGTACCTCTTGATCTTTCGAGAAAGAGGCGTCACCTGATCCGGCACCAACCGTCCCATCTCATTGAACTTGGTAGTGTATTGCTGGTTGTCATGGATCCCGCCTCCAGCTGCAGGAACTCCCTCTCTATCTTATCCATTTCCCTGTGAGGACAGAACTCCTAGATCACCATCTTCTTCAGTTCGGGCCATCTCATTCTCCCGATTGCCCGGTTACCTTCAGCTTGGACAATGTTGTCCCACCAGCATAGTGCCGAGTCCACAAATGAATGAGTGGCAAACTTCACCTTCTGATCCTCCCGGCACTCGCTGATGTCGAGAACAGCCTCCATTTCTCTCACCCATCGGTGAGCAGCGGCAGATTTGCCATTACCGTCGAAAGTAGGGGGCTTGCATCTCATAAACACCTCGTAGTTACAGCCTCGTGTCACCTCTCGCACAGGCTCATCTTCCTCTTCCTCGTCTTCATTATCAGAGAAAATCGTTTCGGGCTGCGGTTGCTCCCGCTCCCCCGAGGCCCTATTTCTCTCCTTTCTTTCTCCCTCCTTTACCGCCTTAATGACTTCGGTCACCACAGACGGTAAGATTGTCTGCATGACCTGGTGTACTTCTTCAACAACAGCCTCCTTTACCGAGGCCCTCAGGTTTGCACTCTCATCCCCAGCTTCCGGATGAGGAGTCTCTGGTTCCTCGGGAACCACCTTTTCGACCCTTGGTCTTCCTCTCTTGGGTCGCGGCTTAACATCAGGCCCGCCACGGCCTCCACCCCTAGATGTTTTAGAAGATCTACCTCTAGCCATTCTCTAACTCACACTGAAAGATTCAAACACTAACACGGTCATTCAAGGAACAACTCAGTTTATGTCAAGTATAGTAAGTCCCTAATTACAGTGGCCAGTTGTGATTAGCCACTTACTTTACTCTTCATACCCCAAGTATTACCTGTCCTGACTACATCAGTATTTAAATCTACATAAAACACATAACCACATACCATGCGCACATACCATACCTAATGGCACGCAGCTACTCAGTTTGGCATCCCATTCCCCTTTCGTCCCATTCTCAGTTTAAGTTAAGGTTTATTTTGAAAATTTACCCATTTCACTTAAACTTTGGCTCTGATACCAACTTGTAAGGCCCCGTTCCCAGGACGCTTACAGTTGGTCATTCATCGCACATAAAACATACATTTACATTTGTACTTCATAAACATTGTAGCGGAACATTAAAATAAGCTTTCATTTCTATATAAATGCTTTTGCAAGTTAATACAACTTCGTTACAAAATAGTTTGTTCGCATTACAATGCAAAAACATTAATCAAAAGAATGTCATCCCAAAAAGAGCTGAGTAGCCTCGCGGTGCCATCCTCAGCAAACATTACCTGCCAACTGGAAAACATATAAAAAGTCAGCGTTGTTGAGTGAGTTCTAGTTTTATTATAAAACATACTTTACTTTTATATAAAACCATTCGTTACTTTTGCATGATCACACATCATACGTACGCATAGTTAATAACATTATTATATTCTTCATTCATTCATTCATTCGTTCCATATAACTTTACTTGCGCATCGGACATCATCCGTACCAATACCATATGCTACACCCCGATCAGTCTTAGCTACCGGGCCGAAGTCAATAAATGAACAGCTAAACGTATGCTACGGTACTAGGGGTAAGCGGTAGAGGTTCTACATTAATGGTCAATCACAAAGAAGGACCCGTTATCTGATGCATGCAAGACATTTCATTTCTTTCCACTTTACGTTACATAATACTTCGTTTCATTCATCATAATACGTAAAGCCATAGGAAAGATAATATACATCATACCAAGGATCATTACATGCATCAACATCACATCATACAGCGCAACATCATACATACATAACATGCATCATGCATAAACATGCAACATCATCATTTCTATGCCCTACATGCTTTCTAAGGCCATAACAATTATCTTACATGCTCTTACGGGAACCTTTACGTCAAAACTTACATCCGAACTTTCCCCCGAAAGCCAGAAGTCTAACACACTTTCCTTCGGGTGCAACAGTTCTATTCGTGCGTATGGACACCCTTCAGTCGCATGGCCTTCATGCGACTAAACATCATGCGATTGGACTCATAACATCTATGCGAATGAACATCCAGTCGTGCGTATGGACCTCATGCGGATAGGACTAATGCGAATGAGCACCTATGCGACTGATCTAATGCGAATGAACTGATGCGACTAAGCACTTATGTGACTGAACCCTCAGTCGCATGACTCCCCATGTGGCTGGACTCCCAGTCGTGCGAATGAAACCTTAGTCGTGCGATTGAACCCTCAATCGTGCGAATGAATCCCAATCGTGCGAATGAATCCCAATCGTGCGAATGACCCTCAATCGCCTCTCAATCGGCCGTATGGCCTCCATTCGGTCGCCTAGCCCTAGCTGATGCAGAATGGAGTTCATCCCGAACCCAATCTGCCATTTTCGGCCTCCAAGCTCATCCAAACCCATTCTAAGCCTAAATTAACCATCCTAGACCTTAGGGATGCATACCACAACACCATACAAGCACACACAAGCCCAAAACATACACGAAACGCATCACACACATCACACCCAAATGGGTCAAACACACACATACAAAAACGGGTTTTCTATGCTTTCCAGCCCTAAAATCGTTTGAAAACAAGTAAACGTGGGGTCCTAGAACTCACACAAACGAGCACAACGACAAGGGCTTCGATTTGGCTTGCTACACAACGAGTTTGGCCACCCGAATCACCCGAACCGACCCTTTTTCTCTTTTCTTCTTCTTTCTCTCTTCTCCTCTCAATATGGCTGAAAATATGAGTATGGGGGAGAGGGTAATGGCTGCCCTCTCCCTTATATACCCCCACTCGCCCGACTTTCCTTCGTTCGCGAGTTTGGTCCTTCGACTTTGGACTTTATTTCTTTTTCTTTCTTCGTCGACTACAAAATAATAAGTATCCGGGTGTTACATATATAAAGATTTTAATTAAGTAAAATTTAAGTTAGGAAATCAAACCTTTGTAGAAACAGGAGCAATCTCAAAATCTTCTAAGGTTGTATTCATGGATTGAATGTCTCGATTCTATTACATGGACAAATGATTCTTGTGTTGGTAAAGATTATTAGTGTAATTTATACAATTTATTTAAAATATATATAAAAGAGAAAATATATATGTAACCTGAAGGAGATCAGATTTCTTGTCTAGCTTGGAAAGAATGTCACGATCTTCGGTTAACTTGGAAATTGTGTAATATTCTATGTTAGTTTCCAGATTGAAGTCGGAAACTTTGATTTTCATTGCAAACCTTCTATCAATAAGTGAGTTAAACTCGACGGGAATAATTCCTTGACCAGACAACTAAAAAACATGTAGGTTTTAAGAATATGTTTTTATGAAATATTTTTTTGTTAGAATGTATACAAATTTAGACATATAAAAGGATATACCTCCTCATTGTTGTCCAATAACTGATTAGCTGAAACCTTAAGCTGTCTGTAGGCTTCACGGTCAAAAAGTGTGAGGGACACAATCCCCGTGGAGTCTTGAACGCGAAGTGATATTTTGTACCTAATTAAACATATTTAATTAAAATAAATGCTTTAAATAATATGACATGAAAAAGTTTGAAAATAAATAAAATGTTTTTATTTAGTAATCTTACTATTTAAAAAAGTATAAATTTTTTTTAACATGGAATTGACCTTGGTACTGGTGTGATAGTCTCGCCTTCGCAATCTTTTCCTTTACATAGCATAATGGTCACCTCGTCAAAGTCACCGAATCCATCTGGTTTAAGAGTACATTCAACCTTTTCGGTAACTTTACTCTTGCATTTCCTGCAACTGGTGTAATATCATGGACTATCATCACAAAATCCTTTAACGGTGCCAAGTATAATAACCGAATTTTCCTGAAATGTTGCAACATATAAAATTTGGGGTTCGATTAATTAATAATATGTAAGCATAAAAATTGTTTAAATGAGATGATTATAGCATACCGTCTTGATATCATGAATGTCACAAATGTTGCAAAAATCAGTGGCTGAGAGAAATTCTTCCTTGAAAAACGTCAATAAGGAAGAAGAGAATCCTGAATGGTTGATGAAGATTGTGAGATGAACCTATAAATCAAAGGCAGTAATACAAAAATCTACGTTATTATGTATACTTGTTAATAAAATATGTTATAAACATTAGAAAATCATAACACCAAAATATTGTAATTTTTAAAAGATGAAGTTATATAGAATTGTTTATAAACCTTTGTTTGAAGTCTGAAATTTCATGAATCTGGGCATTAATGAAGGACCTTGGTTACATTATAAGCATTTGATACTTGATTAACCCCTGAATAAAAAATGAAAGTGTTAGTTTATTTTATCATTATAGTAATACTTTAGTTTTGATAGAATAATATTGATAGTGGTATAGAATGTTGATAAATGTAAACACATCTTACATACCTCTAAATGTTCGAAATTTACCAAACTGCACTATAAGTTACCAAATTTCTATCACTTTCATTTTCTGAAAGGAAAGTTGCAAATTGATCAGCGGACTCATCCCAAAGGGTCACGCTCATATCTTTATTCCTGTTGACATAGAATACAGTAAATCAACATTTAATCGTATATAGTAACATATTAACAATATTAATGGAAGAATGAGGATACTGTAGATCTTTTAGGTCGAGGCTGATCCTTTTTGATGTTTTCCCATCATTCTTTTCTATTATTTCAATAGGGGAAAACTTCACAACTGCACCAATTATATCTAACAAAATAGAGAAATTTTTTGAAAATTAATTGATATGAGCAAATTATTAGTATATAAATAGTAAAATCAACAAATATAAAGTTAGAATAAGGAAAAAAACTAACCAACTGTTGTTTTCTCAGGCGTTTCCTTTGGAGTAAGATTAGCAAAATGTGTGAAACTAAAACCGTATTCAGAACCCACAGCATCATGACATTTCATAACAACAGTTTTTTCAGTGAAAGAAATTTTATGCGGTGTATTGAAAACTTTATTTTTGGTATTATTTGCTGCCAAAGAGGGTCTGATTACAAGTAGACACTAGTTCTCAGTTAGAAAATTCTCATAGGAGAAACAGTATTTCCTTTGAATAGAAGCTTCCAGTCTTGAACCCTAAACATAAAATAAAATGATAAGATATTAATTAAAATAAAATGGTGTATTGTTTGTATTGTTTTAAATACGAATTAATAAAAGTAAAAAGATTAAGAGCGTGGCATTATATTTTCATCCATTATTATCATTTCATAAGAGAACACCTTTGTTGGATCCGTGAAGAGTTTTCTAGTCCAAACCCTAATGATTCGAAGTTTTATGTTATAGTCTTGCTGTAAGACATTTAGGTCATTGAATAATGTGATTTTCCCGGATGCCATCCTACTACATTATTACAAAATATATACGCAATTATGAAGTTAAAATTATGAAATGAGCATACGTTTTGTAATCAATAGAATTAAAAACAAAGTTGATATCTTATGTGGTAGTCCATAATGTCAGGCGAATTCAAATGATGTAGAGAACTCTATATTGATTTATATCATTTGAGAAATACATACTTATGGTATGTGCATCTCATATGATAGGAAATTATACAACCATTATATTAATAATTTACAAACTTAGAAACATTCAATTTTTCAAAATTCTAATTATGTACAGAACAATACACGAGATACCAAATTCAAATTTACCAAAATTCTAATTATGTACAGAACAAATTCTAATTATGTAGAGGATAATTCTAAGTATGTGCAAAAGGACAATTTACAAACTTACCAAAATTCTAATTATGTACAAAAGTGTGTATTAATTTATATTATTTGTGAGAATATGGATTTATGGTATGTGGACCATCAGTCATGTACAGAAGTGTGTAATATTTTTATTTTAAAGATCGATGTACCTAAGGACAGTTTACAAACTTAGAAAAATTCAAATTTGATAATTATATAAAGGATTAAATGGAGTTTTGCGATTAAATGATAAAATATATAATTAAGAAATTAATAAATTGTATTTTAAAGTAGTTTGTCAATATAGTTAACAGATAATGCAAAAATAATAATCTATATTGATGATGATACTATTAATTACATTAAATAATATAAACAGGAAAAAAATTTTAATATTTAACAAAATGGTAAGTATTAATTACATTAAATATTATAAACAGAAATTTATTTTACATTGACTAATATTTAAAGTAATTTCGTAAATATTGTTAAATTTCTTGTTACAAGGTGAAATTAAATGAATCAATTAAATAATTACAAATAAAATGTTGGCGTTACGAATAAAAAGTAAATTTGGAAAAGTAATTTGATTGGTATTTCATATTTTTAGAAGCTTTATTATTTAGCAATTATTTTCTGGTTTGTTGGATTAAAATTCAAATGGTAATATTGATTAAAATACATTTAATTCTTACCATAAACTATAATACAATATAAATTATAAATATATTAAAAAGTATGTATTAAATTTAAAATTTTCTTACATGTATAATGATACTTTATATTTTTTAATAAACTATTATTAACTTTAAAGAGTATATGTGATGGTTTTTAGTAAAATCTAAATTTGTATTAACCCAAAAATATTATTTTAATTATATTAGAAGTATAATAAATTAGTTAGGGATTAAGTGAATAACAACAACGTATATATAATAAGTAATGTATCTCTAAATGTTCTTATAATTTATTAGTAGTTAAATAATTATAACATGTCAATTACATGATATATCTAAAATAAATTCTTGTAATTTTGTAATTTCATCTTTAGTATTTAACAATTGTTAAATGTTAATTATAGCTTTTTTAAGTGCTATTTTTTAAATGCTATACAACATGTACCACACAAAATCATGTAATTTTATAATCTTTGTTAATGTTAAATTAAAAGTTCTTATGAAATTGTGTTAAAAAAAGTTGTTAATATAAAGAATATAGTTATAATGATATAATAAAATATCCATTTCAATAAGTTTATAGAAATTAAATGTCAATTTAATAAAACAATTACCACAATGTAATAGATGAGAATTTAGCATCATAAGCGATTGTAAAAAATTATAAAAGACGCAACAGCTTAATACTTGTGTTTGCTACCTATGTTGCATGTAACAATTTTTTTTACATACTACCATTTCATGTAACATAAACCAAAGTGTGTTTAGTGTACCAAAAAGTTAAAGGCGGAAAGTAGATTTTTTTAACGGTATACAAGATCTACCACACAAAATCTTTAAATTTTCTAATATTTGTTTCACGTAATTTATAACTTCTTATGATAATGTTTTTAAAAAAAGATTCAGATATAAAGAATATGGTTATAATGATATAATAAAGCACCCGTTTCATTAAATTTAAAGAAATTAGATGGCAATTTATCAAAACAATGAACACAATGTAATAGTAGAAAATTTAGCACCATGAACAACTCCCAAAAAATCCAAAACACGCAACAGCTTAATACTTGTGTTTGCTACCTATCTTGAATGTAACCCATTTTTTTACATAGTACCATTTCTTGTAACATAAACCAAGGCGTGTTAAGTGTAGCAAAAAGTTAAAGCCCCCAAGTAATAATCATACCTTTGCGACATTCATCAAAACCAACATACCTTCATTTACTATATACTGGAATGTGCAGGTGTTCCCATACATAATGCGATTAGCTTTCATATACCTGCCCCATGACCTGTGTAAGGCCCCATTCCCGGGACGCCTACAGTTGGTCATTCATCGCACATAAAACATATAATTACATTTTCCTTAAGAAAACATTGCAGCGGAAACATTCAAAAATGAAGTCTCGTTTCATTGTAAACACTTTTGCCAAATAATACATCATTATCCGGTTACAAAATACATATTTGCATTACATCACAAAAGCTTTATAAATGGATGCCATCCCAAAAGAGCCGAGTAGCCTTGCCGTGTCATCCTCAGCAATCGTTACCTGCCAACTGGAAAACATATAAAAAGTCAGGGTTGCTGAGTGAGTTCTAGTTTTATAAAATAAACATACTTTACTTTCATCAAAAACTATCCCTTTTATCATGCGATCATTCAACATACGTATACACAGATAATGTCATTATTATCTTTCATCACATTCATTATCTTTTGTTCCTTTCATACATTCATTCTTCCGAGTCTTTTGCGACAACATAGTCGCTCACCTCAATAGCAATCTCAATGATTGCACGCTATCCGAGTCTTTTGCACCCCTAGGGTTGCTCACCTCATTGCCCATCTTAATGATAGCGAGCTATCCGAGTCTTTTGCAACAACAAGGTTGCTCACCCCAAGGCAACATCACGATAGCACGTTACTCGAGTCTTTTGCAACGACAAGGTTGCTCACCCCATAGGCAATCTCAATGATTGCACTTCATCCGAGTCTTTTGCAACACAAAGTCGCTCACCCCATATATATATATATATATATATATATATATATATATATATATATATATATATATATATATATATATATGCTTGCAAGCCTTTCTTTCGTTCATTCATCATTCATTAATGCATGCATTCTTACTTCATGTTCCTCTTTCATTATCTTTCGCTTTACATTACATAATACTTCATTCATTCATTTAACATGACATGTAAAGCCACAAGAAAGATAAGCATACATCATAATAAGGAACATATCATACACATTCATCATCATCATATAGGGCAACATCATACATTCATAACATGCATAAACATGCAACATCATCATCATCATGCCCTACATGCTCTCTAAGGCCATAATAGTCATCTTACATGCTCTTACGAGAAACTTTACGTCAAAACTTACATCTGCACCTTCCCCCGAAGGCCAAAAGTCAAACTACACATTCCTTCGACTGCAACAACCCTATTCGGGCGTATGGACACCCTTCAGTCGCATGGCCTCCATGCGACTGAACATTATGCGACTGGACTCATGCGGTTGAACATCTATGCGAATGAACATTCAATCGTGCGTATGGACCTTGTGCGAATGGGACTACTGCGAATGGGCACCTATGCGACTGACCTCATGCGAATGGACTTATGCGACTAAGCATCTATGCGACTGAACCCTCAGTCGTGCGATCCCCAATGCGACTGAACTCCCAGTTGTGCGACTGAAGCCTTAGTCGTTCGATTGAACCCTCAATCGTGCGAATGAATCCCAATCGTGCGAATGACCCTCAATCGCCTCTCATTCGGCCGTATGGCCTCCATTCGGTCGCCTAGCCCTAGCTGATGCAGAATGGAGTTTATCCCGAACCCAATCTGCCATTTTCGGCCTCCAAGCTCATCCAAACCCATTCTAAGCCTAAATTAACCCTCCTGGACCTTAGGAATGCATACCATAACAGCATACAAGCACGCACAAGCCCGGAAACATACATGAAACGCATCATACACATCACACCCAAATGGGTCAAACACATACTCACACTAAAAACGGGTTTTAACATTTTCCAGCCCCAAAAAATCGGTTGAAAACAAGTAAAAGTGGGGTCCTAGAACTCACACAAACGAGCACAACGTCAAGGGCTTCGATTTGGCTTGCTACACAACGAGTTTGGCCACCCGAATCACCCGAAACACTACTTTTTTCTCTTTTTCTTCTCCTTTCTCTCTTCTCCTCTCTATGAAATCTGAAAATTTGTGTATGGGGGAGAGGGTAACGGCTGCCCTCTCCCTTATATACTCCACTCACCCGACTTTCTTTCGTTGGCGAGTTTGGTCCCTCAACTTTGGACTTTATTTCTTTTTCTTTCTTCGCCGGCTTCAAAATAATAAATATCCTGGTGTTACAAGTCCACCCCCCTTAAACAGGTTTCGTGCCCGAAACCTGTTATTCTTCGAACAAACGTGGATAATGCTGTCTCATTTCTTTCTCAGTCTCCCACGTTGACTCGGATCCATTCATGTGCTTCCACTGTACACGCACAAGAGGAACCACTTTATTCCTCAGCCTTTTCTCCTTCTGGTCGATGATTGCCACTGGTTGCTCCACATAATTGAGCCGTTCGTCTACCTCGATATCTTCCAATGGGACAATCATATCTTCATCTGCTAAGCACTTCCTTAGATGAGATACATGGAATGTCGGGTGAATTCCACTTAACTCATCCGGTAACTCCAGTCTATAGGCCACCTCTCCTACTCGAGCAATGATTCGGAAAGGGCCTATATACCTGGGGCTCAACTTGCCCCACTTTCAGAAGCGAATGATACCCTTCCAAGGTGAGACCTTCAACATAACCCGGTCACCCACGTGGAACTCAATCGGCCTGCGTCGTTTATCTGATGGGTTTGTTGTACCAAAACAATGTCGTTTAACCATTTTAAACAAGAAAACGCAGCGGAATATGAACTTAATATCCTATTCAATAATCTGAAAATTAAAGTTCATAAGATTATTTTAACAAACCCAAAGTCAAAGGATCATATATATGTGAATAAACTAGTTATCAAGAAGCAAACAAAACAACCAAAATCAACACAATAAACTACCTTTTAGAAGCTGTCAAAACGTTGATATAAGTGAAGATGGGGCTGCTATTTGATGACCAAAACATCAAGAATAGATGTCCTCAAGTGTTCATACCCACAAGCCTTCAAGAAAACACCCATTTGCTAGGATTTGAGCACCAAATCGACACAAGAAGGCTGCTGGAAACTTGTTCCAGCCGTGAACTTTCAAAGAGGATTCTAAATCCTTTGTTCCAGCCATGACATCCTTCTTCCAAAAGAAAGATTATGTTCTTGTGACTCTTTTGCATTAGAGAGAGAGAGATCTGAAGTAGAGTGTGTGTATGTGTGTATCTTGAGAGCTTTTTCTCCATAACACACACAAAAAGGGAAGAACCAAAGGGGCTCCCCAAGGGGCGGCCGAAAAACCCTTTTGTTCCTAGGGTTATCCCTAAAACTCTCCTTTTTAAAATATTTCAAGAGTTTTTAGATATTATACATAATTAAACCTTTAATTATATAAAATATGCACACACACTTTTATTATTTGATGTTGCTTAACTAATTTAAACAACATAACAAATAATATCTATGAACAAAATATCCTCATAATTTGTTCTTTCTCACATACAATTTATTTAGAAACCCATTTTCTAAATTGGTGTAATTATTTAATTCCATGATCATATCATCAATTAAATATTAATTGGTGTTTGCTAAGCTTGTTATTGGGTATGACCCGACTTGGATCACAACGTACTAACCACATCAATGTTCTATGTGTCTTGGGCATACAGAATCCAGCAATCTCCCACTTGCACAAGATACATAGAAGATTGATGTAAGCAGTAAATACCGCCTAACAACGGTTTACTACCCTTAATACGCGTGACTTAAAGCCATTCAATAACATCATCCCCTTCAAGTATCCAACTTGAAATGATTTAGGTGAATCAATCATCTATCCTTTTGTTACAGATGTCATGTTAAATCCAAGGACATAGAATGATCATTCCTTGTTGATTTAACTTAATCAGGCCTTAGACATCATGCTCTCAACGAATAAGAGGAACAAATTCCATCTTGACTACATACGTTTCTCACAATCACCTTATGTTGTACCCAAACATAGCCTTATGTACTGACCATTATTTCAGAGCAGCGAAGAACTAGCTCAAGGTATAACACTTGGTGAATATCAAAACCCAATATGTATCTCAGGTCAGAGGATACCAAATGATATTCGCCTTTACTCAAATTTACTTATGATCAATCTAAAGATTCCATGTAGTAAAATTGAGACGCGGGTCAGTCCAATATTTGTATCCCACAAATATCTATGAACCTTGGTAGCAACCAATTGCTCTATATTCATACCATATAAATATCTACCAATCCATGTTCATAATAGTCTTACATTCATATCTGTTCCCACAAATATGACCGACTACGGACATTTAGAATAATAAACATATTCATGGATGTAAACATGCTAAAAGGGAACACGACTCAAAAGGTCAAAATTACAATTGTTCCATACATTAAATACTAAATAGATCAATTTCCAATCGCTAGAATATCGAAGTCCTAAGGCACAAGTATGACCCTCATACTTTGCCTTCGCAAGGAGCTTCGTGAGTGGATTCGTAACGTTTTGATCTTAATGAACTTTACGAATACATATCTTTACCCCTTTCAACTTCATCCCTTATGATGTTGAATCTCCGCTCAAGGTGCTTAGTCTTTGATGAGTACGGGGTTCCTTGATTTGAGCAATCCCACCCACGTAATTACCAAAGATCTTTAGGGAGTCTTGAATGGTAGAGACCACCCCTAGATAAGCAATGGACAAGCTTATCCATGCAGCTTCCAAAGCTGCCAATGAAGCGGCTATGTATTCGGATTTTAGACTGAATAATGCTACCGTGTCCTGCTTTGAACACTTCAAGGATACCACACCTCCATTCATAATGGAAGTACACCTGATTATGATCGAGAGTTGTTTCGATCTATTTTGGAAGTCCTCATCTGTGCAACCCTTTACACAGATTTTCACTTCAACAGATCCGTATATTAGAAACATATCCTTAGTCTTACTAAGGTGCATCAACATACTTTTAACAACCATTCAATGGTTATTTCTATTGGTATCTACTTTGTCATACCTGATAAGCATGACTCGTCCGGTTTAGTGCATATCATGAGACAAATGACGGATCCTATAGCAGATGTGTATGGGATATCCTTCATTTGATTTTGCTCATCCTATGAGCTTGGACATTGAGACGTAGTCAACATGGTCTCTCTTTGAAAGGGTATCATACCTTTCTAAGAGGTTTCCATCTTGAACCTTTTCAAGATTTTATATATGCACTTTGGTTTGACCCTATCAACCACCTCGATCTATCCTTATAGATCCTTATTCCAAAATATGGGTGATTTCAAAGAGATCCTTTTATGAAAAACATCTTCCAAGCAAGGTTTTAACACCTTCCAAGGTTGGAATATATTTTTCAAATAGCAGTGTGTCATCAGCATACAACACTGAGAGTTTACTTCTGCTCCCACTAGCTTTCATATATACACACCCTTTTGATGCTTGTTTCAATCCATAGATCTATCACTTTAACTTGTATACTTTATTGGGATGTCACGGATCGACAAAACCTTCATGCTGAACTATGTGGACAGTCTCTACGAGATGTCCATTAAGGAAAGCGGTTTTGACATCCATTAGCCAAAACTCATATTCAAAATATGCAGTTATGGCACTTAACATCCTAATTGACCTTAGCATTGCCACGGGCGTAAGACTTTCATCATAATCAACCAATTGAGTTTGATGAAAACCTTATGCTATAAGTCTTGACTTATAAGTATTCAAGTCTCCATGTATATTTGTTTTCATCCAGAAAACCCACTTGTATCCAACCGATTTGGAGTTAAGTGGAGGGTCAACCAATTCCCAAACTTGGTTGTTATAAATGGATTGCATCCTTACGTTCATGGCTTCTAGCCATTTGTCCAATCCAAATTGGACATAACATCTTGGTATATGGTTAGCCTACAGGGGTCAACCACATAGTATCCATTCTTTGAATATACATATCACTTAGATGGAATACTAACTCTACCTGATTTATGAACGTTTTTGTGTATATTTATCAACCTCTTGATTATCATCAACAACCTCTTGTTGGTAGCTAGTGTCAACCAAAAGTGTACCGGCTTGTGGATTTTGATTCTTATCAAGTTCCACAGTTCTATACGTCATTCCTTCCATAAAGAACTCGGTTTCCAAGAACTTAGCCTTTCGAGCAATAAATACTTTTGCTCTGTTGAGTCGAAGAAACAGTATTCCATACAGTCTCTGTGGATTCTCAACTTATATACACTTTCTTTGTCCGGGCCATATTCATAATATGAGCCTTAGAGAGCAATGCGAAAACCCAAAATGATAAAGATGGTAAGCTCATAGCCATAATAAATTGAACCATATCCAAATAGGGTTCAGTTTCTTCTTTATCAGAATGAAGAACACAGATAGTTATGTAGAGTTGATATTCTACTTCATTATTGAAGATTTTGAACATTTCAAAAGCTTCATACTTATGTGTCATCAAGTGCACACAATAATAGCGACTATAATCGTCGGTAAAATAATGAAGTATCTTTCACCAATCTTTGTCATTGTCTTAAAAGGATTACATACATCCAAATGTATCATTCCTAGTAAGTCTTTTGGTTCACACTTATCAAATGAAACATTTTCATTTGTTTCCAAAAGACCATTCTTTTGAAGTGTTTGAATCTAATTCTGGTTAATGTGACCAAGGCGACAATGTCAAAGATAGTAATAACTTAAACCCATTTTTAAGTTTTTTTATGCTAAATGTGTATCAACGAGTTATAATAGGATGATCTATCATGAACCAATTCATGGATGTCATTAAAAGGCATATCCTTAAAATGATATACATCATTCAAAACTCAATACCATTATTTACAAACTTTGAATCATGATCATATTGTTTTAATAGGAAACAATAATTATGTTCCTAGTCAAACTAGGTGCATACAAAAATGTTTTGAGAACAACTTCCAAACCATTTGAAGGTCTCAAAATAGAGTTTCCCTTCTTGAAGCGTACATTTCTTTTGAACCCTTTTGCAACAATTGCAAGTATGAGTCTCACATCCGGTATCCAATACCCATGTGATTGAAGAAATGGCTTTTAAAACAGCGTATGAATCATGGAATTGTATTTGAGGTTTGCCCAAAACCCTTCTTGTGTTTCAACTCCTTGAGATAGAAGGGACAATACCCTTTTTATAGTCCTATCTCTCCATACTCAAAGCATGGATCGTTCTCCGTTACCTTAGGCTTCATAAGCTTAGGTTTTGAGGTTTCGCTTTAACCTTTGCTTTGATTTATTCCAATCCTTTAGCAATAATTGCTTTAGGATCGGGATGGGCCACTTCTTATAGCCTCCCTTATTGATCGAGAGAATAGGTAGAACCTCTCTACTTATCCCCGCCTCGGTTGCTTTGAGCATTGCATGAGGTTCACCGATGCTCATGTCCCATCCGTTCATATTACAGTTTATTATGAATGTCTCAAACCTTTAGTTAGGTAATCAAGGATCAAATCCTTGGCCAACTACTTTGAGACAGGATAGTAAAGCATCTTGAGGCTATCAATATGGCTTTTTATCTTAAGAATATATAAGATGATATCGATTGGGTCTTTTCATGTGACATGCATAAAGTGCTTGAACCGTTTCAAAGCAATCTTACTAAAGTTTGCGGAAGGAACATTTCCTTTTAGATTAACATGTCATGTGCCCCATGAGGCTCCAAACCCTTTTGGAGTCTGGGAATCATATTCCCAACATGAGATCGGATGCTTGCACAGAATCCTAAGTGTGCTTAACTCAATCGTCAAAAGGCCATAACATCAACAGCGTGGGTTGGTGAGGTATGGGATCGTCAAGGACATAGACCTTTACTCATTCTTGAGAACGATTCTCAAGTTTCAAAATGAGTCCATAAGATAATTATGGTTAGGACTATCCCTCTCGAGAATAGGTCTCAGTGATAGGGAAGGGACGATCGGGGTGGTAGCATTATAGTTAGAGGTCATTATTATAAAATTAACAAAGTTCATATTAGTATTTCTCATAAATTTATTTTAATCGTTAATACCCTTAAATGTCTCATAGACAATTAACAATTAAAATCTAGAATCCAACGTTACATTTAAATGATGGTTAGGTGACCTTTATCCCATTATTTAAATTAACAAGGTAGTCAACAGTTGACAATTGCAACCTATTGCAACTTCTAGTCTTATGGGATCGGTTAAACATCATATGTTTAGTCGGCATGTTTAATCCCATCAACACCATTGTACGCTATGCTTCGGTGACCCTAAGCACATGGTTTCCAATTCAAGTCGTCCTACTTACACACACGTGTGAGTTTTTACATATAAGCGGTTAGGTGACCTTTATCCCACAAGTATGTTAGACTCACCTCAAGGACACAAGTTCCCTACAAGTGGTTAGGTGACCTTTATCCCACAAATAGTTCCCAAGTGATTCGAGTGTCGTGTAAAAGGATGGTGTTAGACTTGTTACCAAAGGGTTTTAAGTTTCCATTAATTTTAGACTTTGAAAACTCTATGTACCTTGTAATTGCATGCTTTCAAATACATGGTACCCTATGGTTCTCTTTTAATAAAACCTCTTTTATTTTGAAATCATTAATCCTTTTAATAACCTTTTATTAATTACTTAATGATTTAGAACCATAAAATTCAGCTTGTTATCATAATTTATTTAGATCGTTAAGCATATTCATATATCAAACAATCAACATAAAACAAACAAGCATAATCATACAAACATATGTGCATAACCATAGCCACTAAGTTGACTACACTTGTTTGCCATCACAAGTGTTGTCATAAGGTCATTCCTAAGGGTTAAAAATGACACATCATATGTGTCCATGAACTCCCACTTGATTCCACATCCAAATGCTTCAAGTGTCCATGTCTTTTGTGTCCTTCCTTTTGGGTCTTCTTCTTGTGCATCTTCTTTTACAAAATCATATCCTAATACAATTTTCTAATAAAAGAAATGCATCTATTCTATTTATTACATAACCAAATGAATAAATAAATTACAACCCAAACACAAACACAAAAGAATAATATTACAACCCTTTGAATGAATACAACCAACATGACAAAATCACAAACAACCAAATCCAAAACACACATGGTCAAGGCTATGTTATGCACTAAAATTATGTATCCATATACATCATACTAAGAACCAAAATGAACCCCATTGACCCTAAATTTTCAGCCAACATAAACCAAAAATCTAGGGTCTTTTGTCCAAACAAAACACAATCAACCAAATTGATATCTTTCCTTTCAAGGTTTAATCACTAGCATGTTTGATATAACCTTGAAAGATTGGGGTATCATCAAATCAATACAAAACAGCCCTAAAATTGGTTGTTAAACCTTATATAACCAATTATACAAGAACACATGAAACTAATCATCCACATAACCGGCTCTTGATGCCAATGATGGGTTTGTTGTACCAAAACAATATCGTTTAATCATTTTAAACAAGAAAACGCAGCGGAATATGAACTTAATATCCTATTCAATAATCTGAAAATTAAAGTTCATAAGATTATTTTAACAAACCCAAAGTCAAAGGATCATATATATGTGAATAAACTAGTTATCAAGAAGCAAACAAAACAACCAAAATCAACACAATAAACTACCTTTTAGAAGCTGTCAAAACGTTGATATAAGTGAAGATGGGGCTGCTATTTGATGACCAAAACATCAAGAATAGATGTCCTCAAGTGTTCATACCCACAAGCCTTCAAGAAAACACCCATTTGCTAGGATTTGAGCACCAAATCGACACAAGAAGGCTGCTGGAAACTTGTTCCAGCCGTGAACTTTCAAAGAGGATTCTAAATCCTTTGTTCCAGCCATGACATCCTTCTTCCAAAAGAAAGATTATGTTCTTGTGACTCTTTTGCATTAGAGAGAGAGAGATCTGAAGTAGAGTGTGTGTATGTGTGTATCTTGAGAGCTTTTTCTCCATAACACACACAAAAAGGGAAGAACCAAAGGGGCTCCCCAAGGGGCGGCTGAAAAACCCTTTTGTTCCTAGGGTTATCCCTAAAACTCTCCTTTTTAAAATATTTCAAGAGTTTTTAGATATTATACATAATTAACCCTTTAATTATATAAAATATGCACACACACTTTTATTATTTGATGTTGCTTAACTAATTTAAACAACATAACAAATAATATCTATGAACAAAATATCCTCATAATTTGTTCTTTCTCACATACAATTTATTTAGAAAACCCATTTTCCAAATTGGTGTAATTATTTAATTCCATGATCATATCATCAATTAAATATTAATTGGTGTTTGCTAAGCTTGTTATTGGGTATGACCCGACTTGGATCACAACGTACTAACCACATCAATGTTCTATGTGTCTTGGGCATACAGAATCCAGCATTATCAGCATACGACTTCTGTCTATCTTTGGCTGCCTTCATGAAGGCTTTAATCTTCTCAAGCTTCTCAGTCGTAGCCTCGATTACCTCGACGCTTCCTAATTCCTTTTGATCAATATCACCCCAACAAACGGGTGTTCTGCATCTCCTACCGTATAGCATCTCATATGGAGGCATGCTAATGCTGGCGTGATAGCTGTTGTTGTATTTTGTCGGCTAACAGTAGGTGGTCGTCCCAACTTCCACCAAAGTGAATCACACATGCCCGAAGCATGTCTTCCAGCGTCTGAATGGTCCTTTCTGACTGATCATCAGTCTGGGGATGATAAGTCGTGCTGATATGTAACCTCGTCCCCATAGCGTCGTGGAATTTCTTCCAAAATTTAGATGTAAACCGGGTGTCGCGATCCGACACAATAGACACCGGCACACCATGACGAGTTAAAATCTCCTTTATGAACAGATCAGCCAACCTCTCTGATGAATAGGTCTCGCGAATCGGTAGAAGTGAGCACTCTTCGTCAAGCGATCAACTATCACCCATATGGCATCATACCCTTTCGGGGTACGCGGCAGCTTTGTAATGAAATCCATGGTGATGTGCTCCCACTTCCATTCCGGTATATCCAGAGGCTGTATCTTCCCATACGGCTTTTGGTGCTCGACCTTCACCTGTAAGCAAGTAAGACACTTGCTCACATACTCCACCACATCGCGCTTCATACCCGACCACCAATAATCTTTCTTCATATCATGGTACATCTTCGTGGCACCAGGATGAATGGAGTACCGAGTCTTGTGAGCTTCATCCATTATCTTCACCCGTAGATCCCCAAAACGAGGAATCCACACACGACCGAATCGGGTTCTAAAACCGAGTGTGTTTTCACCCAATTCCCCGACTAGACCTCTCATTCTTTCAGAGTTAAGATGATCTTCTTTCAATGCCTCATCTTGAAACTCTTTAACCTGCTTCATCACATCGGGGGTCATGATCAACTGATACGCTTTCACCCGAATCGGCTCGGGCCTCTCTTTCCGACTAAGGGCGTCAGCCACCACATTGGCCTTGCCCGGATGGTAGTGGATTTCACAGTCATAATCCTTTATAAGTTCCAACCACCGTCTTTGCCTCATGTTCAGATCCTTCTGCTCGAAAAAGTACTTCAGACTCTTGTGGTCAGTGAAAATGGTGCACTTCGTCCCGTACAGATAGTGCCTCCAAATCTTTAATGCAAAGACCACGGCTGCCAGCTCCAAGTCATGAGTAGGATAATTGACCTCATGAACCTTCAACTGTCGGGATGCATAGGCTATAACCTTTCCTCTCTGCATTAACACGCACCCCAACCCCGAGTAGGAAGCATCAGAATAAACCACCAGATCTTCACTTCCATCGGGTAATGACAGAACAGGAGCTTGAGTCAATCTCGTCTTTAGTTCTTCAAACGCCTTCTCTTGAGCTTGACCCCATACGAACTTCACATCTTTTCGGGTCAACTTAGTCAGTGGAGAAGCAATCTTAGAGAAGTCTTGGATGAATCTTCTGTAGTAGCCCGCCAAACCCAAGAAACTACGAATCTCGGATGGCGTCTTTGGTGACTTCCATTGCATAACCGCCTCCACTTTTGCCGGGTCCACCATTATCCCGTCGGGATTCACTATGTGACCCAGGAACTGAACCTCGCGCAACCAAAACACGCA
The DNA here is from genome assembly GCA_025215565.1 of Flaveria ramosissima. Taxonomy (NCBI): domain Eukaryota; kingdom Viridiplantae; phylum Streptophyta; class Magnoliopsida; order Asterales; family Asteraceae; genus Flaveria; species Flaveria ramosissima. The sequence continues at coordinate 9,691,262 of CM046035.1, forward strand.
CTTGGAGAATTTAGCATACAACTTCTCCCTTCTCAACGTCTCTAGAACCTCCCGAATGTGACCGGCGTGCTCTGCTTTGCTCCTCGAGTAAATCAGGATATCATCAATAAACACGATCACTGATTTATCCAACATCGGCCGACACACTCGATTCATCAGATTCATAAAAGCAGCTGGCGCATTGGTCAAACCAAAAGACATGACGAGGAACTCGTAGTGACCATAGTGCGTATGGAAAGCTGTTTTAGGAATATCTTGTTCCTTCACCTTCAACTGATGATAATCAGATCGAAGATCTATCCTCGAAAACCAACTGGCACCCTGAAGCTGATCGAACAAATCATCTATCCTCGGTAATGGGTATCGGTTCTTCATCGTCAACTTGTTCAGCTCACGGTAGTCAATACACATCCTCATACTACCGTCCTTCTTCTTTACGAACAGGACCGGAGCACCCCAAGGAGAGATACTCGGTCTAATGAACCCCTTATCAAGCAACTCTTGCAACTGCTACATCAAATCTTTCATCTCGGTCGGAGCCAACCGATACGGTGCTTTGGCGACAGGTTGGGCACCCGGTATCTGATCAATCTGAAACTCGATCTCTCTGTCAGGTGGCACTCTTGATAAGTCTTCTGGGAACACATCTGAAAAGTCACACATAACCGGTACATCGGCTAGTTGTGGTGTTGGCGTATCCACATCCTTTACATAGGCCAGGTAGGCCCTACATCCACGCCTCATACACTTTCCTGCCACCGCCATCGAGATCACCTTCGGAATCGTAGTAACCGGATCACCATACACCGTCACTGAACTACCGTCAGGCACCGACAACCGAATCATCTTCTTGCGACACATAATGTTCACCTCGAAGTCCGCTAACTAATCCATCCCAAGGACCAAATCAAAACCACCTAAGGTCATCACAAACGGTCTAACAGGAAACTTATGACCCTCGAGTTCCACATCACAGTTCTCTATCATCTCAGAAATCCTGGTAGACTTACCTATGGCAGTTTCTACATCAAAGGGCGCATCAACACGTCTACTACTAACAGGCAGCTTAGCACAGAAAGCAGCAGAAATAAAACTTTACTCGCACCCGAATCAAATAACACAGAAGCTAAAGTTTGGTTCACCAGAAACGTGCCGGACACGACATCAGGGTCCGTTCTAGCTTCCTCTTGTGTCATGGTGAATGCCTTGGCGCTCGCCCTCGGTCCTTCACCTCCTGTCTTCTTCGCCCCAGAGCTCTCAGCCCTCGGCCTCTTGCAATCTTTAAACACGTGACCCTCTTCACCACAGTTAAAGCACCGGACTGTACGATAGTCCTATGCCATGTGCCCTGCCTTTCCACACTTGAAGCACAAGTTTGACCCCAACCTGCACTCCCCACTATGCTCCCGTCCACACTTACCACACCTTCTCGATCCCGCACCCGACATGACCACACGGCGATCATTCACCCATGCCTTCTTATTAACCGTTGAGGCATTACCCCGACCAAACCTCTTCCCCTGCAAGTTTCGATCACCATCGTTCTTTCTGCCACCATCAGTCACCACCACCGTTCTTTCATCATACAGTCTCCCCGCCATATCCACCGCCGACCTAAACGTGCTCGGCCGGGCGGCGATCATGTGCCTGCGAATATCCGCTGGCAAACCCTGTATATACCTCTTGATCTTTCGGGACAGAGGTGTCACCTGATCCGGCACTAGACGTGCCATCTCGTTGAATTTCGTGGTGTACTGTTGGTGTGTCATGGTTCCCGCCTCCAGTTGCAAGAACTCCCTCTCAACCTTGTCCATTTCAGCTCAGACCATCTCATTCTCCCAATGGCCCTGCTACCCTCGGCTTGGACAATATTGTCCCACCAACATAGAGCCAAATCCACAGAAGAGTGGGTAGCGAACTTCACCTTTTGGGCTTCACGGCATTCGCTGATATCCAGAACGGCCTCCATTTCCCTCACCCACCGGTGAGCAGCAGCAGCAGTGCTGTTTCCATCAAAAGTTGGGGGCTTGCACCTCATAAATGCCCCATAGTTGCAGCCCCGTACCACCCCTTGACGGGCTCGTGTTCTTCCTCCTCCTCATTATTGGAGAAAATCGTTTCAGGCTCCGGTTGCTCCCCCAAGGCCCTATTTCTCTCTTCCTTTCTCCCTCTTCACAGCCTTGATGACTTCGGTCACCACAGACGGTAAGATTGTCGGCATGACCTGATGTACTTCCTCAACAACAGCCTCCTTTACCGAGGCCCTCAAGTTCGCACTCTCATCCCAGCCTCCGGATGAGGGGTTTCAGGTTATGTAGGAACCTCCTTCTCAGCTCTAGGCCTTCCTCTTTTAGGTCGCGGTTCCGCATCAGGACCACCACGGCCTCCACTAGAAGCTCTAGAAGATCTACCACCCGCCATTCTCTAACACCACTGAAAGATTCAAACACCAACACCGTCATTCAAGGAAACAACTCAGTTTATGTCAAGTATAGCAAGTCCCTAATTAAAGTGGCCAGTTGTGATTAGCCACTTACTTTACTCTTTATACCCCAAGTATTACCTGTCCTGACTACATTAGTACCCACAATCTCATACAACACATACCACATACCATGCGACATAACCGGTTAACTTTAAGAAAATACCTGATGGCACGCAACTACTCAGTTTGGCATCCCCATTCCCCTTCGTCCTATTTTCAGTTAGTTAAGGTTTATTTTGAAAATTACTCATTTCACTTAAACTTTGGCTCTGATACCAATTGTAAGCGGCCGTTCCCAGGACGCCTACAGTTGGTCATTCATCGCACATAAAAACTATAATACATTTGCCTTAAGAAAACATGCGCGGAAAATTCAAAAATAACATCTCGTTTCATTATAAACACTTTGCAAATAATACATCATTATCCGGTTACATATAACTGTTGCATTACATCACAAAAGCTTATAAATGGATGCCATCCCAAAAAAG